>JAVDPK010000751.1:27949-53964 GCA_034780415.1 Cichlasoma orientale
CAAAGTCAAATATGACCCCTTATGTCCAAACAATATTATCGTTAATCGCAATAATTTCTGAGACAATTAATCGATTAACAAAATTTGTTATCGTGACAGGCCTAACTACAGTGTGTCTTTTGTTTTGTAGTCTCACACAATACACAAACTACAAGAACAATACTGCAGTTATTATAACTGAAACTAAACTAAAGACTGAAAGTGTGTAAATAAAAATAGACTGCAGCTGAAACAACTTGTTGTGCTAACAGAAGTTAATTAAAAAAAAAAGAAAAACATTTAGTTTTAGTCTTTGTCAGGATAGTCAAACTGAAAGCCAGAGGACGCTTTGGTGCTTTTTGTTCATTCCCTCTGGTGTGTCGTCATGCCATCGAGCCCGTCTCCACAAAGTGATGTGTTTGAATTGTAATATTTGTTCTGGCCTTCTGAAATTTCATTCCTGAAACAAAATACCACCCATATTATAATAAATAACCAATAAAAACTCAACTGAAACTGAACGTTTCAAACAGGTAAAACTAAACGGAAACTGAACGTTTCAAACAGGTAAAACTAAACTGAAAGAAGAATAGGTGAGCAATATTAAAGCACAACATTTTTCTGGTTCTTCATCATTTGTTTTAAACATTTTATTGTTTTTAATGTGTAAAAACATAATTTACCAAACTGAACAGTTTAGCTTTCATATTTAGAAAAAAAAATCTGTGGTGCTTTGCCCTGACATGAGGGCTAAAGTTAAAATACTTTTAGTTAACATGTCATGGATTCTGTTAGATGAACTAGCTGAAAAAGTGAAGTTTCCCAATCAAAGGAAGCACCACATAAGCCGTCAAACATTTGCCTGCTCGGTGGCCTTGGAAAACAGTCTCTTTCAGTTTAGTTAAGTGCTGTACAGTCATGATTGTGTTGGAAGAGTCAATGGTTTTTCAATTAAAGTTTGACTCAATTAGGGGGAAAAAAAGAAAAATTACCAAAAACATTTAGTAGATTTTTAAAAAATTTTGTCAGGAAATTTTTTTGTCGACCATCTTAGGAATTGAATGATTATTAGTTTTGGCTCTACACACTGTGTCATGTGTGAAAAGTGCGGCCTTACTTTCAGCCGTGGTGAGATTAAAAAGAGAAAGCGTCCAATAACAGTCATGTTCATTATCAACTAGCCTGTTGGTTTTCTTTAGTTTATTATTTAACTGTTAGTTAATTATTTATGGGAGAAATATCTTAAATATTGAAAATATCGAAGCTCTGAGAATCCAAGGTGAGGTCTTTTAATCTGTTGTTTAGTCTAAATGACAGTCCCAACACCCAGAGACTTTTTTTATATTATGTAAAACACAAGTAAGCAGCAAATTGAGCGGCAATAGATACTTTATTAAGCCCCACTGGGGAAATTCATTTGTCCAGCAGCAACTACACACAGGTGTACATCACATCACAAAACATCACAAATCACACCTAGTATAACCAGACAGGTAAGACATAAAACATAAATGCACATGTCAACTGGAGCTGTTGTACAACCTTACAGCAGCAGGAACAAAGGACCTCCTGAACCTCTCAGTTCTACAGCGCAGCGAGAGGAGCCTGTTACACAAACAAACAGTATTTATTATGACTGTTTTAAAAAAATATGAGGCAATGAATTGCTTTGTCTGTACTGTGAGAAGTCGCAGGCTTTTTCTTGCATGTGTTTAAAAAAAAAAATAAAAAATTGGCACCCACTAAAGTGGGTTTGGCTTCTGGCAAAGGACAATCACTTAGTGTGAAAAGAAAAGGAAAAAACCCAACCTTTTAGTGGGGCTTCATTTACCTCCAAATTAAACCGCTTTTTAAATGTAAAAAAATTATTAAAAAAAACAGAAACATGACATCTCTGCATTTTGGCAACGTGTTTGGAATGCCACAAACACAGCAACCAGCTGATCTGAGCAGTTGTGCAGTGTAGTCAATGTAATCCACAAGTTGCTGTGACAATAGAATTTTTAAAAATTATATTATCTTAGTAAAGACTCATAACTACACATAACAGATGTTGGAGAGATCTGTTTATGTCTTGTGTGTGTGGATGCAACCATCAGGAGATGGGTACACTGCGTTAAAAAAAGGATGGACATGGTCAGCAACAATACTCGGGTAGGCTGTGGTGTTTTAATAATGATTAGTTGGTGCTAAGGGGCCCAAAATATGCCAAGAAAATCCCCCACACCATTGCACCACCACTAGCCTGAACCGTTGATAGAAGGCAGGATGGATCCAGGCTTTCATGTTGTTTACACCACATGCTGACCCAACCATCTGAATGTTGCAGCAGAAATCAAGCCTCATTACACAAGGCTTTTTAATTTTTTCCAATTTTCTGTTGTCTGCTTTATTGAGCTTGTGCCCCAGTTTCTGTGTGGCATCTTGTGTGGTTTTCTGCTGCTGTATGTCAATGTGTTGTGCATTCAAGGTATGTAGAAGAGCATGTCTGGTTGTAACGGGTGGTTATTTGAGTTTCTGTTGCCTTCCTATCAGCTCGAAACAGTCTGACAGTCCTGTGACCTCTGGCATCAACAAGGCATTTTCACTCAGATAACTGCCGCTCATTATTTTCTCTTTCTCTGACCATTCTTTGTAAACTCTAGAGATGAAAATCCCAGTAGATCAGCGTTTTTTGAAATACTCAGACCAGCCCGTCTGGCACCAACAACCATGCCGCGTTCAAAGTCACTTAAATCACTTTTCAGATGCTTGATTTGAACTTCAGAAGGCCATCTTGATCATGTCTACATGCCTAAATGCAATGAGTTTCTCCCATGTGACTGGCTGATTTAGATATTTGCATTAACAATCAGTGGAACAGGTGTACCTAATAAAGTGAGTGTATTTTTGTCCCATTTTTTTTTCAGCTGCAGCCATTAGCTGAGCTCGTATCTGTGTTAATGAGGAAGTTGTTTGAGACACTGGAGACTTGGCTAAACTTTAACTACAGCGTAGACACAGTATTTAATGAACACCCACAGCTCTGGTCCACTTACACGTGACTCAGTTAAAGTCACTCGCTGGCATCAAAAAGCTGCATGGATCATCTACAGTCATCCTTTGGTCACTGTGTGGAAACTGTAGTGTGTGTGTGTGTGTGTGTGTGTGTGTGTGTGTGTTCATGTTCGTGCACTGTTGAACTTTTGATGTTATCAGGGTTTTAGGAGGAAGTAGAGCTGCCATGCTGGTCCTGGAGGAGAGATCAGACTCTAGGAGTGTTGTTGCCAGTCTTTTCCTCCTCCCCCTCCTCTCACTGGTAATGATTAACACCAGCAGGATGGAGGAAGAGGGTGAGAAAATAGAGGGAGGAAGGGAGGGAGAAGAAGGCATCAGACTGTCTCTTGACGTCAGTGTATTATTGCTTTATTCATTCTTGATGTGTGGTTTTGCAGACAGTTTAATACCTGCTGTGCGGAAGCTGTGCTGTGACGAATCGCTTCAGATCCTCTGTGTTAATGTCTGTCATCAGCTTATTGGTATTTATGTGTGTTTGTTCCCTTTCAAGGACTGAACCTACATTGACCCCACACACCTCACGCCTTCCTTGAACTTGTACAGTAGATGCCCTTAAAAGTGTGCGTCATCAAAGATTGGGATTTTATCATTGTGACATAAAGCTTTCAAGTTGATGAAAAACTGGGTGCAGCTGGGATGAAGGCTGTAAAGGGAGTAAGAGGTCTTTGTCCTTGTTGGACAGTCCTTGTCCTTGAGGTGGGAGTGTATTTGCACATCACTCCCTGTTTCCTTGTTTTTGCCCATTCACTCTTCTTTTATTCCTGATCCATCTCCAGTAGGTGATTGAGCTCAGACCCCTGTCGCCTGTAGACTTGTAAAGGCTTGTTTCACATCTCTAGACCCCATCTTATTGTGTAGTAAACACCTCGGAGACTGAGAGTGCAGGGAGCAGGCGGCATCAATCTTGACGCTAACACGGAATTATGAGGGTGTCATGGCCGCTTTCACAGGGATAGTTTCTCATCAGTTCTCATCCCAGATCTCAAAGGAATGTTTCTTTTTTAAAGTGTTAAATGGCAAAATCTGACATTATAACAAAACTGGTCATTTACATCTGTAATCCATAAGCAGAGAGCAAAATCTATACAACTATCTATCCAGTAGTTACATCCCTTTAGTGACAGTTTTTCCAAATTTGATGTGCCTGTGTGGCACCTCACAGTTCCCTCTAGTGGTGGCACTAGTGTAAATACCATGTCATTCTTTTGTTTAATAATTTCATTTAAAGGAGGTGGGGCGAGCCATCCTAAACTGTGTGTGTATAATGTTCTGGCCCAGAGTCAAAATTTTTAAGGGCATTTTCGAGTTAGCTTTCTTTGTGCTAATTGGTTTGTTTAACCCCCGGCCATGATTGGAGCCAAGATTTAGTTTTTAATTTCTCACCCATTAAAAATCTCATCTTTGCCTTTATCTGTTTCTGCCTGTTTTTAGGGACACACTCCCCTTTTTCCTCTAAATAGCTGGTGGTAATAACATTAAACAAAACAAGCTTTACGGGGTGACGGTCAGAGAGCTGAAGCTGAAGAGCTGAACAGGTTGAGACATCCTGTACGATCTAGATAGAGCTTTAAGACTCTTTTAGTTGTCTTTGCTTGATTTACACTGAGTCATTTTTAAGCTTTTAGGATAAGTTAAAGCTTATTTATGTATAAGAAAAGGGTGCACAAAAAAGCAAAAAAAAAAGGAGCTTTTTTTTTTTACTTTGTAGCTAAAAAGAATGCAAAAGAGTAATCGTTCAAAGCCAGAATTGTCTGTCCAACTGTCCATTTTCTCAACCACTTATCTCATTCAGGGAGCTGGAGATGAGAGGTGGAGAAGTGGAGAAGTGGGGTTGGACCCTGCACAGGTTGCCAGTCCATCACATGATATTACAATCATAAGTCATGTGAAAGTCTGATTGATCACCCATCTCTAGCTTCTTAGAAAGCTTGTGTTTATGTTTGTAACTCATCTTTCCTGCTTTCCATAAATGGACCGCAGTGGTGGACACTGAGCCTTAGCCACAGCGTCCAAGAGCAGCCACTATCGGCTGTGATTCATTCTGTTTGAGTTTGCGTCTCTCTCCCTCACACTGTGGCAGGCTTTCTCACTCTTGTTTTTGCTCTCTTTCTCACACCTACAGTCATGCTGTACAGATGAATGCACACACAAATGTGACAGACTGCGAGACTGTGACTCATATACAGCAGTGTTTGTTAAAAGAAAAAAAGAGTGCTCTCTCACCTCTTTTCTCCCCATCAAAAGTTCTGACATTCTCTAGAGTTTTTGTTTGACTGCATCAGCGAGAGTGGGGGACAGATTGAAGGAGGAGTGTTTAACTAATCTTTATGAGTAATGACTAGTACTGATAGAATCATTTAATCATTTGATTAGGCAGTTATCAGATGAAAATGTCAAACATTTCTCCTTCTTGCCGCGTTCTCAGTTTTCACTTGGGTATTGCTGTATTTTAGATTATTGGCCAGACAAAACATCATTATGGACCTTGGTGACATTTTGATAGACATTTTTTTTCTGCTTTATATTTCATAGACTGAACAGTTTGTACAAACTGTAATCAGCAGATTAAGTAATAATGAAAGCAATTCTCAGTCGCAGCCTTAGTAACAAAGTTTGATTAGTAGGATTTAGTGTCTGTGAAATGGATCATAATGTTTGATCCAAAATGGATCCATTTATGTAATTTGATATTCAAATTTGTTTGAAAGAGCAGTCAATCATTTAAAGAGGCCATTTGTGTATTTGTGGGAAATAAAGAACTGGTGCCTGCACTCAGTTCTCAACAACAATTGTTTTTGTTTTTTCTTTTTTTTTGCTTGTGATGGCATTTGTTGCTTTAACAATACAGAAGAGTGTACTGTACTGGATATGGATAAGATTGTGTTGTTTTCAGTGTCAGTGTCTGGACAACGTAGGGGTGTAATGATTCGCCACATCAGATCATGCATTCCAGATTTTCAGTATCCAGATGGAGGAGTTAGTTTTATGAAGGGGAGGACTATCCTCAGATGATTTTTTTTTTTAAATAATTTTTTTTCTTTTGTAGCAGGCTGTAAAAATGCCTTTTAATGCTGTAAAGTTAGGCTTATATGGGGATTGCCTCACATGGCTTCTAGAGGAACTGCACCTTTTGGATTCTTCACCACAGACACAAACTCATATGCTATAGCTGTATTTGCTTTTATTTGATCTAAAATTAAATGTGTGTATATCTCTGCACTGATGTAAGTGGCCAGTAGAAAATGTTAGCGTTGCAGGATTGTCAAATAATGACAATCTGTGCTGTTACTGATTCAGCATATATGATTATTTCTTTCACAGTAATCCTACATATGAATGAAATACTTATTCTTCTTCCCTGCAGGGACATCATGATCACACATTTTGAACCGTCCATCTCATACGAGGGCCTGTACGGGGAGGTCAGGGACATGTGCTCCATGGACAACGATCAGCTCTTCACCATGAAGTGGATTGATGAGGAAGGTATGTTTCTGCTCACGCTGCTCCCTCCACCTTAAGGTAACCAGCCATCAAAGCTCAGACTTTTTCAAAAATTAACTTTCTGGCAAAAAACCATTATAGTAACATGATGTAGAAGTCACTGGTTGACTTTATTAGCACACAATGATCACAGACTCCCATCGGCAGATATGTCTTTACCACTTTACTGTAATGTTCAGTGTCGTCTCGTCAGTCCAGACATCTGCAGCATCCTGATTCAGTCCTTTGTCAGCTAGTTAGTCAGGCAACAGTCATTGTCTCACAGGAAAGACGGAGCCATCAGATTGTTCCATTCAGGATAAAGTCAGCCTGCTCAAACTCATTAGACTCAGATCAGCTCCCACTGATAGCCACCCACATAAAGTCACTGGAGTCATTAGTCTGTGTGTGGAAGAAAAGCTGCTTGATGGCAGTTACTAAGTAGTCTGTTCAGTGCTCGCAGTCTCTCCTACTGCCCCCGAAATGTACATCATGAACTCAGGTCATCATTGCTGTAATTAAAGAATATACCTGGATTTTGTCTGCATATCTGGCAGCTACTGACATGTTTTTAAAATACTCAACTTCGGAAACTCATTTTTCCTATGAATAAAATACTGCACTCAGAAAGTTTGAGGCAACTTTTATTTTAAGGCAGTTTTCTTAACACAAAAATAGCTTTTTTACAATTACACCTAAACCAGGGAATCAAACTAATCTTAGTTCATAAAAAACAATTCAGCTTAGACAGGTAAAAAAATAAACAAAAGGAGCTCTGTAAAATAAAAAAATAGAAAAAAGTAAAGACCATAATATAGTACATTAAGGAAAGATGATCTGTCAGGGTTATCCATGTATTATGCATAGCCATTCACTAGAGCCGCAGGCACGTGTTATTTTTAATTTGCATATTTTAATTGCAGCCATGTGTTAGCTGATGGAGGAATCCAAACAGTCTATTTATTCTATATGCTATTTTTTATTATATTGGCCAGCAGGGGGCCACAAGTGAGGCTTATGGGGCAAATGCCTTCGGCTTCTTATCTCATCAGTAAAAACTTTAACAATGATTTTATCTCTCATTGGCTTTTCAAGTCGTTAGCCAATGAGCGTGCGGCATCCTTTGGTTTCACGGTCGGATCCGCCCCTTGCTTGACACTTGTGATTTTAAAATGCAAGATGGTGATGGTGAAAGTGCTCAACTTGAGACTTCATAAAGGGATTTCACTATCCAAAGGGTGGCGTCAGGGTGGTTATGTGTGTCTTTTAATACCATCCGAGAGTTCTCCTTCATTTGGTGTGTTCAGTCACAGTGATGTATGATGACCTTATTCCTATAAGGGAAATAAATGAGCTGGCCCGCTCACTGCACACAATCCTTGAGAAAAATCCTTGTAGGCTGACTGCATGAAAAGTTCATGTGAAATTTCTGCCTTAAAACAGAATAATTTGAGTTTTGGACTATTACTTCATGAGAGTAAGCAACCTGAATAAATCATGTTGGGCTTTGGGAGGTTGTGTGCATAACAGATGATTCATTTATCAATCCAGTGAAGCAGTAATGAAAATATTATTGCAGACATAAATATCTAGGGCATTACTTACATACATTGCACTAGGCATTCTTGCGTAAGCTTAAACGATTAAATCTTTCAGTACCACAAAGCTTTTTAAGACGTCACGTTTGTCTTCATGAACTTGAAAATAGCTAATTCTTTCCTATGTTTTAATGCCCGGAGTGCTATTAAATTAACTAACATTGTTTTCAGGAAACATAATAAGCCTAATAAACCCCAAATAAACATAATCTTATGTCTTTCTGATAACAAAAAAATTTCTGTACAGATTAAACCAGACTGCCATGTTTAACTTTGACGTGTTGGTTTCTGCAGTCCACCCTCTAGTTCAACATCCACCTCCAGCAGTTTCTATAATTTTAAATTTACACAGTGTGTCATAGTTTCCGTTCCTGTGCTATTTATACTATCAGCATTTTGTAATGGTGATTGGCTTGGTTGAGCGGTAAGAGCAGAATTAAGTGTTGGCTCGCCCCGCCTCTCCAAGAGTGACCTGGAGATTTCCTGTAAATGATAAGGAACTAATTAGATCTGTGTGTTGAGTGGCATTTTAATTATTGATCACTTTACAAATAGGCATGTACAATTAAAAATAAAACTGTTCAAAATGGCATCATCGACTTCTGCTCACACCCACACACTTTCAGTGTTTACTTAAAAGTTCATGTGCTGCATTTCATATCACACGTACAATTAGACAAAAGTTTGTTGTTTTTTTAAAAATGTCATACTGCCCCGCTGTTTTGATCACCTTTAACTCTTACAGCCTTTTGCAGGGTTTACTGGAAATATAGTTTGCGTACCACTTAATTGTCATAATTGTGCTTTCCGGCTGCTTGCCTTGTTGTACTGTGTAGAATTTAACATGCAGATTGTGGATTTTCCTACAGCCACATCTTAAATGCTGTAAGCGGGCTTTAATGTTTGCATGTGCAAAACGAAACCCTGAAAGAACAAAGGAGAGGGCGCTGTAGCAGGTTTAGCTCAGTTCTGATTTCAGTTTATTTTGTGTCCACCTGAATTAATATACCTAAGTGATGGTATAGAGGACATAATGTGTACCCTTATTAAACGAGGAATTTCATTCAAACTCAACTAATTTTATTTTCTTTCTGCAGCTAGTTTTACTGCAGAGGATGTAAAAATATTCTCTGGTTTCCTCCCACATCTGGTTACCCTCGGTTACTCTGGTTTCTCGCATTCATGTAAATGTGGTGAATGACATCTGGTCTCTTTCGCTGCTAGGTGACCCCTGCACTGTATCGTCACAGCTGGAGCTGGAGGAAGCTCTGCGTCTCTATGAACTCAACAAAGACTCAGAGCTCATTATCCACGGTGAGGCTTTCTGCTTTTCACACAAGCTTTATTTATAGCATCTACACTTTCAGTGTGTGCTCCTGTATGCTGCTGTTAAAAAGGTGTTAATTCAGACCAGTTCAGTAATAACTCAAAGAAAAGCCTGTTACAGTTGACTCTTTGCTCTCCCAATGGTCCACTCACCTCCCTGTTGGGCTTTTTATGACAGGCCAAACAGGGAGGTAAGCCAGACTTATGGTTTGTTCCATTTCTGGTCATTAAGCTACAGTATAACAACCCCCAGGTCTGCATCATGGCTGACAGCCAGTGCCAACACAGACCGCCACAACTCGACTTTAATGTCCTCCAAGCATTCATATTCACACTCTCCTGCTACTAGTAGAAGTAGCCACGAAAACGAATTTTTACATAGTAAAATGCAGCAGTCCTTTATGTTGTTTTAGTTTAAAGTTACAAGCACCCGAGATTTTTTTATATGGTGAGCCTGTGCACTGCAATAATGTATCCTACTATATTTATATTTTTTGTGAGAATTAAAAATGTTTGCCTGCTTTGCTCCTTTATCTACAAGCAATATAGATTTATTTAGAAAACATGAGATGGGAAGGTTAAGGGCTAAGTGATTAGCAGTGAGTCCACTTTTAAGATAAGAGTGAGAGGATTGCCACTGGTGGGGAAAAAAAAAAGTAGGAAAAATATACCTGTGCAAATGTCAACATTCCTGGGTGGGTTGTCCAAGTATACACTATGTGTGGAGAAACACTGTATCGGGTAGTTGGCAAAAATATTATTTGATTTCCATCAACAACCCAGCTGATCCTGGCGAGTCCTGGATGCTCTTCGAAGGTCAACAACCCAGCTGGCCGATATTGTCACAGTTATTGTATTAGCTATTTGTCCATACATTGGCATTTACAACGATCAATAAAAGAAAACTAAAAAAGTAAAGACAAGAGACGAGAGAAACACCCTTCAACCTTGTTATGAGTATTGATGTTGCATAGTTTGTCTGACGTGGCCACCCTGCAACTTCCCTGTTGGAAACAACCAGCTGATCCAAGCAGTCAGGTGGAGCATAAATGAGTAATCCATGACTTACTGCGACAATAAAACAAGATTATTTTTAAACTGTATTGTCATAATATCTTTATAATGACTCATAAATACACTGTATTGCCAACTTACTCACTCATCTGTCCAAATCATTGAATTCAGGCATTCTGATCACTTCCATGGCTACAGGTGTATAAAACCAAGCACCTGGGCACGCAGACTGCTCCTACAAACATTTGTGAAAGAATGTGTCGTTCTCAGGAGCTCAGTGAATTCCAGCATAGTACTGTGATAGAATGCCACCTGTGCAACTAGTTCAGTCGTGAAATTTCCTTGCTACTAAATATTATATGTATAATCGCTACATATATTATATGTTAGTGGTATTATAACAAAGACGAAGCGACTGGGAACGACAGCAAGTCATAAGCCACGTAAAACGACAGAATTGTCAAAAATGTCCATAAACACAATACTAAACCTTGTGGAAAGCCTTCCTAGAAGAGTTGAAGCTGTTAAAGCTGCAAAGGGTGGGCCAACATCATATTAAACCCTGTGGATTAAGAATGGGATCTCACTTAGGATCATATGCATGTGAAGGCAGATGAGCAAATACTTTTGGAAATATAGTGTATCTACACTTGTTAAAGAAATCTGGTTAAATCGGTATGTCTTAAAAGTCCCACATCGGTCTGGCTCTAGTCACAGCTATAATATATCTGTATAAAAACTTATTTTTACAGCACATAATACAGAAAAAAGTACTTGGTTTAAAAAAAAAAAAAATCATTTAATCACATAGTTTGTCCATCAGTGTGTCTGACTGCAGACGGTGCTCCACAGCAAAGTAACGACTTCAATAAAAGTTACTGGTGAACCTCAATGCTTAAAAGCAACAAATTAAACAGCAGTGGATGTTTATGCTGTAAATGGCAAACATGGCTTACTCAGAGTCTGGAACTGTTTGTCTGAAACTACATTTAAATGGACTTCAGTCTAAACATCTGTCTGGTAGCTTGTAGTTTTCTTTTTTTCATGCATCAGTATGCATGTACATTTCTTCTCATGTCTGGTGACAGATGGCTAGATAATGTATAAAACAAAAAGAGATCAAAGCATATGTTTATGTGCTGCTGAACTGTGAAACAGCATTACTTCTGCTACTGATGACTGTTTATGGGCCCTACAGCTAGTTCTCTCTCTCTCTCTAAGCTTAGTCTGTTAGACACAGACACAACATTATGAGTCCAGGTTGAGGGGGTGATGGTTGTATATGTGGATAGATTTGATTGACAGGCTGTGTGTGTATGAGTATAAAACCTGGGGCTGTGGTTAATGTAAAGATTTAATGTAATCAGAGGTGACGGGTCAAGAGTGCAGCAAGATTCAAGTGTGATGACTGAGAGAAGATGTGTGAAACACGTGGGGGGTGCTGAGGAGTGGAAATGGGGGGCTCCGTGAGGGGCCACAAGGTCTGCTTGTTAACAAGCTCTTCGGCTGTAGCCCATGCCTCAGCTCTGACTCACGCTGCCCCCGGTCTAACATGAGCTGTCTGCTGTCAAATTTGATAGCGATTGTGTCTTTTCTCAGTTTCTTATAAGTATCACACACAAATATGCTTTCAGTCCTGAAAAGAAGTTTGTTCTAAAGGTAGTCTGTCACAATCCTAAAAAAGTGAGTCATTTTCAGCAGCATACAAGCATCTGCACATGATGTCTGACTTTAAGGCTTTCAAAAGTTTCTTATCCCTTTTTTTTTTTTTTCTTTTTCTTCTCTTTCCAGTTTTCCCCTGTGTACCAGAGAAACCTGGCATGCCGTGTGCAGGAGAAGATAGTGAGTTAAACTTTTTCCTTCTTTATTTTTACCTCATTTTAGGAGCTGAACAATCCTACATTTAACTTTAATTTCAATTTGGGACACACTAGGTGAATGCCTTTAAATACCACAGTGGCTTAATGGAGACTGTTCAGTGTTCAGGCACAAAAAAAGACTCATTTTTCAGAGGGACTGAAGTTTGTAAAGAACTGTGATGTATTGTTGCAGGAAATAAATGAATATAATGTGGGGCGGCACAGTGGTTAGCACTGTTGCCTCACAGCAAGAAGGTCCAGAGTTCGATTCCACCATCTGGCTGATGTTCTCCGTGTCTGCGTGGGTTCTCTCCGGGTGCTTCCTCCTACAGTCCAAAGACATGCAGTTCATGGGGTTAGGTCAATTGGATATTCTAAATTGTCGGTAATTGGTGTGAGTGTGAATGTCTCTCTGTGTTAGAGTGTACCCTGGCTCTTGCCCTATTGGCATCTGGGATAGGCTTCAGCTCACCCACCCCTGAAAAGGATAAGCAGAAGAAAATGGATGAATGAATATAACGTGTGCACAAATTATCGTCTCCTGAGGACTGGAAGTCACGTTTGAGTAACCTCAGTGTACAGTGAATGCAGGTTTATCCAAGTGTAAATACACTACAACAGTTATATAACTGAAAGTTAAACGCAATACAGGCTGGTGATGTGAGGAGAATTGTCGCTTTAGTACTTATTGTACAAAGGTACTCCGTGTTGATTTGATTTGGATTTTTACACCGGATGCCCTTTTTCACATAAACCTCCCAATTTATCCAGGCTTGGGTTTGGCACTGGGAATACACTAGCTTGGGACCTCTGAGGCTGGGTTTGTCTCCTCCCAGTCTCTATCTGGGGGATCTTTTGCATATAAGGCGTATGGGTTAACCACAGTGCCACTGTCTTTTGTATTATTCTGGAAAAACATCATCCACCTTTACGAAGAATGCGCTCCAATGACTGGCTATGAGAGCAAGAGACTATCAGGCTCAGACTACATGATATTTTTGTCTGTTACCATGGTCACTGTGTGAGATTAGGTGATTATACAGTCATAAAATCTTTCCTTTTCCTCACTGAGAGACACGAGACTACACGTTGCTCTCATAGGTGTAGCACTGCCGCAGAGAACACCATAATGAGACTCTGCCACTTTTTCCCCCACGCCCAAAGTGAAGGCACAGAATATTCTCACTGAGTAATGTGGTTCAAATTCAAAAGCACTGAAGTGTATTTCATGCAAGAGAGCCAGTAAAGATAGATTGATGGTCAAAAAAAAAGTCATAAGGGGTGTTGATTGATTGACAGATTTCTCCTTAAAAGTTGTGATGTTGCCTTTAAAAGCACAGTCAATTCAGAATTTTTGACTCTTATCTGTATTTACTGAAAATTAAAGGCAGAAAAATGAACAGAAGTAACATTTATGCACTTTAAAATCACTTTGATTTTGAGGTTCAAAGTTTTTTAACTTGTGTGTTCAGTCTCAACAATGAACCTTTTATTTATTTGATTTTTTTTTAATTTTATTATTATTTTACAGAGTGAAATTATTCAGTAAATCTATAGCCTGTAAAATAATTCTGTACGATGCACAAAGTGTGTGATGATGGTGGTGATGATTCAAATATGGTGTTAGTTTTGAAAATATTTCAACATTTATTTATTTATTTATTTATTTTTTTACATCTGATCACACTTAAAATCTTGACGCACAAAAACACACACACACGCACATACAAACAGCGTGAAGCTGGACTCTCTTCTTCCTCCCCCCACAGAGTCGATATATCGCCGCGGAGCCCGACGCTGGAGAAAGCTTTACTATGCCAGCGGTCACGCCTTTCAGGCAAAACGCTTCAACAGGGTGAGACAGAGTGTAGTACTTTGCACTGTAATGCCTATTGTGAAGTTGTTTTAGTTTTTTCTTTTGTTTGTTTTAAATACTTAAAGACTATATTGTAAAGACGCACATGTAAATTTGAACTTGATGAATATTTTAAACCTTTGCGATTCACAGTAGTAAGGAGGTTGTTTGAGCAGGAGATTTTAGACAAGCACACGTTCACATTTCAGCAGTCATTGTTGCCTCTGTGCCGTTCTCTAGATTATTCTGTGTACGTGTTCATGAAAATGATTTTTACTCCTCTCACCCACTCGAGCAGCGAGCCCACTGTGCCATCTGTACAGACCGAATCTGGGGTCTGGGAAGACAAGGCTACAAATGCATCAACTGCAAGCTGCTGGTACACAAGAAGTGCCATAAACTGGCGACAGTGGAGTGTGGCAGACCGATGATCCATGTGAGATCTGTTCACTCAAAGTGGATTGTTACCATCCATTACTCAAAAATACTGTGAGCATTTGTCTCTCCGCTGATTATGCTTTAATGATGGATGTTATTCTGTAGGAACCAATGATGCCCAACCCACAGTCAGGTCAGCTAGACCCAACTGAACAGCCAGGTAACACAAACACACACAAAAACTCATTTCATGTTTAAAAGCAGAAACTCTCTCATCTGTTGTTTTCTCATGGTCACTGTTCTCTGTCAATTTAAATAATATAGGATATAAAATGAACTAACGTCTCACTGAGTAACACGGTGCGGCTCAGTGATTTGTTTTAAGGGTTTTGGGACAGCAGTAGGTTTGGGCCATCAGCACCATAGTGCAAAGGTTAAGTTGGGTTGCGCCTGTTAGGGTAGCACTTTCCACTCAACTCAGTTATGAGTGGAGATGCAATATGAAACTATAGTGAGGCAGATTTGATTTGCTATAAATCTCATAATATGATCATGTTAATTTAGTGCACCAGTGGTGGTAGGGCTCTGCAATTAACTGAAATTTAATTTCAGCTCCAGCTGTGGCTTCCAGTAATTTTTGAAAACAAAACCATTAAGATAATTGTTCTACTGCAAATTTTTTCCAATATTGCTCTCATTTTATCTCTCTCCCCCCCCCCCCCCTTAATAGCAATGCTTGTGCACCTTTCTGTAAAACCCCAAACCCTCTCCCCCACAGGCTGGTTTAGCTCAGACTAGACAGCAAGACAGATTTGAGATTAGTAAAAACAAACTGTTTGTTTCATGAAGACTGACAAAAATTGTTATTGTGTTAAATAATCATGGTCTCAACACTGACCAAAGTAAAATAATTACTTTTGCCATAATTGAGTGGCCCTATAAGTGGAGATCTAGCCCCTCTATACCATTGGGGACTCCGGTGTGGCCACAGGAGCTGTTCATGTCCACTAAGAAAGTATTTGTGCTCCACCAGAAGTGTCTTTCTGCTCTCCGTCACTAAAAATACACTTGGGCATTGATCAGCTGCATTTGGGAGTTTACCTGCAGAACCAGATTTAAGTCCAGTCCAGATGTTGAGAGGACTGAAAAAGGTTCAGGATCATTGTTTGCTGTTAGAAAGGCAGCTGAAACTCAGTGGCCACCAAGTGTTGTGCCATCACTGGAGTGCAGATGTCCTTGCTTTACTAATATTGTGACTAAATAATCTAAATGATTTATAATGTGTAAAGACATACTTTTCTATTTATGTATTCACAGAAGAGTCTGGTTTTGTTGTATTGCTAAACAAGGGTCAATACAAACTGGCTGTTTTCTTTCTTAACTAAGCAGAGAGAAATTGCTCTGGCACTGCAGAGCTGTGAACAAAGCGTGTGACTGTCTCTCACCTATTTTCTCTCATCTCTCCTATTTTTTTTTCCGCTCCTGCCTCCCCCTCGCCTTCTGTCTGTCTGTCACTCTGTCTGTCACCCCCCCCCCCAAAAAAAACAAAAAAAAAAACAGGCCCTCAGAATAAAGACTCCAGAGAAAGCTTGACTTACGATGGAGAAGAAAAAGAGGTGAGAGAGAAATCTTTTCAAACGCTCACGATATGTGACTCAATCTGTCAACCTGTCACGTTGACTAGATGGATACATGTATATTTAGAAATTGGTGCTGTTTTGCGTGAGAGGGAGAAAGATCATCTGTAGCAGGTTTTCATCTGTAAGCATTTGGGTGATCCTTCTTTCACCCGCTGTGCATGTGGGATACAGAGAGCATGCAGACGTAGGCACCCTTGTAGTGGTGTTTGTATTGATTTCCTTTAGTGGAGCTAATAAAGTAACCTTTTATCACAGCTCTTAACACCAGAGGCTGATTAATGGCTTGGGATGCAGTTTGGAGGTTGGCAGGGAGGATTGTTGGATGAAGCAGGAGAGCTGGAGATGGATAAAGACTGAATCGAGTTGCATGCAGATAGACTGAGATAAAAAAGGGCAGGCCAAATGATCTTATCTGCAGTTCCTTGTCCGACTCTGGGGATGGGGTTGTCATGTGAAGCGAGGTTAGATGGATAGGTAGTCGAAATTGCTCACTACAGAACAGATTACAGGAGAGCAGAGAAGATGGGTGAGGAAATAGTGGAGGTGGGAGTCATGTTTACAGAGAAGCAGGACTATAATACAGCCAGGGTCTAATGTAATGGTAGCAGCATGATGCTATTAAATTGAGGCAAGAAAGTCATTACTAAGATTTATTGTCTAAAAGTGGTGCCTGGGAGCTGTTTTAATATCATTTACAAAATCACCCAAAGGAAATCACGCTCTTGCCCAAACCAAATCATCAGCTCTGTCAATAGTTCAGTGAAAAAAAAAAAAAATTATCTTGAGAAAGTCAAAGCCAAAATGATGTGTGAATAATCGTCCCAGAGTTGAATTCATTATGTTTTTGTTATGATGGTATTTCATGCTCTCCCTATCACTGGGCTTCCTTTCTACTTTCTCAACTGCACCTTCTAGGCACGGAGCAGCAGAGACACGGGGAAATCAACCTCTAGTCTGGGCCTGGCTGACTTCGACCTGCTGAGGGTGATCGGCAGAGGCAGCTACGCCAAGGTGCTGCTGGTGCAGCTGAAAAAGACGGAGCGCATCTATGCCATGAAGGTCGTCAAGAAGGAGCTGGTCAATGACGACGAGGTAAATCACAAGAGGTGTAAACACTGCTGATGCCTGACCTACCCACCAGACTTTTATCTATGAGGCCAAAAAAAAAAAAAAAAATCAATTACTGTGTCAGCATGAAAAATTAAATCTAACTGTTGTGAATTAGAGCATTTTTATTGTACCTCTCTGTTAAAGGGGAAACCTGTTTATACTTATTTTCAGATCCATATTTTTATTGTTGGACTTTAACTAGAGTAGCTCTATGTGATTCGCAGTTCAAAAATATCCTGTTTATCTTATGCTGGGCCTTGATGTAACCCCTCAGATGATCCTCGGTCTGAAATGAGCTGTTTAGCGCCTCTCCCTTTAAGACCATCCTCTGCTCCTCTGATTGGATGCCTCTTGCAAATACTAGGTTTGAACAGCAGGGGGGCTTCTGTGATCACAAAGAACCAAGAATAAAAAAAACTGTCTGAAATGAAGCATTTAGGGCATCTGAAGTCTGAGCTTTTGGCTCACAGGGTCTGCTTGCACACATGCTGATTATTAGAAACCGTGGCTTTGTTTCATATTAGCATTCACTGTTTTAACAGTGTGATGGAAAATAAGAGAACATAATAGGACCTCTTTAAGGTGGGCAGTTGCCAGCAAAATCCACCCTGTGGTTTTTTTCCTTCAGTGGTTTGAAAAACATTTTTCACAGTGTTCAGTGTTTTTGCTGCTGTCTGTGTAGGTGTATGAAAACAGGACACAGTAAGGACATTTTTTACAGCTGCCCCAATGATCTTTTTAGTTGCTCATTATTTTTTTTTTTCCTTAACTGTTTACACAGTCAAGTGTTTGAGACCTGACAGCAGAGTTTCCTGTTTTAGTAAAGTGGCACCTTTTTGTTTTGACTGTGCTGAAGTGCAAAATCCAGAGTTTTCCTGTTTTAATGCTCACACTGAAGGACCTTCAAGTGTTTGTGTATTTTATTTCATGTTTTTTCATTGACGTGAACAATAGTAACTAAGAAAATGTTTGCAATTTTTTTCAGTAAAAACATTATTAATAATTGACTAACCACTCAAGCTTTTAATGTTAGCTTACTGACTTTTTAATAGATAATTAAGGGACTTGATATTTCACTGTTTCTGTTTATTCAGACCACCCAACTCCAGAGTTTTAAAGGTATATCTGCAATAGTAGTATAACAGTAACTAAATACCATACAGTGTGACACTGTATGGACACCACATCATTACATCTCCCTCTGTGAGGTTAATTAATAGTGAAGACATCAGTCTCCTGTCAGTATAATAAACATAATTAGAATAGTCAATGGGAACTGTTATTGCTCCTATACTGAAGATTTGTGACATGTGATCCAGCATCCGTCTTATGTGTCCCTTAACGCTCAGAGTTAAGTTGACAGACTTCTTCGAAGCCGTCAGTCTTTCTAAGAATGTGTAGATAACAGAAAACCAGGTCATCAAAAATTGATCTCAGTGAACACACGTAGCAGCACAGCCAACGGCAACGGAAGTAGTTAGCCTTGATTAGACGCACTTATAGTGATTGACAAATTGACAAGTGCTTCTCGATCAATGGTGAAGTGTTGTGCCGTCCCTGCCTTGTCGGCGTGAGCGGCATCCGTGTCCAGGCGTATTATCATCCAGCTATCAATACAGGCCTGCCTCTGCTTCTACTGGCTCAGCCATTTCCCCCCGCCGCTGTCCACCTTACACACAAGTAATGCTAAAGCTTTGTAGGATGGTCGATGGAGCTCTGTGCTTATTCAGCTTTTGTTAGTTCAAGGGCACTATGTCAGAAAGATCTCTGATTGACATTCGGGTGTTTCTTTGTGTGTTTTTGTTCCAGGACATCGACTGGGTCCAAACAGAAAAGCACGTTTTCGAGCAGGCCTCTAATCATCCCTTCCTGGTTGGCCTTCACTCCTGTTTCCAGACAGAAAGCAGGTGAGAGTGTTTTTCTTGCATGACTTGTGATTTTTTTTTTGCTTTTCAAGACTTTGTAAAAATGCTCTTTAAAGGGGAAAATCATGCAAAATCCACTTTTTTATCCCTTAAATAATTTTTTTTGTGTACTTTGAGAGCATCCCTTTCCTTTCCTTTTACCTCCCCTAAAAGCCCAGTTTCACGTCTTGCTTGCTTTTTACATTTATGTATTTTTGTCTTATTTTTTAAGGTTCAAGAAAATCTACATTTAAATGTTGAAGTTCATCAAATGCATTACATAGTTTTTCCCAGAATTAGACTGTATTTGTGGCAGTAGTGGGGCCAGGGTGCAAAAGGAGGGACACCACACTTTCTTAAATACAATAATAAATATTATTTTATATATTTTTTGACAATAAATAACATATTAATAATCAGCTGTTTCTCAAGTGAGTTCCTCATCACCCGGACGAGCTTCAGTTCCACCGTCTTATACTGCAGTTTGCGACAGCAGGTCTCGTTCTGCTTCACAGTCTTGGTCTGCTCAGTAACACCTCATCCAGCTCTCTGTTAGAATTAGAATGGCCCTCCAGCTCACAGCGCATCATCAGGGCAGAACAAGGACTACTGTCACCAGCAGCAATTCACAATGATGGCGTTTATCCAGCTTTTAGACTTTCTGGAGATCGGCACTACAGCAACCTGAGCAGCGTAGGGAAGGGCTAGCTGCTTGCATTGTGAATACACCTGAGCAGCCTGCCCGAGTAAAGTCTGTATGTGGGAAAACACTGCATTACGTTTCCAGTCAGTGAGTAACTATCTCAGAGTAAAAGATGATTATTAAAATAAATTGCAATAAGTTTTTGCATCCCTGTGCCCGTATGGGTTTTCTCCTACAGGCCAAAGACATACATGATAGATTAAATGGTGATTTTAAATTGGCTGCACGTGTGGATTTGAGTTAGATAAAGCACTCAAAGTGCTCTATGAGTAAGTGATTGGGGCTGTGGTTCAGGAGTTAGTCTGTCTTCTACAAACAGAAAATTTGGTGGTTCGATCCCCATTTCGAG
Organism: Cichlasoma orientale; assembly: GCA_034780415.1. Taxonomy (NCBI): domain Eukaryota; kingdom Metazoa; phylum Chordata; class Actinopteri; order Cichliformes; family Cichlidae; genus Cichlasoma; species Cichlasoma orientale. Next base: position 48,205 of record JAVDPK010000751.1, read on the forward strand.
CAGTTTCCATGCTGAAATGTTTTTGGGCAGGATTCCAAACCCCTAATTGCCCCTGATGCTGCCACTGAAGAGTACAAAAGCACTGTATAAGTACCAGTTAATTTATCATGTGTGCCATAGAGTGAATTTGTAGTGCAAAGCACATTTGAGTGATCAGTGAGGCGAGTAAATTGTTTTTTGCTTTCTTTCTATTGTACAATGGCAAATGTAAAGGTTCTATGGGCTTCACAGGAGGAAAGAAAAACATAAGTAAACAAAAAATACTTTAAAAATACAAAGAAATTTGACTATTAACTAGAAGAGTGCTGTATAGATCAATTTAATTACGCTTCAGCGAATGCAACCTCTTTTTCTCTCCTCACAGACTGTTCAGTTGCATGAAACCAAAGCCTGCTCAAACCCGATTGGTCAATAGATCTCAAACTATAAACTGAAACCAGAATACTTTCGTTGCCGAAAATCTTGCATGCAGACCTGCCTGTAGTGCTTAAACTTAGGGTAATATAGACATCAGGTTTTGAGAAGAGAAGACTAGTTTGTGTAATAAAAGATTCTGCAGCCTTGAATTAGTTACAATCAATGCAGTTCTTTAAATAAAAAAAAAAGAGCTGTTGGAAATGCATGAAGATGTGCTGAGTGCTTACAGAGGCCGTCCTGTCATAACAAACATTTCAGAACAGTACATAGAAGAGTTTCAAAATGACATGCTGCTCCTGTGGTTGAGGTATTCTTACATCTATGTAAACAAAACACTTTTTTTAGGTCAATGAGCGAGGTCATGGTTAAGGTTATAGGAAAATCCCTGAGATGGTGAAAGCCCCTGAAAACACGAGAACGTGTTTTGTGACATTAAACGTAACTAAAACTGCAAAGTTCATTTTTAGAAGCAAATACATAAGCAACACCTTGTGTTTTATTATAGTTTGATCCAAAACTGATGAAGAGAGCACAAAGAACTCAAGCAACACAAAAGTGAGGTGTGTTTAAGATTAGATCCTCGACTCAGGAGCTTCTGAACACTTATTAAGCTTTGCAAAAATGCCACCTTATTTAGTAGATTGTTTTAAAAAATTTTGTTGAGTTAGGTGTACGGCTGCACAATTATGGTAAAAATCAGTCATACAAGGCTCACTGGTCTCCACGGCGAAGAGAGCCTCAGGCAGCAGCAGACTCACAGGACACCCGCACTAAGCCGAAGTTGCCGGCTAACTGTTGTGCCCCGCTGAAGGCAAGGTGGACTGAGAGGCCCTGAATTTAACAGCTGTAGGCTAACACTAATATTTCCCATGTTTACCTGAGAAAACCTTGCCAGATTTGCTAGTTTGTTGACCGGGGGCGGGGGTGCTCTTTATGTCATTGTGGTTCGAGCTGAACTGAACAGCAAGTACACCGCTGTAAAGGAAAGGTGTGCACAGAAGCTTCATAGCAAAAATAAAAGGTAATCTTCTAGTGCAAATATGCTGTTTTTATAGCCTTTGGAAGCTAAAATTTAAATTGAAACTAAATTAAATATCCAGCTCAGGTTGGCTGTGTTAGAACCAAGGCTTATACGGTTTGTGTAATAAAATTAGTAAAGCAAATTAGCAGGCAACCCCCCCCCCCCCAAAAAAAAACCCCGGCATTGACAGTTTGTAAAAAACTGATTATTCTCATCCGTCCACCCTGATAGATGTATTACAGATGACTGAAAGATGACTAATTCAATTAAATTCAAGAGAAATTAATTTCCATGTGTTTCTTTCCACAGACTCTTCTTTGTTATTGAATATGTAAATGGTGGGGATCTCATGTTCCACATGCAGAGACAAAGGAAACTCCCAGAAGAACACGCCAGGTAGAGTCAGACTGTTTGTTTGAGGTGTGATTAAAGGGACAGAGGTGTTTTAATTTAGTTATGCAGCCAAAGCTGGTTTTAATTACACGTGACTTGCCCTCTTTCTGTTTCAGGTTCTACTCAGCGGAAATCAGTCTGGCTCTCAACTACCTCCACGAGCGGGGAATCATCTACAGAGACCTGAAACTGGACAACGTGCTGCTGGATTCTGAGGGTCACATCAAACTTACAGACTACGGCATGTGCAAGGTGTGGTTTACGTATTAATGTGGTTTGTAATGATACCGCAGTGCACTTTGGATAAAAGCACCTGCACAGCTGCAGGCGTGTCAGTTTACAGACCTCTGAAATGATCTCACAGCTGATGATTTCTTTGTTTTTGCAGGAGGGCTTGAGACCTGGCGATACAACGAGCACTTTCTGCGGTACCCCCAATTACATCGCCCCCGAAATACTCAGAGGAGAGGATTACGGTGAGGATTACGACACGGAGGCACTTACCAGAAATGCTATCTAATTTGCAGTTAGTGTGTGAGGCACTATGCAGGAATATCAGAGATGCTGTTGTCAGGCATGATTAGGGAGGCTGCTGTGGTGCAGAACCTGGTTTATCTGCACTGTGGAAAACAATCTGTGTGATATATAAAGAAATCAAGGACTGTAGACAAGTGCTGGAATACTTATTTGGGAAACTATTCTGCTTTCAATTTTGGGATTTTTTTTAAATTTATTTTATTTAAATGGTGCCTGACATCCCAATCACATACAGCAGTGATCACTATGCTTCACCCCAGTAAAACTTTAATGACCCATGGGGCAGTTAAAGACAGTAGTCCAAACTTTTGCATACAGGCGTACATAAAACAAAACACAACACATGGGGGGCTACTAATGGGTAGAGACTGGCAGAAGAATTTTTATACCCCTGAATGATTAAAAATAAATAAATAATAATAATACAGCACCTAGCTGAAATTTGCTAAGTGTACTTCTTTGTGATACAGGGTCTTGTTCTCTTATAAGAGCTGCTCTGGGAGAGTAATGCCAAAGGCCTTCCAGAAGCAAGTCCGCCATCTTGAGATGCTTCCCAACAATTATTTAGGCAGTTATTTCGACACATTACTGCGACATAAAAATAGAAAATAGAATCACCAGTCAAATTTGATGGAGAAAAAAAAAAAATTCTAACTAAACCTCCCAAAACAAGTATTAACAAGTTGCTGTTTGGAATTTCACATGCAATTTAATCTGGGTTCTTTGAGTGCCACAACTCTCTAGTGAGTCACACCTATTCTAAGGCTTAATGTGAGAGGTTAAAAAAAATGGAGTGAGACATTGTGTTCCCTCTAACTTTCTTTCTGAGTGGTCATCTTAACCTCTTAAATGTAGCAGAAATCCCAGCCAACATCATAGTTATATAGCATCCACCCACCCCCCCTGCGGAAAAGGAAAAACACCATCAGGGGATTGTTTCAACAGTAGTCAGGGGACTTGTGTTCACTCATCTCAAATTTTGATGTAAGGTGAAGTTACAAGGTAGTAAGGTTATGTTGGTATGCTGGCCTGCAGTGCGCCTCTCGTCTGTCTCTCTAAATCTGCTGACCTCTGTGTCCTCTCAGTGTGCCTGTGTCTGTCTTACTTGCCTGGCAGCCATTTCTGTCTTCATTTAGCAGCTATTTGGTTAATGCTACATTAATTCAGTTCATTTGCGCGGTTTAATTATAAAGTCGATAGACAGCCCTAAAAGAAATGCAGTAAAATGCACTTGTATGTATTGTTCTGCAGACACATTTGGGGAAAAAGAGGCACTTGTAACGTTCACTGAATTACAAAGGAACAGATTAAGAAAAAAGAACGGTTGTAATGCAGTTTTGTGAAGGAAAAGAAAAAACAAATTGAGTGGAAATGTTGAATAAACTCCCGTAGTCCTAATACTGATGAGCCCAATGTATTTATTTGATAAAAGAGAAATAATTTCCGAGTTACTAAAACCCATTCTGTAGTATGATTTCACCAATTCATCTACACAAAGCATTTAGTAGAGGCAGCCGTGCACTAAATGTAGCGGTTTGACTTGAAATTCCAGCTTTATTGTCACATTTCGTCTTTATTCGTGACATTTAGACCTTCTCAAAATGCAAAATTTAAAAAAAAATCTTATATTTATCATTCATTTTTTTCTTAATGTGGACCTATTACTCTGAACAGAATGAATAATGCTCCATCTGAACTCTTATAAAGAGTGCAGCGTATTCAGTGGAAAAAATGATGTGAAGGTTACAACCTGTGACTCAGAATGTCTCGTAGGTTAGATGTACTTTCGGGTTCTCAGTCAAATACCAGTTTGACTGAGTGCTGCATGTTCATTCACATAATACTTTAAAAATTAAAAAAAAAACTTAATTGGTCACCAAATGTGGTGTTTATATAAACAAACTTCACTGTTAAAAGAATTTTTTTTTTATGTTGTTCCCCCATTTTTTTTCTCTTTTTTTTCTCTTTTTTTATTTTTAATAGTGTGTGCAGCAGCTGTTTTAGACACAGTAGGAACAGCACACGTGTAAATAATGAAGTTAATGATGGCTGGCTTTGATTTTAGCTGCTCACTCAGCTGTTGCACTGCTGAGGCTGAACTCAACACTTATCAACACCTGCGCTTTTCATATTTAGACAGGTCGTGATGGCTGCAGTGGAAAATTTAAAAAAAAAAAAAAAAAAAAAAAAAATGGCCTTAACAACACACTGAGCACACTGAGTCATTCACGGATGATAAAGCATAGGCCCACCATGGTTCTGAACGTAGTTCTTTTATCATTCAAACTGATAATCAATAACATAATTAAATTTCATTTAATTCCAAGTATTTATGATTAGCATGCAGCTTGCGTCTGCTTGTATTTGTGTACAACAACAAAAGTCAGGCCCTTTGTGGGGATTTTGCTTCTTACTTATGCAAGAAACCAGCAAAAAGTAATTTACTAGGAAAACATATTAGCTGTTTGTTTGAGTAGAGAGTCTGGTAGGCATGTCCAGTCTAATCTTTTTATTCTTTATTCTTATTCTGCATTTAAGAAAAAAAAAAAGCTGTGTTCTAGGGGCTTTCTTTCCTCATTTTATGACTAATTGACACACACAAACAGACACAGCCCTGTTTTAAGCAGGCCACACAGTACCCCTCGCCCTAAACTAAGCAGAGGGATGCACCTCGCAGCACATGCTAGCTAACAGAGACTGGAACCAAAGAGGAAAGTTGACACTGAAGGCAGAAAATCTCAACAAAAAGAGTAGATCTTTATTTTAACAATATTAGCATTATTTTCTTGGCTAAATATTATAAAGGCTAGTATACATGTTTGTAGACTGGTTGAAAGCTTTATGTGGACCCAACTGTAGGTGAAAAGGTGATATGAGACACAAAATTTCCATTTTTAATTAATATGTCTCTGGCCCTCCTTTTCTTTCTGTGAATATGACACTCCTGGCCTAATGCCTTTTAGAAAAAGAAAGTAATTGGAAATGTGAAATATGTGCTTGTTGAAGGTGTGATAATATACAAAAACAACAGCTTTCAAGGTGAAGGTGGTTGCTGTAGTAACTCTGAAAGCAGCAATTAAAAGCTCCTCCTTTTTTAATTGCAATAAAGATAAACATGCTGCTCTTTCTGTCATTTGTGGTGTTTTGATGTTTCAAAGCATCCTCTGTGCTCAGAAATCTGAGCTCTAATGTACAGTGTGTGCGCCCCAGGGTTCAGCGTGGACTGGTGGGCACTAGGCGTGCTCATGTTTGAGATGATGGCAGGCCGGTCACCCTTCGACATCGTTGGCAGCTCCGACAACCCAGACCAGAATACAGAAGACTACCTCTTCCAAGGTAACACATGCACTTCTGCGGTTTATAGATGGGGGGGGGGGGGGGGGGGGGGGGGG
>JAVDPK010000751.1:53974-85543 GCA_034780415.1 Cichlasoma orientale
CCCCCCCCCCCCCCCCCCCCCGGCGGAGTTCACGCAGCAGCTGCATGTTGACACCTTTCTATTGGCTTCTCTCAGTACCAGGAGCACGCCATCTGTTATAGAGAAAAGTGTGAAACCATGTGGGTTTTTTCTCCATTATTTCAGTATAAATATGGTTTTATATTGTGTTTGTTTTCTTATAATTACCGGTGAAGTGGGTTTACAGAGTTATATTTTGAGACTGTTTATTGCCATTGAAAGGCTGCGGTGAGTGCACCCAGCAGGATTGAGCTCATAACGACAGTGGTGTCGGAAACCATCTTGTCTCCTTCAGTCTCATCCTCTCCTCTTCTTGCTTGCCTTTTTTCTATCACCTTCTGCAGTAATATTGGAAAAACAGATCAGAATCCCGCGCTCGTTGTCAGTCAAAGCTGCCAGCGTCCTCAAAGGATTCCTCAACAAGGTAAGAAAGGGTTAGACAGTCTTAAACGGTGCCACTTCTTACTGTCTTGGGTCTTTGTTCTCTTGTTTTTCCCCTTTTTATACACCTTCCTTGCAAATTCTCTTTTCTCACTTTCTCCACCTTTCTTGTTGGGTATTGGACTTGTTATCTTTCTTTTCCACCACCATCTCCCACCGTCTCTCACCTTTCTTTCGCACTCACTCCCACAGGATCCTAAGGAGCGCCTTGGCTGCCACCCTCAGACGGGCTTTGCTGACATCATGGGCCACCCGTTTTTCCGAAACGTCGACTGGGATCTCGTGAGTGATTCAATTACATTCTCTGCTTTTCTTAATTCGCCTTGATCGTCACCTAAATCAGTGCTTTCAAATGAAGGAAATCAGTATTGGTGCATGCCGGATGCCAAATAGGTCAAAATAAATCCATACAATCGATTGTGGGGAGAGAAGAAAAACGAGAGAGCTGCTACTAGACAGCAGAAGGTCAAATCTAAGTGCGTGGGGTCGTCTTCTCTCGCTCTCCTTCTCCGGGCCTGCAGGTGTAGACGCTCTGTCAATACTGAGGTTATTAGCTGTGGGGTGAGACCTGTTTCTTTGTGGAAAGCAAGCAGCTGGAAACAAATGGGCCAGGCAGAAGACTGACAGCAGCAGATAGGATTACAAACCCACAGACAGGAAGTTAAAAATGGAAAGGAAACGAGAGGAGACGGCTCATATGGGGCTGATATGTCGATCTCTGGATGTCTGGATTGCTGTGCAGTGATTCATGTTCACGGGGCGAAGCCATGTATGCTCTAATTTCAGCTTCACTGTTTAGGAATCATTTCATTCACAAACTTGAGCGTGATTACTGGAACCTCAGCGAATCTTGTAGGTAGTTCAGATATTGCTGCTGCTTTCTCTGAAGCTGTGGTTTGCACTCTTTGACACTAAGACTGAAAACCACATACCTGACTAGATTCTTGCTATGACTGGTGTTTGTGTCTGTGTGTAATCTTTATTTATAGTTTATGCTTGAAAACCATTATGAGTGTAAATATAAATGTGGAACATAGTGCAGGAAATGAAGACGTGGGCCTGTATTTACAGATGTTAGTCACTTGTTTGGTGTCTTGGAATCAATTGTGAAAAAAAAAAAATACCAGTGAAATTCAAACTGGAGCTAAAAATAATTCATTATTTCTGATGCTTCCTGTTGTCGGTTTCGGTGACCGTTAAGTTATCACTTCTAAATGACTCAAGTTCCTGTTTTATGGCCCTCAGAACCCTATAACGAATTTCAGTGGAGTCAAAAGTCTCATATAGATATAAGTATATGAAGATAATACTTGTTATGACTAATGAATAATGCATGTATTAACTGATCCACCTGAACGACCAATGAGCTCGTGCCATGGCGAGCCAGTACTCTGTCACTACTTCTCATTGGAGCTAAAAAGGCCTTGTTTAGAGGAGTTAGGGTTTACTCTAATGGGGCTTCACCCAGACTGTGCTCAAGGTCAAGGTCACATTTGTTGTTTCTGGGGCAACAACCTGTGAATTGTGATGGATCTGGCTGAGCTCCTACATGTGTTTTGTTTGAACTGCATTATGGCTGGAGAATGTGCCGTTCCATGCAGAAGACATACATTTCTAATCTGATTAACAATTGAAAATTCAAACGTTTAAGTGGCATAAAACACAGACTTTTCTTTTTGAGAAGCTGAAACTAGTGAATACTTAACATCTGCACTTGAAAAATAACAACAGTTTGAGGTAACCAAAATGTTTTATGTGTAAAATTACAGATTGTAGGATGTGCTAATTGCTCTCAGGTAAAGGATGAAAGTAGATTTTGCAAAACAATTTAATTGGGGCTATTTTAATACTATTTGTTTCTTTGCTTTTTCAAGAAAACCATTTTTCTTTAACCTTAACAGGAAATAAATTATATTGCTAATTAGTTCTGCAGTCTCGTGTATTTTTGGTGATAAGAAAACATCTCTGAACTACTTAACTTCACATATTCATCATAATTTGCTGTAAAAATATACCTGATGTTTTACATTTTCTTCCCTTTTATAAATTCAGTTAACCCTCAAGTGACCTTGTGGAGTTATTTATGACCCCTGTCACATGTCTGTGACGTTCGTTTGTAAAACTGTAACCATTGAATACCATCAACTTCTATCATTTTTATTTTAACAAAAATTGGCCCATTGATGTGGTGGATAACGGAAAATTGCATGGAAATATATGTATGTTTTTTATTAACATTATCAGCTTTGATAATTATTGTGATTTGAAATAAATAAGTTGGTAGTAATTTCAGAAGAAGGCATCTCACTTTGACACTTTAAATTTGCTGAGATTTCAGTAATCTAAATATGATCGATTGTGCTCAACTAAAAACAAGATTTCTTTGGATTTAGTTTTAGACAGAAACACAGGATTAACAAAGGATGAAAAAACAGTGAATATGTCGACTTTGTTGTAATTTGTTAATCAAAGTGTTAGTTTCATCTGTAGTTTAATGTTAAACTACTAGCAAACTATACTACGTAATTTATTCAAACATACCTTAAAAATCTATTATTGAAACAAAGAAAATTAGTTTTAGGAAGGAATAGATTGGCTAACTTTGTGTGTTTTTTTTAATCTCCATATGCATCATAAACCGTATTTACATCAGAAAATTTTACAGTATCTTTCATAGATGAAAGAATTTTTGTCTCTAAAATAGTTCAGCCATTTAAGGGTTAAACTCATTCAAATTAAACCTGTTTTATGTCATGACTGCACTAAATGCTTTTAAAGAAAAGAGGGTGCACTTCTGCGATTCAGTGACAGACAGACATCTGCTGGTCAGACAGACAGACAGGGCACCTCGCCAAGGATCACCATGACCTCTTTTTCCCTGTTTGGTCTGGAGCAGGGACCCAGCAGTCAGTCAGTGTCTGGAGGATCAGCTTACAGCCCTCCCACCTCATTCCCTCAGCACTGATGTCAAAGTTTGCCCCGCGATGTGCCCTCTGGCCTGCAGGGGGAGCCGTTGTTGCCCTCCAAACCAGCGCGGTAACACTTGGAACAGATAGGAAGCCCAGTGAGCTGCATGTACGCTGTGATAAAAGAAATCGCAGGCAGAGGAAATGGGTGGAAGCCCCTCATAAAAGTTTTACGCGCTGTTAAAATGCTTTTGAATGGCGAGGACGTCGGTCAGCCTGGATTACAGTAGCAGCAGAGTTTATTATCCTTTCAGAAATTCTGTTTGTAGCAACTGTCAGATAAACACAGCCACAATGAAGAAGGCATCACAGTTTGGACAGTACATGGTGCTCCATAACAACAGCAGGAACAACACCAAGAGTCAAAGCACCACAAAGTACAAGCAGCACACACCTCATATCTCCTGGATTTGTTCACCAGAGCTAAACTAGAAGGTATAAAAGATCTCCAGGCGCAAGACGCTTATGAAAACGTTGTGCTTTATACTTACCATTTTGAGAGTCTTATTGTATTTATTCTTATGAACTACAGACAAAGAAAGACACCAGACAGTGAAGCAGAAAGTTAGACTGCTCTCCACAAATGAGCCATTAGAAAAGAGCCCGTGTGCGTCTGTCCACGTCAAACTGTCTGCAGTGTAATCGCTGCAGCCCTTTCCTGTAAATGACTCCTGGGTTTGAATCACTACTATTAATAAGGCTGTAAATAAAGATTGTTTCCATTATTCAGATTATTTCTCAATCGATTACTGTTTTTAGTCTATAAAATGTGTAAAAAGTGCCTTCACAATTTCTCAAGAGACAAAACTGATGCTTTTAAATGTATTTTTCTGACCAGATTAATTTACTTTTAATGAACTAATTGATTATTTAAAGAATTATTGAAAAAGGGCTCCTACCTTCTTCCTTTGCTGTTGTTTTAGCTGGAGCAGAAGCAGGTGGTGCCTCCGTTCAAGCCCAACATCTCAGGGGAATACGGACTGGACAACTTTGACGCCCAGTTCACCAACGAGCCCATCCAGCTCACGCCTGATGACGAGTGAGTCCACGCTCCATTTGCGCTCATTTCCTGTTGCAGTTTTCACTCGATTTAAGCAACTTTTCATCCTTTATGTTAAATTTTTTTTTCTTCCCCCCCAGGGACGTCGTCAAGAAGATCGACCAGTCTGAGTTTGAAGGCTTCGAGTACATCAACCCTCTGCTCATGTCAGCGGAGGAGTGTGTGTGAGGAGTGTCTGTGCTCACGCACACCACGCGCGCGCACACACATACACGCACGCATTCATGCACGTGTTTACGTGGCGTCTCAGTGTCTTCAAGCTGCATGGTTACGAGACAACAACATCCACCTTCTGTTCGAGGGCCGCACACATGCACAGTAGAACGCTTATTTGCCAAAACAAATCTCACACTCTGCCATTTATAACCACTTGTCCTTAAGCCTACCTTCTTTCTTAATTATTTTTATATCATGTAAATCTGCACTGATATCAAAGATCTCGTCGGGGCCTCTCTATCGGTGGCCGAAGTGGCTGCAAAGTTCTTCCAGTGTCGCTGTATGTGGGGGTGGGAGGGAAGAGGCACAGCCCCTGACGGATGAACTGAGCTTCATCTCCTTCCAGCTGGTGGGGTGTTTTCAATGCATATTTTATTTGTACATATATGAAAATACTATTGAGGATAAACATTAGACAAGGCCTTTTTAGCTTCAAGCCAGTCGGACGGCATTTTGGAATTAGCTTTGTCGCGACGCTCCCTCTGTAGAGAAAATCATAACACTAGCGTTTTAAAAAAAAAAAAAAATGAAAAAAATAAATAAAAAAGTATATATTTTTCTCATGTTTTATTTACCAGTTGTAAAAGTGTTAAATGTCCAGCCAGAGTAACAGAACCAGATGAATGCTCAGCATCTGGAAAGTAAACGTTTGCTTCAGGTCCCTTCTCCTACAGTGAAGGAACCAAAAGTGCAGCGTGACACTAATAACGAGGAAATGCTCTCAAACTGTGAAATGAAAGAACTTGCTATGCCGGGAAGCGGGCTGGAAAATAGCACATGATACCTGAAAGCTGGAGCACAGGTTTTTATTTTACTGTATGGGCCATTCATGACACTCACATTCATACAGGACCAAAAAAAATGTCTTGGTATTAGAGGGTACAATATATGTAAGGAAGGTGAGACTGTCAGAATATGTTTTCCCCTCACGTTTTAATACTGTCTTTCTAAAACTTATGGTCATTATATCTTTTTTTTTTGGTATTTTCTTCATTCCGTGTTTGTCTTTGTGCTGTAAATCAAAATATTAAAAGAAACAAGAACTCAAAAGTCCAGCTGATGTCACAATGAAGAGGGTTTAAACTGTAACGCGTATCCGCTGGGCTCAGTTTTTACAGTGTCCAGTCCGCAGTTTGTTTTCTGAATTCGATATTTTATAAAACTGTTAAAAACATAAAGCATTATAAAGGCCCGCTCTGTACCCGCGGACTGTAACGACACTAAGCGGTGGTGCACAAACCTCCAGACTCTCCTTTCTGCTCCGAACGGGCTCCCGCAGGAACACTACGATCTGTTACACTTGTTACTGTTGCTTTATTGTTTCTTTCTTTTTCATTTTTTTGTGAATCTGGTTGATTTTGATTATTTTCTTTGTTCTTTTTTTTTTATATCACTACATTGATTCCAAAATGTTACTGGGTGATCCCAACGGAAACACTTTTTGTTGTATTTGTTATGTTTTGAGGATGTTTGCCATCCACAGGACACTGGTGAACTTTATTTTTAGTGTTCAGAGAAAAAAAAAAAAAAAAGACGAAAAAACGGACAGTAAAATAAACATTTTATTTCTCTCCTTGTGGTAATATGTGCTTGTCAGTGTGGCTCTGTCTTTGGCTTGTCTGCTGATTTTATTCTGTGTGCTTCTTATTGATACCAGCAACTAACAGGTGTAAAACACAAAATATAGGAAATAAATTACCCTAGACTTGCTAATGATGGAGGAGGAACCTTTTCTACATTCATCTTCTCATTTTTATGCATCAAATATTAGCTGTGCTGTTGCTTTTGTTTAAAATTGTGGTTACAAACACAAAGTTTGGTTTTTTTGACCTCCATTATTTTCAGAATAAATAGTTGCCAGGTGGTTCAGAGGAGTAATTAATAATACAGTTCCAAGTTTTCATTTCCCTTTGAGGAGCTCTGCCAAGTGTATCTGCGGTGACGTCACAGTAACGTCATTGTAGCTCGTCGTACGGCTGAGGATTCAAATGTTTGATAATGCAGCGCTGCGTTTGATAAAAAATTCAACACAGCTGTATCAGGGGAGCCAGTGTTTCATGCTAGGGATGAAACGCTGGGTATCTTTGTCTCTGCTGCCTCTCTTCCACATTTTTTTTTCCTTTAAATCTGTGTCTCACAGGTCTCATCACTGAGACAGCACAGTACGTGGTTAATGACATTAATAAGGCTTTCAGTCCTTGGAGCTGCATCATTTTACTCAGTAAAACCAGTTTCCTCTGAATATAAGAGCTTATTCATCTACTGCAGGGGGACTGTAAGAAAACTGCTTTCATGCAAATTGCGTGAATTAAACCAGACCCGATTTCTTTGAACAAGGTGGAGTCATTTCCTGTTTACGATAATGTTAGTTTCGCTTTATGAATCTGTTGTGACCTACTTCAGGGGTCAGCAGGGAGGTTAAGCATATTTGACTGTACACAGATTTGATCGTCCTGATTTCTTTCAGGAGAAAATTTGTATTTTTGACTGACTGTTGCATGCAGTATTGCATGCAGTTATGTCCATAAATTCTTCATTCTAACCAGCGGTTTGCACGTTGTTATAAACTCTATATTTCCATTCTTGTAGGCATTTCTTGATTGTAGACTTTGATAATGACACACCTTCATCCTTGAGTGTTCTTGATGTGGCTCGATGTTGTGAAGCACTTTTCTTAATCATGGAAATAATTCTGCAACCATCTACTGTAGTTGTCCCTTGTGGTCTTTCAGGCCTTTTTGTGTTGCTGAGTTAGCTCAAGGTATGAAGGACTGTAGCTATGTTTTATCATCAGAGAAGGGCTCCCTTTCACCAAAGAAGTGAAGACATGAAGGAAGGAGCCTCAACCTCAAGCCTCATCTCCTAAACTGAAGTCAGGGCTTTAATGCATGGAAATGTGCATGAACATTTTAATTTATTCCTGATATTGTTGCATTTACTTATTGTCAGTAGATTAGACATGACCCATCTCCAGACAGCTGATGAGCTGGCTAAACAACAACAGCTGGTTATAAGCTAACATTATCACAAACAAATCACACTTTCCCTCTGATAAACAGTTTGATTGCATTCTCACATCATATGAGAGTTTATTCATTAAGCATCAAATTATATTACATCCACTTGAAAGACAGTTTCGCTAACAGCGGCAAAAACGGCAGCGCTTACTGACAAAGTTCAGGATATCATCAACTGCCCTCAGTGTCGCTGTTATCAGTCAGAAGTGAGCTTCACTGACTCGTTGACCCGTATTGGACTCCTTTCACAAAGGTTCATAGGTGGACGCTTCTCACCTGGCATTGAAAGCTGAGGTAGACGGTGGACCTACACAACAGGGAAAAACTTAGGGTGGCTCTGGTCCAGACTCACTTTGCTATCTGGGTAACAACAGGTGAAAGTTAGCCAGATTTTTTAGTGTGGTTCGGGAGTGAAAATGTAAAATACCACAAAATATTTAATTGACTATCTGCTTTTTTATTTCCTGATTTATTGCTAAGTCTTGATATTATTCAAATATGGTTAAAATAAAGTGTGTAAACAATTTTTTTTAAAAATACACAAACTATTAGAAACACTTGCCAGCTGCGGCCGTTATGGGGTACAGTCTACATTGAATGTTTTTGATCTCTCTTGGCTGACTAAAATATGTTTGTCCTACAGTGGCCACCGTAGCTAGGATTACGCACTTGAAATTGGAGGGGCAAGAAAACAGAACTCAGTCGACTGCAATCTAACGGTGAAATTTTTACACACTGTTCCTTTAAGAATGAAACAGCTCACTCTTGCCTCCTTTACTTGCACTCACATTTCTTTGGACCTCATATTCAGAATTTCAGTGAACAGCTACCAAATGCAAGATTAAATTTTTTTTTTTATGAGAAGCGTTAGTGATTTACTCATACTACAAATAAAGTTACTCATATAGAAAATGTAATTTAATGGTTACACCAGAAATCTTAAAAGCAGTGTTTGATTTAACTAACCAGTCAGGTCTATTTGACTAATTGCTCCTTAACAGTGTATATCATTCATTATGTGTGTTTATTTAAAAGATGTGATGCATATTAATTAACGTGTGCGTTTTACTCAGCTTTTGTAAGTCAATATCATTTTTCACCTCTTTATTTTGCTTGGACCACAACGCACACTTTTTAATGCAAAACCAGAGCCCGGTACACTCATACACCAAATGTTGCTGGATTCAGCACAATCAGACCTTTCCATCAAAGCCCGGCTAATGTTTCTGTGGTGGTCCCAGAATATTTATCATTCTTCCAAGATTCTCATGTTTACATCTGTGTTTGTAGCACTTTATTTCTCCCAAATTACACAATTTTGTGTCAAATATATTATATATATATATTTTTTTATACAAGAATCCATTTCTTATGTGGGAGAGAATATGAAATACAGTTTTGTGCTTTGTTATACCTGCATTTAGTTCTCTAGAAAAATTTCATGTGGTGCTAGATGGAAAGTCAGGTAGATTTTTCCTTTGGGATTCGTGTGTGTGTGCTGAAATCTGTCAAGTAGTTGTGATATTGGTATGGTAATAAAAGTTTGCAGTCAAAAAAAGTATGCAACACCAGTGATACTCACACTGGAGCAGTTTTTCAGGCTGGCTCGTCTACTTTTTTTTTTTTTTTGGCGCACTGTTAAGCTCATGCAACATCAGGCTGAGAGTTTTACTGCTGCCTACTCCCAAACCTGAGCTCTCACCCACATGAGCATCTGGAGAGAAGGGAATTGTACTTGAGGTGCAAGGTTGTGCTCTTCCACTCTAGCTCCCTGTGTCTCCGGTGGTCACGTGACTCCTCCTTGACTTTTAGAAGGGTCTTGTCATCCCGTGGGGGCTAAAGGTCATGAACACAGGCAGGGCTGCGTGTTAAGAGGTGAAAGAAGGGTCATGGAAATGATGGCGTGTCAAAAATAATAAAATATATTGATTTGTGTGCTGCAATAGCTCACACAGTGGTGGGTAGAAAACTATCCTCCTCCTCGAAACCCTTGTATAGGGTCTCAATTCAACCAGATTTTGTGGAAATGACTCCCCTTGTATGACTGCAGAAGACACACTGCTGCACACAGGGCGAGGATAAATGTCTTTGCATAATTCTCTATTCCCATGATGGTATGTTTGACATTGTTCCTGTGCCCTCTTTGGCGGAGAACGGGGCTACGCCTCCCCAGGCGCTGTGGCTCCACATCACCCAGTGGAAGATACGGGGAAGACTAACCTTGTATAATTAATGATGTAAAACATGGAGCGGGCTGAAAAAAAACATCCTGTTCTAATTGCACTTATCTTGTTGGGTGTTTTATTCCATCCCTGAAGGGATTAATTAAGCAGCACAAGAATCATACTTAGTAAAACACACAATGAGGTGCGTCTCACTGCTTTTAGTTGTGCTCTTCACTGTAACGCTAATGAGTTACTGAGTAGCTTACATCTGTAGTCAAATATGTTTGTTTGATATCTGCCACTTCAGTGACTGTAAATGATGCAGCTGAAGCATCTCGAGTAACTGTATAAGGAAACATACACCTAAACAATCATCATCATAAAACGTTGGTTGATAGCCTGATATTTTTTATTTTTGGCAAAATATCCCATGTTTCAGTATTGACTGTACTGATCCAGTAGTAACAATAATTTTGAGAATGACAGATTATATTATTGTACTTTAATTATTTTTGCTAAATTTTAGCTCATAAGGTAATTTATGTTTGAAATTCAACCAAAAAAAACCCAAAAAGGGACCAGCTACATCCTTGCCATCAAGGGTGGGAATGTTTGTGTAAGATCACTTTGAGTGCATGACAGGTGGAGCCCACTGTTTCTTCAGAAAATGGGTCAAAAGCAGAGAATGGATTTCACATACATAAGGTTTAAGACAAAGAATGGAAACTTAATACCAACAACAGGACACGCAACAGGAGGAGACGTGGGGACAAAGCAGTCACAAAAAACATATTGATATAAACACTAAAATGAAGGTGTGTGTTGTTTGACCATTGACATTTGACAGTGTGAGGGGGTGCTGGGTCTATGTGTGCAACTGTATTTAGTCCATAAGATGACAATAGCAAAGGCTGAAAAAGAAAAAAAAAAGACCCATCAACAATGGGGAAATCCTCCCACCATTATTTAAAATTAATTTAGAAGTCTGAATGACATTACAGCCACATTTCTTAATAGAAACCCCTTCAGCAGACATCTGCTTCTGCAAAACTGTTTTGCCCTAATTTGGATTCCTTGCCCTAAATTTTTATCTAAATACTTTCAGTCACCCCTGGGCTAGTAAATATATAACACATATACCAGCATTAATATGTTTTCAATATTAACAGAACTCATTAAATCAAATGAATTGTAAACATTCTGTAAGAAACTGATATTCTGTGATTATCTTTAACATTTCTACAAAGACCTTTTGGTTTATTCCACAGACGCAGAAAATTTCCAATTTCCAAAACATAATGCAACCATGTTGTTTACATTTGAGCAATATTGCTGAGCAGTAGGTATGGCTTTAATATTGCTCAATGATGAGTCAGAGTCTGTACGATTTATGGCCATGAGTCATCCC
This sequence comes from Cichlasoma orientale, assembly GCA_034780415.1. Lineage (NCBI taxonomy): Eukaryota > Metazoa > Chordata > Actinopteri > Cichliformes > Cichlidae > Cichlasoma > Cichlasoma orientale. Next base: position 65,266 of record JAVDPK010000751.1, read on the forward strand.
TGACCAACATGATACAAAATGCTCAGCCAACCAGAAGTTGGTATCACAGGCTAATCAATAAGGCTGCAGCCTAGAACAGATGTTACTATAAACAGACTGGCTCTTTACCTAGAAATTTGGGATGCCACAGTTTCTCACTATCTAGCTACTGCCAGCTGTTCCATGATCTAGGGTCAGTTGCTAGATATGGGGAATCCCCACTTTCTTTATTTCAGTCAATAATGATCACGTAGGTTTAGCCAGTCACAAAATACAATATGATCACATGATTAGGCTAAGCCAATCAGGTATGAGAAGGAGGCTGTATCTCATTAGCATATATTATCATAGAATTAACAGCCTGAAATCCTCCATGTTGTTTACTCTCCACTTCAGATAAATACAGCCAGTGTAGAAAGGGCACTAAACTTTAAGGAATATGAATATCGTGCTGCACATCTTTGAAGAGTAAAGGGCACATATGCCAAATTTCATGGCTCAACTCGTTGTGGTTTTGTATGTATTCTTATGTATAAAAATAATTGACGTCCAGTTTTGTCACTACCAAAACAATCAGGTCACAGCCATAACTTATGCCACATATTATGGTAGTGACAGTTTTAGCTCATTCTTAACATAGCTCTGCAACGCTAGGCTAAAAATGACTAGCAATCACAGATTTGAAAAGATGTTCACGAATAAAAACAATCTGTATCCCTAAAAACAAAAACATTTATTCAGTTGCAGAAATGATGCGTTCTGTAGTCACAGTCTTAAAAAAAAAAACCCTACATGAAAACATGCAACAGGTTTTTTTGGGGTTTTTTTTGACATATACTTCTTGAATACATGACAAAACCACAAAGTCAATTTGAATATTTAAACTTCTCATTAAAATATACCAAAAAGACACCTAAAATACAATCAAATAATTTTCTTTTTAAAAAATCATATCACATTTTCATTCATTGAAATTTAGATGGTAGAGTTTGGGAAAGCCACCTCCCAATAGAAAGTCACATAAAAGGGGCATTTTATATATATTTAATTTCAGATACTGTTCATCTACTGCAGATAGATTTTTAGGCCTGCCACTTCTTCTTTGGTCCTCCACTTGTCCATTTTTCTCAGATTTTTTAAGGACACACTGCGCGCCATGCAGAGATATGCCAAAGTTTCAGCCAATAGCTCATTGGGAATCACCTCATTTTATGCCTGTCAAACTGTGATATCTTTGGCAATTTTGTGGGGTTTTTTTTGTTGTTGTTGTTTTGTAGATTCAACTAAAGAAATGTCATAGAAGAATGATGTGTTTAGTGAGGCTGCTAGTGACAAAGTGCCTAAAGATACAATTTAAAAGTGGTTCATTGGTATGTTTTCTGTTACGTGTGGATGCAAAACTGTTTCGTCCCTTGGGTTAGGCCACTTTGTTGCTAAGTGTTAAGTGACTGGACAAATAGACAAAAAATTTGCTCTGAAAATGAGGGAGAAAAACTTTGAAAGACTGCCAGAAATCCTGGAGAACTATTGCTCAAGACCACTTTAAAAAATTACAAGAAAGTCTGGCTACTTTAAAGCCAAATATGAAGAAATCAGGGATGACTCACGACTTTTGTACAATGTTGCATGTAACATGAATTATTAAAAACTTCCCCTTGAAATATCAGCGCAGTCACAGTTACAAATGTTACAGCTTATTAAGCTGCATGACAAGGTATAGCATTTGGAAATCCCCAGTATGATGATGTATGTGTCTGCCACATTTCTCTCTGCTCCTTTCCCCCTTCTGCAGTTTCTCATTTAAGTCTGCGTTGTCATTTTTTTTTAAATTTCTTTCTTAGTACATAAATCACATCCTGGGTGTGTCATAAGGGGTTGTTGTTTTAATGCCATTACTCAGAAGCCAGCAGCGCTGAATACAATTTTTTAACTTGACTGAAGGTACACTATCTGTAGATACTAAGTAGCAATCCAGTACCTGGGATGTCTTTTTTAATAACCTGTGAAACAGCTTCAAACACAGGATTATGTACCAGAGTTAATGGTCCTGACCACGACTGAATTAATGCAGTCAACTTACAGCAGAGGCGCTGACATTTATGATGACAGTGATGAAGAACCTGAATGTTATTTCAGTCATTCAAGTCTGGCAGTAAAGACCTTCTTATTAAAGACAGTTTAAAGCTGATACCAACAGAGCAGGAGCAGCCCCTTCTTCTGCGTGCGAATGCATTTCAGCTTCTTTAGTCAGAGTGAGACCAGCCGAGTAGTTAATGTACTGAGCTGCAGCACAAACACTGCTCGTTAATAGGCTACATTATTGGCAGATGCCCTTTTTGTTCAGATGCTTTACTAAACGTAAGTAATGAACTCTTGAATGCATTTTTCAGACACGAGAATCCATCCGTCTGTTTTCTTAACCGATTATCCAGTTTAGGACCGTGGAGGGGATGGAGCCTATCTCCAGAGAACCGGGGTACACTGCCAGTCCAGCACAGAGAGATGGGCAGTCATTCACACTTATAGCCAGTTTTAACGTGCATGTCTTTGAACTCGGGCGGATAGGTCTGAACCAGGAAACCTCTTGCTATGAGGGGCACCACTGTGTCACAAGAACTGGGCCTTTTAAAGGCCATCTCTTAACACTGGATTTGCACAAGGGGAAAAGGAGAGGACTTATTTCAACCACTAATTAGTATCTCAGTGGACATATGCGAAGTTATAATGCATTTTTCAATATGTTCGAGGTGTCTCATTAAGGGATACACTGAAACCTTACAGAGAGGCTCAGGTATCAGGTGACCGGTCCACATTAAAGTGGACCAATTATGCTCATTACCGGCTCCACATTTATTTATTTATTCTGGGACTCCACTAGAGTAGCTTTGTATCATTCAAAGTTCAAAATGAAGTTTATTTGTGTAGTACATGGCCTTACTGCAGCTCTGCTGAGTCACTGCCTGAAACCAGCAGTTTCAGCTTGTCTTTGTTTAACCTTCAGGCTGTGATGAAGAGTAAAGGTGGCCACACTAAATACGGACTTTCAAGCTTGTTAGAATTGTCCAAACTCTGTTTTTGCCTTATATACTGTAGTTCCAGGTATGTTTGCACATTTTAATAAAATGCTGCCCCTATTTCCTATTATATTATTAGTTATTATTAATCGCTGGCTCTCTTCCACAGCACATCTTTCGTCCTGTCTCCCTCTCTTCACCTCCAACCTGTACTGTACTGTAGCATCTTGAGGTGGCTGAAGAAAAAATTTTTTTTCCACAGTACTGTACATTTATTTAGTCACTGCTGACTCAGCACCAGAGTCATACCCTACATAGAAATTACTCCAGTGCACACAATGACGCAGTGAACAGATCATACAGCTGGGGGAAAGCGAGCACTATTATCAGATCAATGCTCAGTATATGCAGATACTATTGGCGGCGTGATTTGAAATCTCAGGACAGGAAGAATCTCATTCTGCTTTGATACTCACACAGGCTGATTATTTTAAGTTTAGCAGCTGAGGAATTCTACACAAGTTAGTGTGTTTACACGCACACTGGTGTCCTGGTTTGGATGGTTTGGGATGGTTTCTGGTTTCCAGATTTTTGTTCCACATCCAAACTGGAGTCACATTTCAAAGTATTCTGGTGTCTCTCAGATTGTTTCAGGTTGTGTACTAAACAGGATTTAAGTTTCCAAAAAGTAGGACAGGTGGTTTGTGGGTGGATGGGTGGGTGTGTGTGTGGGGGGGGGCGGGGGGGGGGGAATCCAGTGATAACAAGGATAGTATCATCCAGTCGCTCGTATTTAACAACATCGTTCTTTGAAGCACTTAATTACCTAAAACGTGCCATTGCTGAATCCTCTTCGTGTTCAATTTTAAGAGACAAATGATGACCTGATACTGAGAAGAAACCCGATGCGCGCTGACACACATCACAGGGAAGAAAAACCCTGCGAGTGTCCGTCTCAAACCGTCTGACACCTCAGACTCTGCGGTGAAGGCGCGAAGACTTCAGATCACCACTTCAGTGAGCATCCTTACCCTCAAACTGCACATACATCTACTGAACAACTTAGGATGTATTTCAATATCTGCCATTGATCCCAGAAGAGATGTATGAAAACAACTGCGAGGTGTCTGCCCCCAGGGTCCACTTAGTAATAAGTCCAATAACGGTTAGACAGGCTCTCAGCTAATGGAAAGGCTTATCAATGCACAAGACTGCTACTCCCTGTCTGTGAACTCAAGCTCCCCCACCACTGTCCTCTTCATCCTTAAGCTTTTTTTTTTTTTTTTTTGCCGCATACCCCCTAATGAACAATCAGTGCTGGTCACATTATTGCACATATGAGATTAATTTGCTCCCCGCAGTACACAGAGTGATGTTATTACAGGAAAATCAATGTCCCTCTTGTTGTTCTCTGGGGCTGGATGGGGTGTATGCACATCTGCTCTCATAATACAACTGCTGACCTTGCTGTCAGAGAGCGAACCAGTGAGAGAGAGAGGGAGAGCGGCTGCGGCGAAACGGCCGACCGTGTTGTTTATCGAAGCTTTATCAAACCGCTGTGTTCTCACAGACGTGTGACATCAGATTGTGGGTCAGCCAGCCAGCCAGGGCGTACTCCAGCTGAGAAAACGCCAGCGTGTGTCGACAGAGGAAGATAACCTTCACAGATTCCTGCAAAGCACAGGACTTATTAATGATAGTGTGGATTCAGATTCAAGACTATTTAAAGTTAATACAGCCCAGCCTTTTTTAAAAAATAAGAATATTTGGCCTATAATTTATAAAAATGTAACATCTAAACCTCCTCTTAGTCAGATTTCATCAACTCCCACCTGCCTAAAAGGACAACAGACCTCCTGAATGACCTCTTGACCTCTTGTAAAAGAAAGGGACATATAAAAAGAGGGGGGAGGGGAGCTCTGGGAGAGGAAACCACCCTTTTACCCAGTGAGTTTGCCCTCTATTATCCCAGCCCCCACTATCTGTGTGTGTGTATGTGTGTTTTTCTGAAAACTTGATGCGAAGCCAGCACAATAGATGAAGCAACTGTAGTGCCATTTCATGCCAGCAAATGTCAACCGAGGCCATGTCAATAACCACAAAAAGATCCGAGCCTTAAACAATCAGACGCATGAACAACTGTAAATATAATTTTGGAAGCTGGTGTCTTCTGCTTGTATCTGCTTTATATCTTGGATGTCTTCTCTGGGGGTTGGTTGCAGATGTCTGCATTGATGTTTTGAACTGATTTTCTACAGGGAAACTGAAGACCTCTAAAAATCCCTGATCCCCATCTTGGGCTTCTCTTGAGCTACAGCTGTGGTCAGAAGCTTACATACACTCATCATGCGCATGAATGTCATTATAATCTTGGACTTTTAATGATTTCTTTGAACAGATTTTTTTTCTAGGGTGGAATGATTGTACAGCATACATCTTTAATGAGTTTAAAAAACAAGAATTGGGTTTGAATTTATTCCGGATTTCCTTTAATCCGCACAGGCTCAAGAATATACAAACAGGGTCATCAACAAGCTTTTGGCATAATTCTAGCTGGATATTTGATCACTCTTCTTGGCAGAATTGGTAGAGGTCATTTAAACTAGTTGGTTTCTTGGCATGAACCCTTTGCTGTCCAGAATTGTTCAATAGGGCTGAGGTTGGGGTTTTGGGAAGGCGTTTCCAGAAGCTAAATGTTAGCCTGCTTTATCCATTCCAAAACCAGTTCTGATATGTGTTTGGGATCATTGTCCTGTTGGAGCACCCAATTGTGTCAGAGTTCCAACCATCCAGATGGTGATTTGAGATGAAGTTGAAGAATTTGGGGGTAGTCCTCCTTCTTTGTGCAATGTACCAGTACCACTGGCAGCAAAACAGCTCCAGAGCATGATGCTACCACCTCCATGCTTGACAGTTGGAATAGTGTTCTTAGGTTTGAAAGCCTCACCTTTACTCCTCCAAACAAACCTCTTGTCATTGTGGCCGAATAGCTCAATCTTTGTCTCATCTGTCCATAAAAATCTTGTTCCAAAAGGCATTTGGCTTGTCCACGCTGGCAGCTGCAAATTTTAGTCGAGCCTAAAGGTGTCATTTTTGGAGCAGGGGCTTCTTTTTTGATTGGTACCCTCTCAGTCCATGGCGGTGTAAAACTCGTTTCACTAACCCTGTGCAGATTAGAACATGGCAATGCATATAATTCACAAAGAATAAAAAAGAAAACCTAAAATAAAAATAAAATAAATACAAGATGGCTTACATTGCAACAATTCAGACTGGCCCATTAAAAAATTATAAACTCCAAATCCTTTAATGTTCAAAAAAGGTTCCCTGACCTTTTCACATTATTTTTTTTTTGTCCTTCTAGATATTGTTTCTAGTGGAAGGATTAAAATATTTTCTCTTACTCTGTGTAAAACATTTTTTAGCAAAAAAAAAAAAAAAAAATCCTATCTTTTAAGCATTTAAAAGACTGGGTTTCATTAATGGTAACTATTTCACTGATAGCCTTAGGTAATTTTAGGATTTAAAATCACAGGAATATACAAAAAGGTACCTCAGATAGTTTAAATACTTCACTCCCCACAGTTATTCAGTACAAAATGATGTTTAAACTCTTGTGCAGCATTACTTTACATGTATTACACCATCATACATTAGGGCACAGAGCTGCTCCATTGCGCTCTATTATTATTAATAAAAACAAAACTACCCAGCAGTACATAAGTATTTAAGATGATCTCCAGCTGCAACACTAAAGTGATATGCACATGCATGATCCAACAATATAATGAATATGACACTTGCTGTTCACTTGCTTAAACTATTTAGAATGATTATCTTTTTGTTCCCTGATGGCCCAGACTTGTGAGAACAAATGAAATATATATAAATTACACATGATGATAGCATAGGGTTAGGGTTAGCTCTGATGTGACTTTGAGCTCATAGGTCTTAAAACAGTTCTTCCTCCTTTTAAGCAAAAGGATGTGAAAACTCTTATGCAGTGCCACATTTAATTTAACACATCTGTATGAGGATGCGCTGCACAGCCTGAAAGTGTTCTCCACACTGTATTTGTGAGATTTCCTGTGGCCTCCCCCTCTCTGTCTGGCTCTTAGCCCCCCTCATTTAAAAACCTGGGCACGCCTCTGCAGCGTTACCTGCTCCTAAAGGAAACAAACCTCACAGACTGTGTGAGACAGACGAACGAGTCGACAGACAGGCGGAGAGACAGACGAGAGACACCCCCGCATAGTTTCCGTCAGCCGGGTGACGTCTCCGCCTCTCGGCCGTGTGCAACGTGACGTTACGCCGCTGTAGTGGAGCCTCTAGCTGCATCTTGTTGATGCGCCGCCAGGCTTTTCCAGTACTGAGAGGACTCCGGGAGAGTGAGGACGACCGACACACACCGTCCAGGCAAGTGCTCACCGTTTGAAAGGACGGAGCTGTTTGAACGGGCCGGTTAAAGGGGGGCTTGTTTGCTAGTAGCGGATCCCAGCCGGTGATTAACGATTGAGCTTGAATTCCTGCGTTCAGCCGACAGAACGGAGTGGCAGAGAGGGGAGGGGGGCGAAGCTAATCTGCTTTAGCCTGCCGTATCGCTGTCTATCTGGGGTTAGCCAGCCGTGATGTTAACGCTTTCCCGTGCGCTCGGTAAGCCTGCTTTATTAGTCTCTACGCGGGGCTAGCCTGCCTTAATATGGTGGCTGTTTATCCCTCCAGCCGTCGCTGTCATTGCTTACTATGTGTGAAGTCAGGTCTGTGCGCTTTACTGTGGTTGTTATTGCTGCTGGGGGAGGGAACCGGGTAAAAGTGAGCCCGTCTGTTCTCGGGGGAGCTGGGTTAGCCTGCTTCAGCCCTCCGTGCTGTTTAGACTGCTTTACGAGCGACCGTATCGGGTCGGGCTAGCTAGCGCCATGGGGATTTTTTGTTAAAGGACCAGAGAGCTGCCTTTCCGCGGGTTTCCAGTTAAATGCGCACATTTTTTTTTTACATCCAGCCATAACATAATCTTGTTTTAAATATTGTCACACTCAAATTCTTAATACTAAACGCTTATTGTAAGTGTTTTGACCCTTACTGACAAATGCTCTACCCGTGTTGGATCGGAGGGAAGGGTAACGGGGGCTTTCCGCGGGTGTAAACCCCACCGTGCCCTCACCAAAATCGTTGTGTGCGCATAAACGCTCGACCGCGGTGCCTTCTCCACACCACACCAGCCCAGACTGTAGTGTAGACAGTGAATGTCATTATCAGCACTGTCTGCATACCAGTGCCGAGCCAGCACAGGAGGCGAGGTAGAGGCTGCAGACTGGAGGAGGCGGAGGAGGAGGGGGGATAGCTGGCGTTATACGCGGTGTCCTTGCACCAAAAAAGGGTACTAGAAGTAGTGAGGGTGACGTGAAGAAATAAGTGTAGCTTCATGAGAAATGACTGTGTAGCTGCTGAAAAGCTGGGGTCTGGGGGGGAAGTAAACCGATATATATATATATATATATATATATTTTTTTTTTTTTTAAGCACGAGAAGCCAAACCGGGGTAAACGCTACTTTATGGCAGTCATTGATTTAAATTTTGCCGTGTTTATGCCTGTTTTGCCAGTCGGCCCACGGTGGTATTTGCCATTAAAACGCCCACAAACATCCACCCGTTTCGTAGGTTTGCACCGCAGCAGCTTTTTCGCTCGGTGGAAAAAACATCGGGATGCTGAAATTTGCAAAAGCGTGCAAAACCAATTCTTGTGGTTAATTAACCGAGTCTGCCTGTTTACCTTTTTGACAGGCAAAATTTCCATTGTCTATCTATCTATCTATCTATCTATCTATCTATCTATCTATCTATCTATCTATCTATCTATCTATCTATCTATCTAGAAAGAGAGAGAGAGCGAGAGAGAGAGCGCGCATTTTATTACCATTTAAGAAAGCATATTATTCGAGCTGAAGTGCATGAAATCTGCCGTGTCTTGCTGTCATATTGCAGCAGCCATTACTAACTACAATGCGTTTTAAATTCGGTAAAGCAGCTTGGTGTTTACCTTATTAGTAAAATCCGAGTTTAAAGAAAGAGAGAGAGAGGGGGGGGGGGGGGAGAGACACCGGTTTCCACAGTACTGAATGTCAAGCTGTGAGAGGACTGAGGGAAGGGGATGACTGCTGTTAACGCCTTTATCAATTGTTTTTCATGGAGTTGATGGGGTCAGCGTGGGGTAAGCACACCTACGGGAGCGCACAATATGGCTGGGAGGGGCACTTTCATTTGCAAAGTGAAATGTTTTCGAGCATTGTGCATCAGCCTCTCATTAACAATGTAATGAGAAAGGAAGAGGGGCAGGGTTGTGGGGGATTTCTACTTGTCTTGTGTGGTCAACTGGTTTGGCTTGTTAAAATTCTCACTCTGTGCTGGGACGTTTTCTCTTTTGAACCTTTGGTGGATGCAGATTTCCTCCTCTGGGGTTCAATTACAAGGAGCCAGAAAAAAAAGCCCCGTGTTTGTGTGAAGTATTGTAATGGCCATTTGGTATAGTGGTCCAATGACCTGTTCAGCAACCCTGCAGGGACACCATAAAACCTTTAATGCGCCAGAATAATACTTTTTTAAAAGTTTGTTCATCTCTCTACAGGAAAGGTCGAAAAGATTAATTTTTTTCCTATTCTTTCTTTTATGTTTTCATGCTCAGGCAGAAGATCAGACAATAGAAATCTTCAGTAACAATCATGCATGTGTCTAACCACCAGAAGATTTGAGAAGAGTTAAGGAGGAAAAGAGAGACTCAGAGGAATACAAGAACTTGGTCAGCTCACAGAAACAACAATAACCCTGTGCTTAGATATGGCCAGCACCCAGACCAGCCTGAAAACCCCTTTCAAAGACTTGACCTCATTCAAGGGCAACATGAAACGGCTGTACAGAGAGCGGCTGGAAGATGCACCCATCAAGAAGCGAGTGATGGCGGAGATCAACCTGAAGCGCCGCAACTTGGACTCCTTCTCCAAAACTCCAAAGGTGAAGAGGGAGCAGTATGAGGATCCACGCCCCAACTGTGACATGGATGTGGAAGGCCGGGCTGAACTGCACATTGTGGGCTCTACTAAAGCCCTGGACCTGAGCCCTGGTCTCAAACACACACTGGCCCAGTTCACGCTCAGCAGCCAGAGCTCCCTCGGGGGCCCAGCTGCCTTCTCGGCACGCACGGGCCACGAGCATTCTCCTGCCGGTATGCCTCCCCTGCCCTCCCCTCCAGTTTTGGGAGGGGGCCCTCTGTTGGTTCCTTGCGACAGCTCCACTGAACTCACCCACTCACTGCTAGAAGGAGAGTCCATCTCCTGTTTTGTTGTTGGGGGCGAGAAGCGGCTCTGCCTGCCCCAGGTGCTCAACTCCGTGCTCCGTGATTTCTCGCTGCAGCAGATCAACACCGTGTGCGACGAGCTCTACGTCTACTGCTCTCGCTGTGACGCCGAGCAGCTGCACATCCTCAAGGTGCTGGGCATTCTGCCATTCAACGCACCTTCCTGTGGCCTCATTACACTGACGGATGCACAGCGGCTCTGCAATGCTCTGCTGCGTCCTGGCGCAGCCCTACCTGCTGACTCCAGCGGTAAGCTGTCAGCCCAGGGCCTCCTGAAGGAGAGTGAAGCCAGCTTCCAGGTGGAGCACCAGTGTCTGGGGAAGTGCCAGGGTCTCTTTGTGCCCCAGTTCTACACTCAGCCCGAGGCGCCCTGCATCCAGTGTGTGGAGTGCCAGTTGCTTTTTTCGCCGCAGAAGTTCGTAATGCATTCGCACAAGTCACCTGATAAGAGGACCTGCCACTGGGGCTTTGACTCAGCCAAGTGGCCCTGCTACCTGCAGCTTGCAAGAAAGTACCAAGGGACCCCAGAGGAGCCCAAACTCAAGCAACTGCTGGATGAAGTCAAAGAGAAGTTCCACTATCAGCTCAAGAGGTCGCTAGACAAAGTAAGTGCACCTGTTGTTGATACCTGTGCTAGCTGTGTGTGTCTTTCCTTGTCTTGCATGCTGTAAAATCTCATTTATCACCGTTCTGCTGTTTTGCCAATTTATGTTGAATTAAAGTCTCCATATTTGTGTGTCTAGCTGACATGTCCTTCCTGCAATGTTCCAGTCCTGTGTATTGGCCTCATTTGAATAGACTACCTTATGGCTGGTGTTTTCTTAAACCAGCATTGACCTAGTGTGTGTGTGTGTGTGTGTGTGTGTCTGAGGGCTGGGACAGGTGGTGACATCTGCCTGGCCAGGTCTGATCAGACAAAGTTAGGCCAGCTGGCCACAGCTGAAGGGGAAGTGCATCATTTGTCCCCTCAGGTCACCTGGAGGTCGGTGGGAATGTCACTGAACAAAAGGCCAATATGGGAGGCTCAGAAAGCGACCCTGAAACTCCAGTACTAGAGTTATGTCAGTACCAAGGTTATTATAGTTAACAAAGACTAGACTTTTGAAAGAACAAAAAGTGAACTAACTGAAACAATGTTGTGTACTTGTAAAACTAATGATACAGGAAATGTCTTTAGTTTTAGTCTTTGTGTGAAATTTGGTAGCAGAACCGACCTGTATGAGGATACATGATAGAAATCTGACTGTGAGCTAACTGCCCTCAAAAAAAGTCCTATTTGTAATGTAACATTTAATCTGAACTCCTGAAAAAGGTGCCCCTTACAAATGCCCTCCATACTGTAATATTTAAGAATAAGAAAACTAACAGTGAAACTAATGTACTTTAAACTGAAACCTGACATTTTCAGCCATTAAAAACTAAACTGAAACAAAAGCAAGCCCACACTGGAAACTAACTGTAACTAAACTGCGTTCAAAATGAAATAAGTTGGTTCTTTTTAACTGACAAATAATTGTCCACTTTACCCAGGGTAACCTCATTCTTGCAGCACACAGTCGGAAATGATGGAAAGGAAATCTCGTACCATTTACAGCTCAGGCTGGTTAGAAATCTTGGAACAGTCTAGATGTTTTACAGGCCACACTTTCAGCATTGGAACATATACCGTAACATGTACAGTTAATCTAAGTTTTTTTTTTGTTTGTTTTTTTTTAATAATTTTGACTTCCAGCGATTATTAAAATAAGCTAATCGAGATGCTCTCATTTTACCTTTGACCACACCCTTCGCTTTACTTTCAGCCCTCACTAAAAATGCCAATCCACTCCCTGGCAGATTGAGGCAGGTTTAGTTCAGTTTACGTTTAGTCTACATGTAAGGGTGTTAAATAATTGCCATTTCGGTGCTGACCAAATTAATCAACCTTCAGGTAGTTATCACTGAAGGGCCTCGTTCTTCCAAAGATGATGATTGTGCTGATTTTATTGCCATGTGAAAAAAATCATGCCAGTGCAATCTAGAAGCCATAAGGGCTTTGAAGGGTCAGCATTCGGAGGAGGAGGGGGAGAAACTCCAGTTTGTTTCACTGCTATTCAACTGGTTTATGTCTCATGACCTCTCTGTGACCACAGCAGACTACCCCTATTTTGCACTGTATTCTGGGAGGACTGGTTAGCTCACACTCGGATCTTTATGCACATCCTTGGTGAAGTTAAAAGATTAAAAAAAAAAAAAGAAAGAAAACTCCACCACCACAACCCTCTTTGTCAAAATTTGTCACTACCTGGCAGCTGGTTGCACGTGAGACTGAGCAGAGTTTATACAGAGTGTGAGATTCGTGAAGCTCAAGACAGACTGAACTTATGTGCGCGAGACAGAGGAATTGTTTTCCTTTCGGAATAGCGTCTGCCGTCTCGCTCAGCGTCCTGACCGCATTCCTGTCCCGCTTCTTCACAGCTGGTATGCATGTTGGAAGCCAGAGACATTTTTATACCTCAGAGGGAAAGTAGCACACAGACTACTGCACATGTACCAAAACATACTTGATGTCGAGGGGGTTGATGAGTCCCGCAGTGTCAGTGATGTGTGTTTATGTGTGAGACACATTGCCTGTGTGTGTGTGTGTGTGTGTGGAGGCCAGTATGACACATCTTTGTTTCTGTGTCTCACACATTGCCAGGCTCTCTGGAGCCTGTGTCTCACCACAGTTTCAGGTGTTGTCTCCTCTCTGTGGGGTGATTTTTTTTCTTTCTTTTCCCATTCAGTCAATGTTTTTTTTTTTTTTTTCTCTTTTCAGTTTTCTTGTTTTCTTTTTTTAATCTCTATAGCAGTGGCTGTGGTTCGTCTTGTTCTGCTATTTGTGAGGTTTTGGTTTCAGTGGAAATGGTGTTTGCAGGGTTAAAAGGGGAGGTGAGATTATATGTAACATCCAAGCTGGTGATGACAGAGACATACAAAGTCACAAATGGCTAAAATTCCTGGAAAGATGATTGCATGAGAGTGTCCAGGAAGCAGGTGACTATGGCATCAATAGAGGATGCCAGCACACACACACACACACCCCACCCCCACCCTCCTGAACAGATTTACGAGAGTGTGAAAGGTCCGCGACCAGAGGAACATGATGACCTCGTACTGTGTCTCATCACTCAGTCAGGACACTGGGGCTCTCCCTTCATCTCCAGCCACTTTCTGTTTATGTATTCCTGTAATGAAAGTGTGTGTTAACTGAACAGGAAGTGAAACAGACGGACGTGTCTCTCACCCTGAACATCCTCCAGACTCTTGGTGTCCAGCAGCCTCCACTGCACTAGCTGCGTGACTCATAGTTTCCACATCCCAGTGGATGTTGGTGGATGGCCAGCCGGGCAGCTTATAGTCGCATATTCTTTTTAGAAAGATGGCTAGCCTCCGCGTGTGTTAGTCTAACCCCAAATGCACACGTTTCCCAATGTCCCTTATTTACCCACAGTTTCAATGTGCGCATTTACAAGCAGTTTTACCAGAGAGCTCTGGAACCTTCTATAAGAGAAGAGACACAAACAAGGGGAGCCTGCTGGAATTTTTTCCCCCCTGCTTTCTCCTATGGCTCCTAGTCCCAAAACCTGCTAGGAGTCTTTGGCTTAAGAAGGTGCAGTTAAAAACTCCAGGACTTGTGCTCCATAAACACGCTTTGTGCCTGGAGGCACTGCGAGCCTGTCTACTGATCCCTGCTGTGTAAACAGTTTACTAGACACAACCAACACACACAGCAACAAGCTGAAACCTTATCACAGGAGTCACTTTAGTATTTTGCCAATGAATTCATTTTGGCTTCAGGGTTTGTTACAGACATCATTCTTTAGGCTGAAATATCATCTGTTGCTGTTTTTATTAGGTGGGTCATTTTATTCATTTTTTCTCTCTTGACAAGACAGGAAATCACAAATTTAAATTTGATCATCACCCCCACCACCTTGTGAAATTGCATTGCATTTGTGTGAAGCAATCTATTGCCAAACATCTCAATTAAAAAAATTCCCAGTTGTACTCACAGTTTTTCTAGCTTATTTTAAGATAGTTACACACATTTTTAAAAGTAATTTTAGAATGTATTATGTAAATGAGCTCCTACAACTCAAGTTTATCTTTTTTCCTTATACTATAAGCAAGGAAAAAAAAGTGTCTGTTTCAAACTAAGACACTATCTGACTTGATATTTTAGGCATGCTTCCTAACACTAATGAGCAGCCCCGACATGGTGAGCATAGCTGTGAGTTGCTTTTTTGCCTCAGCCTTGTTTGCAGCGTTGTGCTGGCCCGGAGTCAGAAGTGTCAGACGGAGAGAACAGCCTTCCTCTGTCTGCCTCTCTAGCCGGGCTGACACAGTGGCTGCGGCACAGACGGCAGACAGCTGCATCTCTCTGGCTTCCTCTATTTGCTATTTGGAAACCAGTGACTTCATTACCACAGACTGGTGCAGCTGCACTCTCTGGCTGTCTCCTGGGCTTGTCTGTCTGTCTGCTTGTCAGTCATTCTCCTGGGCGGTATCTAATTGGATTTTGGCGAGCATGCTAATCGTTCGCTGCGCCTGCCTTCTTCATCTACCTCCTCTTGACATTCAAACAGCCTGCTTTCTCTTGGATTCGTGCCCTCAGACCCACAGTCTGCTCTTTACGCTGCCATCCATTGCTCGCCATCACCCCTTTTCTCCCAACCCAGACATTCTCACATGTATCCGTAAACAGTCAATGCCCCCCAGGCCCCAATCAGTGAACAGTAGCAAAGTAGGCAGCCAAATGACCCGATAAGTCAATCGTTACATAAGCAATAAGACCACTTGTGTGCTTCTGCGAGGTGGATGGGAGGAAAGGCCAGCGCCTATTGATCGGGTCTCCAACCTTGATGGATGTGGTGAGTTGCCGGGTGACACGGGACGCTGAAGAGAGGAGGGGGAGACGCACCAAGAGGAGTGGGAGGAAGGAGGAAACCAAAGAAGAGTGAAACAAGCAGACTCTTTTACAGAGGGCACAGCCGGTGTTACATAAGTTCCTGTCTGTGTTCAGACATGTGCATCAGTGTCCCAAGTTAACTTCCAAACTGCTTCTGCTGTCCCAGCCCCATACTTCAAATGCTAATTTGAAGTAGCATCAGGCAAAATCAGGGTATCTTTGCCCCCCTAAGGTGTGACACTTGAGTAAATAAGACAGAGGCTGAAGAAGAGAAGCAAAGATTATGAAAGGATGAGAGGATAGAGCCAGGACGGGTCGCTCTGAATATGGTTTTACTCGCAAGCTGCTCTAAACTTTGGTCATCTTCCATGATACGAGCTTTGCATGCAGCCGTTAGGTTGTTACAGGGTTTTTCGGCCCCAGATTTATTTTCTCCCAAGTTGAAAATTAACCTTCCCTAGACCTCAACTCAGCCAGCTTGTAGTAGCTTGTAACAGCAATCTTGATTGGCCAATCACACGCCTGCTAGCTTGCATTTCCCCACAGCTAACATGCCCCCCCTCCCAAGAGAAAAAAAAAGACAGAAAAGAAAGACACCCATACACATTTCTGTGTCTGTGAATTTTCCTTAGAACAATTGTCCCCCTATGCTGAATACACTGCCGCTTTTTTGGCCACTGGCCCACACTAACCTACAGTCTGTTACGCCTGTATGTAGTTTGGTGTGGGAGACAGTCTGTGTATAATGAGCCATGCCTTGGCCCATGTTTGCTGCCTGTTGTAATAGGCTAAAAGGGGCCCCTCAAGGTAGGAGGGGCTGAGCTGAGGGGCCTCTGGTATGTCACCATCAGGTCAGTGCCAGTATCACAGCTCTATAGCAGCATTGCAGCTCACTCGAGGCATGCCCAAGCCATTACTTCCCAGTCTTTGTCTTAAATAGATAAGAATGATCTTTTTGTATTTTTAGTTTTCACATTGTCACAGGCCTCAGCCACAGTTCATGTCACCGCTTGAATTAGTTGTGCTCCAGCTTGTCCGGTTCACCGCAGCCCCACATTCAAAAATGCACCATCACTTGGCTGGTACAGCTGCTGCTCGCTATTTTGGATAACAAAGTAACAATAAGACGATACTGTGCTGCTATGGGAGTGACGTGAGCTCGGAGCAGCAATGGGCAGAATAGACAGGTCCATCCAGATACAGTGGAGCCTCTGCCACGTCTGCCAGCAGTCACACAGACTAAACACACTTGCCAAGCCCCTCCCTGCTAAATATCCTGCAGGCTTTTAAAAGAGTCCTCGACTGACAGGCTATTTGCATGTTCACTGTGCTCTCGTGCTTCCCCTCAGGGCGTCAGACCAGTTTGTTTCTTCTAAGGAAAATGAGAACAGGAACAAAGTGAAAATAGTGTGCTATGAGTTCAAGCAAGATTGTAAGAAGTGAGAGGATTATGTATTGAAACACGTCTGACTTGTTTGTCTAGTTAGTTTTACAAGAGTAGAATAATGAGGAGATTTGGTATAAATCGATGTGTTGACGAGAAGATTAACTGTCCACTGTCAAGTCTCCTCGAGAGACAGTCAGACGAGCAGGTTGTGCGTGTGTGTTGGGGGCTGGGAACACTGGTGGGAGTACTGTAAAGGGGCTGTTGGGGACCGCGGGCCTGTGTGTGTGTTGTATGCAAGCGGGGAAAATGCGTTTGCATTTGAAAGACTCCTGTGCAGCCTCCCGGTGGGAATGGTGATTAATGAAGATATAAATGGAGAACCCCAGAGATGGTGCTTTCCATAGGAGCACTATGTTCACATCAGACAGCGCACATACACACCGGGTATATAGGCAGTTGGACTCCCTGTTATAGTTTCTCCCACAGCCCCAATCTCTAAGACAAGCAGATAAACACAGGATATCAAAGGCGTGTCGTGAGTCCCGCTGGGCTGCCACCCGGCACATCCAGAACACACTAAACCCAGGCGGTACACAAACCAGTCATGCATGCTGCAGCTCTGTGGAAATCGGGGGGGGGGGGGGGTGCTGATAAATGAATCCCTATCTGTTTGCCCGATGGGTAAAGACTTGTCGTTTCTATATTGGTGTGTTTCTGCTTGTTTGATTTCCTCTCTGCATTCCTCTTTCAAACTGAGCCAGGTTAAGTGCAGCCATGGCCCTTGCTAGTCATGTCCTTAAGCTTAGAACCCCAAATTAAATCACAGTGAACCTCAGTGAAATGCAAACCTGCCTGGCTTGGTTAGCCGACCGCTTTCTCTGTAAGTCCTTTACTTTGCGGCCTCATCTTTGCTCCACTTACATCAAACACCTTCCAACTGTTTCTTTCCCTTTTAGCCTGTATACCCTGAAAATCCTCCTCTCACCAGGAGTCTGGATGATGTTGCTCAGGGCAAAGCTGGGAAGTTAACAGCTGGGAAACGGACTGCATTAATAAGGGTGGACATTTTACGCTTTGCCCGGTCTCCTGTCTTCCTTTTTCTCTTGATGTGTTTATCTCTTCGTTATTCCCACCTTCAGTGACGACACTCGCGGGACTTATCTGGCTCTGTGATGTTTCTTAAGGCTCTAGAACGTGCACATGCAAACATGCAAGCTTCTTTGCACCATATCCCTCAGGGGTCCGCACCAGCTCATCTAGATACTGTAAATGGAGGACGCCTGCATCTGAATTTCCCTCTGGATCCCCAGCAGCCCCCACTGCAACTCTTCACAACTTAAACTAAGTAGCAGACAATCCTTGAGCTTGTTGGCCTCCAGATGCAGTTAATTAGCAAACAGAATCCATAAAAGGTATAATGTGTGTTTTTATTTGAGTATACTTCAGCTATGGGAGCATAATTAAGGGTTGCACGTGTTGAAGCTGTGGAGTGCACTTCAACATCCTTGCATGCAAACTAAGAGAAAAGTCTCTACTTCACCATCCCCGAGCAATAAAGCCGTGTGTCAAGCTTGTGCCGGCTATTCTTTGCGTGTCCGGCTCTTCCTTTGGTCGTTCATGTTAAAACAACCTTGCTATTATGGAAGACACGGCCTTCATGGAGGCTTATTGCCCTTGACTTTATCCTTTGAAGAGTTCTTGTGGTTTACAGTCTGGCTATAGTTTAACCAGTTCCTGTGACAAGTGCACTTTGTTATGCCAGACATTTTCTCTGTCATCACTATCAAAATGTGCTGGTTGAAACACATCCTGATTCCAGATGAGGCCAAATGCAGAGCAGTTCCTTGTAAGAGTGACTCACACTGAGTGAAGATTTCTATCCTTCAGTGTACTCATGGTAAAAATTTGGCAAGGTTGCCTTTTCTGTCAGCTGCTCTGGAAGACATCCAAGCTGCCTTATTTTCTATTCTGTAAAGCAGCAGAGGAAAGAAGGCTGCTGCTGAAATTCTAAAGTTTTGTGTCATCAGAGCTGTACGACAGAAACCTTGACACGAGCTTTCAATGCATCCATATGATGACATCTTTTATTAGAGTGATGAAAGCGCTGGGTACTGTTCAGATGACAGTGCGGAGTCTGTGATTAAAGGAAGTCAAAGGGTCATACTCAGCCAGAAAAGCAGCCAGACTCGCACACAAAAACACAACCAGAAACCAGCCACTTCCTCCCCCTCACCACGCCAACCCTATCCTGCAGCGTGAGTCACGGTGCTCCATCCGTGCTGCGGTCTGCTCTCCACTCATCAGCGTCACTGTGGAGCCAGGACAAAGATTTATCACCGTCCTGGTCTCTCACTCAGTCTGTTTGATCTGCACCCAGGTGTGTTCACTTAGAGCTCTGACTCAACCGTAATGAGATTTGCCAGTCCCAACTGTGCTTTTCTTGGGCTGCTGTCAAAGCTTGCATCAGACATCGAATGTGTCTTGTGTGTTAATGAAGGAAGTCTGGTGATCAAGTTCACCTGTCATAGGCTCTGGTATATGAAACTCGATGCAGACAGGGTGGAAATTAATAGCAGCCTTAGGCCAAATGTTGGAGGATTTCTGTGTGCTGGTTTCATCTTTTCAGTGAATCACATTCTAGCAAGAACATTTAAATTTTGCAAGGGTCTTCAGAGGCTTATTTTGAAAGCCAGTGCTTGTAAGGAAAAACAGAAGAAGAGTGATGGTAGTTGATGGATTTGCATTATGGGAGCTGTGTGTTTGTGTGAAGGAAAAATAGAGAGAGAGAGAGAGAGAGAGAGAGAGGGTGTCGAACCCGAGGGGCCCAAACAGCAAAGCCAAGCTGCCCATGCAGAGAGGAGCAGTGGAGGCTTCAAACAAGTTCCTGCATGTAATATGGATGAGACCGGAGCTCCCTGCAGAACAGTCAGAGGGCCTAGGGCCAGTTTGGATTTAACTGTCTGCCTTTCCATGTGTCTGTGATAGATTTTACCCTGTGGGGCATTTTGGCCAGGTGGAGTTGTCTCTTTGTAGCGCCTGGGATAGCCTCCTTACGCCATCCCCCCCATCCTTCCCTCCTCCTTTTTCTCTCCCTCCTCTGGCCCTGTTGCAGACAATGATGGCCAACCACGCACTGACATTTACTGCAGTATTCCACGTTACAACCAAGCAAGAAGTAAACAAAACGCAGATCGATAAATACGCATACGAAGCCCAGTAAAAGAGGGTTTTAGTCAGGGGCAACTCCTGCAGTAAAACCTTAAAACCTCTCGTTTAAACACCTTTTTAACTATGAGGCACATTTTCTTTCTACACTCTTCAAAGGGGGAAACATAATTCCCCCCCCCCCCCATTTTTCACCAGACTTGTCTTCATGACAAATTAGGATGAATTACTGCAGGATTGTTTTTGGGTGTTATAACACCTATTTAGCTACCGAATGGCTGCTCGAAGCAAGCTTCAGCATGCATTAGGAGGCATTTTAGTGGGTGCTGTGTAATTCATTGCAAAGAAAAAGGGTCGGGCAGTGTCTCCATTTTGTTCTCTCTCTCTCTCTCTCTCTCTCGGTCTCTCTGTCTCTCTGTCTCTCTGTCTCTCTGTCTCTCTGTCTCTCTCTCTC
>JAVDPK010000753.1:101913-118298 GCA_034780415.1 Cichlasoma orientale
TATCTATCTATCTATCTATCTATCTATCTATCTATCTATCTATCTATCTATCTATCTATCTATCTATCTATCTAGACGATTTAATAGTCAACTGTGAACTAAAACACGCGCCGTCACTTGCATTTTATATTTATTTGAATTTTTTTTGCAGATTTCCACTAACTTCACCCATTAGCTTGTAAGAAATATTAGCGTTATATTTTTTTCAGCTTTTAATTTAACTAAATTGATGCCACCCATTATGACCATTATAGTAGTATTACTACTTCTCTGTTGGACTCTATATAACACACGCAATTAGACTTTTTAAAATAGTTTTGGTATTTTACATCGAATTGAAAAGCTGCTATAAAGCTGCTATATCCTTTTATTTACTATACTCTGCAGTATAAAAAGTTATATTTTTTATTGTAATAAATAATATTTTTATTGTAATTTTGTATTGTAAGTCTAAAAAAGATGTCTTACAATAATCAGTTATCAATATTAAAATCATAGGCTTCGGTCTAAAAGGAATATAGTCTACTACTACTACTATATATATATATATATATATATATATATTCTTGAGCAGGTTTCTGGGATTTTTGTGGCTGAAAATGACATCATGTTGATATATGAAATCATACCGAGGTAAATGACACGTGTGCGGACAGCATCTATAGTGGCCTCATAATGCGGATGCTGAAGTGTTTTCTGCTATGGCATAAAAATGACCCTATCACATCGTAAGGTGTAGGCGGCACACGATCCATACTGATACTGATCGATTCTCAGCCAGAGGTGGCTGGAAAGCAGTTGTGACGTCCTGTAGCCCAATAAGCCGGATCCTAGCAGCCATACTAACAGAACGATACACCTGGTATTTACGCTGTTATTCGGTGATGCCGTGGTGAGTTTTATTTTCGGTAAGTACGGTGTTGATCCAAATAACATCTGTAACATTACGGAGGGACACTGCTGTTCCGTTTAAACTGAGACTGTATTTCGTGGGTTGATGCGTTTCGTATAAAAAGTGTCACAACACCGAAGAATCAGTAAGTGCCGAGTTATAAAAAATTAAATTAACTCAAACTTCCTCCACGAGTTTCACCTCCGCTCTGCTCCATAAATTAACGCTATTGTAGATGGTTCTGTTCTTTTTAAATGTCACGTAAAGTTATTTTTAGATTCTTAACTGCATGCACTGCAGGCAGACAAAACCCATGTCGTCTAATATCACCACTACTGCTACTACTACTGCTACTACTGCTACTACTCCTACTACTACTACTACTACTACTAATAATAATAAAAATAACAGTAATGTGATGTTTCATATTTTGGTGCTTTGTTTCGGGTGTGTCGAAAGAATTTAAACATTTTGGTCCCGTGATACATGCGGGGATACGCAGTTTACTTATGTTTTATCTTTATTTTCTTACCCTTTTATATTTATTTATTTATACACATTAAACAACAGGTATGGAAAATGTTTATTTAAGTTATAAATTAAATGTTGAATGGTATTTTGCTTCTTTCAAAGTCACTATATTGTATTTCTCGTTTTTAGTAGTATTCATTTTAAAAATAGTGGTAATACATCAAAATGTGTCCGATCTGTGTCGCCTTAAGAGGAGATGAACCCGTTGCTTGTCGGGAACTGCCGGCTGGAAGAATGGTTGTCGGCTATAGGGCTGGAGGAGTTGTTGTACCTGTACCTGACTCGACAGCGCCGCCCCATGGAAATCAACATGAGCGTCGACCTAACAGGCAGGTGATGATGAAATTTCAGAAACTGAGAATTCTGGTAGCACAACCGGAGCTGCGGTCTCGTTTCTGGTCTGATGGATAGATGCAGAAGAGGAGCCTGCAGCTTTCAAAGCTGGACAAATAAAGATGAAGGGGAGAGTGTGAACTGTCAGCTTTGTACACACACACACACACACACACACACACACACACACACACACACACACACACACACACACACACACAGTCCGAGTACATGAGTTGCACAGAAGTTCTGCTGGATATATTGCAGATGGGACTGAATGAAAGTTTTCACTGTATTTACAGCTTTGCTACCAATTTTTCGGAATATAGAACGATTTCTTCCCCATTTCCAGGAAACTTGGACTCAGTGTGCCTCTCTGTGTCTGATGGTGAGTACGTATTTTTTCATAAACATAAAGGCAGGAGGTTTTAATTAAAAAACTTAGATGTTTTCAAATAGTTTTTGAAATAGCATATTATCCAGTCCTCCATTTGTCCAGGTATATCCTTTCATCGAAGCAATACTATTATGATTTTTTTTAAAAGCACTTATAAAACTTGTGGTTTTCTTTTTGAAACACTCCAGAACTCCATAATCACAATGTGCTATAATTTAGAATTTAACACGCCTCACTTCTCTGCTTCTCTCAGTAAAAATTAGAAGCTGTAATTTTCTCTATATAATATACCAGCCTGCAGGTCACAGAAGGTTTAACTGTGATAGATGTGAAATTTCCTAAATTGTTCTATTATGAAATTTATATAAGCACTTCCAAGGGTTTGTTTTTTCTTATATCTTTATTAAACAACCCAGAACACATTTATAATATTTAGAGAATATTTAGCAACATATGCAGAAATGTAAAAGTAAATGTGCATTTTGACCTTCTGTACTGAAGGAAAGAAAGAAAACAAAAATAATACTGTACAAGTTAGTGCTGCTGTTTATGTGGTAACACCAGAAGTAACATAGTTGTAGAAATAGTCACTCCAAACCGCGAGGACAGCATTCTGATTCATCATTACATATTTGTGCCAATGGAAATTCTAGTTCAGGGGATTTGTAGCTATGCTCTTATAGTGGGACACGCTGGTCTGTGGGAAGCATGTTTGGTCTTCTTCTTATGAAACGCTTCCTGTGAGAGCTTTCTAATCTATATTTTTGAACTCTGATGAGTTCCACTTCCTGTTTGCTTAAATTATAGATACAGATGGTGTACAATAGAAAAGTAGACATAAAAAGATTCATCTGTTCCATTCTCCTGAATTATTACATTGTAACAAATTTACTATAAAACTTGCAGAATATACCGAGAAAACAAGTTGCCAATGAAGGCTTTCAAAATTGGTGTTAATTCCTGTAAAAATAATTATTTAATGTTACTGAACTTTAACAGGTTTTTCCGAAAGTGTTTTATTCTGCTTCAGCTGACAAAACAATAATTAATTTCAGTCTATTTCACAATGTTTTGAATTTTGAAAAAAAAAGAAAGAAAACTTTAAAAAGTTCCATGTAAAGAACTTTAAATGTACTGTAAAAAGAACTATGCTACAATATGAGATGATTTTACACATTTTTGTTCCACATAAATTACAGCAGTTTGTCATTTTTCCATCTCAATAGACAGAAAAAGCACAGTGGGGATTCTCGCTGTTTCAGCTGATGTTGACAGGAGACAGGGCATAGCCTGGACCATCTGTCCCAGAAAGACAGACAACCATTCATGCCCAGATCATCTTTACGATGGTATTATTGAGTGCTGATTCTAATAGAACCATGTGCCAAAATAATACTCACATTCTGGATGTTGGGAACACCTGAAACAAACCCACACAGGCAAAAAAAAAAAAAAAAAGAAAAGAAAAGAATTTGCAGCCTTCTTTTTGGGAGGTAACAGTACCACAACAAATACTTTGAATCTAATCTAAGTACTGGGTAGAATGTCTTTACACTTAATATTATTTTGGTGTGTTTGTGTGTTTTTACATTAGTGCATTATGCAGATTGTGAAGTGTTTTGAAAACTGTTGTTTATTTGGGGCCGAGCTTGGTGTTTGTGCAAAACTAGAATAAAAAGAAATAAATATTTCAACTAGTAAAACTGGAGCTGAGTGGTATGACCACATGCTGTTGTGATTTCATAGCATATCACTGAATCGTTTTATGTTTATAATGGCTTACAGATATTTAGAAAAATATAAAAACATTGAAATGCCATCTTAATACAAAAGTAAAGAAAAACATTCAAATATAACAATAAATAAAATGAACTCTGTAATCAAAGGTTGCATTTAAGTAAATATTAAACAACTGGCACAGGGCTATAGAGTAACCCGGTCCCTAACAGGGTGCCTGTTGTTTTAATGTTACTCATATTTCCACTGTTTCTAATAAAAGTCGATGTACATGCTCATTCAGCTGCCCCACAGCAAAGCTGTGAAGTTCACTGTTAAAAGCAAGTCCAATTATTTCTCCAAGCTTTGTGGCTGGAATTATGCATATTTACTAAGAAAAACAGAAAACATTTGCATGGATAACACATTATCTTTATTCCACCTCAACACTATGTTTGAAGGCTAAGCCCAAAGACCGTATTAAAGTTGAACATTTGACATCCACTGGTGCTGAACTTCCCATTGTCTCCGTGTTGACTTCTGGAGCGAGAAGGGACCATATTTTGGTGAGAGGGTAGAGGGCCCAGTTGTCAGGCAAGGCTTGCAAGCTTGGTTAGGATGCTGCATTAAAAAACTGTATTGTGCAATGTTCAAACACATACATGGACTAATTAGTACTAACTCCTTCTTATTTTAATATGCGATCTGACAAATTCACTGAAAAAAAGAGTGTATTGTCATTTGTTTCACTTGCACTCCTATGAGATTTCCTTATGAATCCCTTTGAGCTCTGTAACTGTGTCCAAACCATGCTTTCACTCACGCTGGGGATCTAACTCAGACTCTCTGCACCATAAAATAGAGACGCTGTTCAATAAGCAGCCACAACCACTGTTTGACATCAAAACTTCACATTGTTGAAGAAAAGTCTTAAGAAGAAAGATTTTAAGCTGTGATTCTGGTAATAATTAGTTAGCACCTGAGCAGCTGAGCACGAGTGGTAATCTCTATGTTTGCATCATCTACAATCAGAGCACAACTAGGCAGTAATTGTACAAGAAGTTACTGTGTTAGCTGTTGTAAGTATTTTGGATTTGCATTGAAATATAGATTTAAACTTAAAAAGCAAACAAAAATAAAGCAAGATGTTGCTGTAAATTATTACTGCATAATTACACCTGTTTGTTACGTTGGGCAAAAATTAAACAAATATTGAGTATTAATGGTGTTTTCCATTTTTTTCTAATTCTTGCAATGGTTACAGTAGCAGTAGAGGCCACCATGGCATTAAGGTGAGGTGCTATCAGCAGTATTACTGGTAATGTCGTAATTCATTGGTAGCTACTTGATTGCATCCACATGGTTTTCATGTAAGGCCTTCATAACATTTCTATAGTACAAATTCAGCATAATATTATGCTCCAGCAGGACTATCAGTATAACTGGCACTTGTAGAGCTGTCTTCACACACGCATCAAATTGTCTTGCTTTCAGACTTATCTGGGTTTAGGGTTTAAGACAGATGGTAGAGAGTGAGGTCCACTCTAAAATATCACCTTACAGTAAATATCCAATCTACTCACCCAGTTGGGATGTCGATAAGATTATAAAATGTTGCTGCACATGGGCACACGTTAAGATAGAATCGAATGATGGGAGTCAAAAGTGGCTCCGCCTTCCTCGACATGAAGATGGCCCCGTTTCACTGCAGGCTAAATGTGACACCCTTGGTCATCATTTTGCACGAGAAGCAACCCACAAGGCTCCAGTGTGGAGCTTTGATCAGAAACACATGCTGCTGCAGTAGCCAACCGCCATTCATTTTTCACGAGAGGCGAGGAGGAAAAGGAAGGACACTGGGGGAAAGGAAAGCAATGCTCACTGTGAAAGAAGGACAAATATGGAGTGGCAAAGGTGGGAAAACAGAAGGAAATAAACAAGGGCAGGAAATGGGAGATGACAAAAAAAGACAGCGAGTATGGCACTAAAGGAGGGAGGCGGTGAGGACAGTTCCCATGCTGCAGCGTGCGCCATGTTGAGACAGCACCATTTGGGTTGCGCCACATTGTCTCCAGCTTCATCTCTGCTCTGTCTGCCTCTCTCTTCATCTGAGTATCTGTTTCCTTTTCCTCCCTCTCTTTCCCACCTTTCACACTTTACCATGGGGTAATCGAGCATCTTGTTTATTTGTGGTTAGAGAAAGTGGAGGAGGCCGTTGTACAAGGTATGTGTGGTTTTATGGTGGCTGAATTGCCCTTTATTGCCTATTGGTGGTCAACAAAAGATACCCCAAAGGAAGGTTTGTGCCTCATGGAATGTCTGCTCTGTTGTCCTTCCTGTCTGTTGCGTTCTCTTTTAATACTCTCATAGCAGACTTTGAGACTGAACTGAAACAAATGTAAAAATCTTTTTGTGTATGTGCACTTCACAGGCATTCAGGTCTACAAAACCATCCCTGGATATGATTCCAAACTTCTTTTTGTATCACAGTCACAGCTGGATATTCATTAAGCCAAGCAGGAACCTGGTGCTGAAGGGATTTTACTTGTTAGATATGATTTATAGCAGCAGGCTGACCTCCTGCTGCTGGATTCAGCCACATGCAATCCAATTATTTGATCAAAACCAGAGAAAAGCAATACTGTAAGGCTTCCACCTATCACACAGAAACCCTAAGCGAGTTATTGCAGCTAAAATGCTGTCAATTAACATGGATTTACATTCACCTTTTTTTTTTAGATGAAAAGAAAAAAAGTATATGTAAAAGAGTTTGAGAAAATTGCTCTGTAAATTCTCAAAGATTAAAGTCCCTATTTAGACACTACTGTGGCTCAGGAGGTAGAGTGGCTCATCTACTAATCATAAGGTTGGCAGTTAACTCTCCAGCTGCTCCAGGCTGCGTGTCAAAGTGTCCTGAGCCCCGTGGTGCCCCCAGTGCATCCACGGGAGTGAGTGTGTACAAAAGTTAGTCAAGGCAGTTAGGTATAGAAAAGAGTGAATATGTGTGTGTGACTGGGTGAATGAGGCTTGTAGAAAAGTACTATAAGTACTATATAAGTAGCAGTCCATTTACACTTCTAATATAAAATTGTTTTTTTTAATGTTTGTTATGTAAAAATTTTCATTAATAAGACAGTTTGCATTGCCAGTGTCTGAATGGATTATAAAATAATAACCCTTCAAAAACTCTGCTACCTTTACCAGCACAGAGCAGCTTCTGTGTGAAGGACCGAGGAGCTGTTTGCTCCTGAGTGCCTCTATTTCAGTCCCAGTGTCAAAAGCGAGTAACATGAACTAATTGCAGCTTAGAAACAGAGTCCACTAATCACTAACATTAGCAGCAGCACTGCTAATAACACAGACTCCAACACAAACGCCACAAGTTCAGCAAAACAAACACTGATGTGACTGAAGACAGTGTTTTGTTAGCAAGCAAACTAGCATTAGCCAGCTAGCCGCTAAATTGTCTGTCAGCTGTCAGCATCAGAGCGTTCACCGGAGGCCGGTTTGGAATCAAACCCAAACCTGACCGGCCTTTATTCTGGCTAATGTTTGCTAACTTTTCTATAGAATTATTTTTTTGCTCTACAAATCTTCTGAGCATTTATCTTTGTTGTTATACTGTCATGCACACATTGGTCTCACTTATTGTAAAATTTAGATGACATTTAGTAGCATTAAAGGTGCTGCATAATAGTACAGGACAGTCTTGTGAATTACTGCTTTGACTTGCTCTCGAGCACAAGCATGAGTTGCACACAAATGCAAGCAAAAACAATACTGTTACTGTTCACTTAATGGCTTGTGTAGAGCTCCTTTAACTTCACATCCCTGCAATGAGCCCCTAACTCAAAGCAAGTTTAATCAATGGCATATCAATGAAAATACACAAATGGATGGAAACATTCCCAGGATAGTTTGAACTAATACAAAGATGCAAGTACTTCAGTTCCAGGTGTTTCAACCTGAGTAAAAACAAAATTGCATATCTTCCTGGGTTATATGAATCAGCTTTATAAACATGCAAAGATCAGATAAAAGAGCAGAGACAACAGTGGGATAAACAGACTTCATTTCAGTTTTATTTATATAGTGCCAATCCACAACAACTGTTGCCTCAAGACACTTTATATTGTAGGCTATAGACCCTACAATATACAGACAAAAACAAAGGAAAAAACCCCAACAACAATCAGATGACCACCTATGAGCAAGCGCTTTGTGACGATGGGAAGGAAGGGAAGAAACCTCCAGCAGAACCAGGCCCAGGGAGGGGCAGCCATCTGTCACTGCTGGTTGGGGGTGAAGGGGAGAAAAGAGCGGAAGAGACACTGTGGAAGACAGAGGCAGAGTTTAGTAATTACTGAGGATTAAATGCAATAGTGATGTATGAAAACAAGGCTGAGCTGAACACAGTCACACAAAGGCATGCTGCCACAAGTTGGATGCTACCACACAACAGATGTCTGTAAAGTGGGCACACTGGATGTTCCAAATAAACAGGCCGCAGACATTAAAGGGCAATTTTTTACATTTTTGTTACTGGCGTGACCATCAGTTCTTCTGGTATGATATCGATAGATATATACACATATGTATATATATATATATATATGTATATATATATATATATATATACGTGAGTGTGTGTATAAATAGTGAGTTTGGTGAATCAAAATTCCTTAAAAAATTCCTTAAAAAGAAAAAGAAAAAATAGAAACAAAATTTACTGATACATGAAGGGTTTATTAAAACACTGAACATTGTTATAAGACTTTAATGCTGTCTCCTCACCTTTATTGACAGTGAATTGGGGGGGGGGGGTGCTCAGGGCCACAGTGAGCAGTCTCTGGCTGAGAAACACAATCTACACTCTCTGAGGAACACAAACAGTCTATAATGTCAATGTCAATTTTATTTCTATAGCACATTTAAAAACAACATTGTTGACCAAAGTGCTTTACAAGATTAACTGCAAAAATAAGCACGATAATTCCACAGGGTCTAAAGGTCTATAGGTTCCATAGGGTCTAAAGGTTCCATAGGGTAGCCTGCTCTGTTGCAAACAGCCTTTTCCACAGTGGGTTTCAAAACACAAGGCTCAGATCTGGTTCATGAACATGCTGCAGTGTCATAAAAAGAGCGATCAGTTCTTAAAGCAGGAGGTTCAAACATATTTAACTCAGAGATCTTAGCAGACTTGGAAACAGTGAACTCAGTATTTAGCTGTGATAATGCAGGAAAACAGAATCCACAGCCTTGTCAGTTAAACAAAGTTAAACCAAAACCCCACTACTGTTATTGGCCAGTTCAGGAACAGAAAACAGCATCTGATTATGTCCAGCTTTGAAACAAAACACTCGGCTGATACACGTCCCAGCTCAGGAAATGCAGTCTTATTGGAGGTGGACTCAGAACCATAAAACACCGTCTTATTGTTGGCTGGCTCCTGAACTGAAAACTCAGCCTCTGGCTCGGAAACAAACGGCATTATTCCCAAACTTTCAGGCTCAGAGAGCCGCAAAGGGAAAAACCCATTTTAGTTACCAGTGAGGGTAGTTCAGGTGATCCAGTGTGGAGGGGGAAACGAGCTGTTTTCTAATGCAGTGACGCGAGCTGCTGTTAAACGGGACAGTCTAGTCTTCAGATTTGTGTCGCCAGCTGTTCTCGCCCTCAGCCCTTTACCCCATCTGTGACAGCAGGAAACATTCTGGAGCCAGAAATTTTGCTCTTTTCTTTTTGATTTTGTCTGTTATTGAAGAACTACAGCAGCTCTACCACTGGTGCAGATGGATAACATATCTCTGACTGGCAGGTAACCACGTTCAGGTGCAATGAAAATTGTGTTGATCTGGTTTTTCTTCAGGTCTTTGTTTGTATCTATGGATTTACTGGAAAGTGTTCCAAAGTGAAAAACCTTTTACTAGTTCATTAAAGTTGGCATAAAACACTACATGGATAAAGGCAAATTCACACCACGGAGCTCTAAAAAACTGTCATAGATTTAACAATGTCTGTGAAGCTGGATTTAAGAATAAGTGTTTAAAGTTAAAGCTTTAAGAGCAGGTGTAGCGCCATCCTATGCCAGTACAGAGCCACACATAACAAGGTTGGTTCGTGCCACTAATAGACTTAGTTTATGTTAGCTAACTGGTAACTCAGTGGAAAACAAGGAAAGTAAAACTAAAAGCAGTCTACGAGGGTCGCTTCTGCACTGCCCCTGGCTGCACCAATGGCTTTTATGTTACAAATCAAAGAGGATGCAGCAGAGGATGAGGGTGAGACTGGTGTGCAGGCGGTGAGTGTTGCTCTCTGGCGGGACCAGCTGTCTGCTGGAGGAGGTACCCCATGACCATGATTATTGTTAGCAGGCTAGTATTGCATTGTTAAAGTGCTTGAATATTAGTACTAATATCATATCAACAGCATTTTGTATGCACCAGTTTCTATTTTTGCCTCTTTATGAATACATCTTAGTGGCAGCTGTCACTTGAGTCAGCCCTGCAGACCCAGGTGATGGATGACGTGGTGGACGGTGGAAAGAAGCATCCCAAAGCACCCTCTGCAGACGACCCTGTATGATGCTCCACTCGCAGTTAGAAAAGACAAACCAAGGTCTCAGTTGTGGTGCCTCATCCATTTCTCCGATCCTGGTTCAACAGATTTAGCGGCACTGCCGGAGACGCCCTGCTCAGCCGAAAATCAGACGTGGTTAAAAACAAACAAACAAACAAACAAACAAACAAACAAACAAACAAACAAACAAACAAACAAACAAACAAACAAACAAACAAAAACATCCTGTCCCTACTGAGACACTCGGGTTAATTCTGTTTTCACAAGCTTATATTTTAATAACCTTGTTTTCAAGAAGTATTTTATGTAAATAAAATAAACATATTTACGATGATCTTTATTTACATTACTTTATTTTTTTTTACTTAAACAAGTTTCTGCAATAATCCAAAGTCTGTCCATCCTCTCTCTTATTTCCTCCTCTCCTCCACTTCCCTCTGCAACCTCATGTCCTCTAATTAAATCCAGCAGCTCATCCTCTCTGTCTCTTTCTTTTTCTTGTCTGTTGCTCCTGCTGATCCTCATCCTCCTCTGAGTTACCCATTGCTGAACTTGGCCCTGGATGGTGGCAATTACAACAGGAGGCCTGGTGGAAGTCCTCTGTCCCAACATTTCATCCATAAGACCGAATCAGGACGAAGTAGCAGCAGCGAACCTCCCACTCACACCCTCGCCTGACCCTGGATACTTGGAATCCTAAAGGCAGAGGGAATCACAAATGGCAGTAGACAAAAAGAACAACAAAGAAGAATTTAACACAAATACATTTAATAATTTATTACAAAAAATTCGTAATGTTTGGATACAATTATACACACTTTTTTTCTCAAAGTGTCCCTTTTTTGGACTGCAAAGGGGTGACCTTCCCCTGCGGGTCCATGTTCTCCAGAATTGTCCCGATAACGGACAGAAAATAAGAGATTATGTCAACCCTGTTAATCCCTGGACATCCACATGTTATCCACATAATATTTACTTAGATGACATATTTGGGATTAAAAGAGAAAACTTGCTGACAGGACTACAGTACTGCCCCTTCCACTGGCTGCCTTATTATCATGCCTACTTATCCATAAACGTGATTACAAACTGCACATTGCTGCTGTACCTCCAAGCCACACACACTGAATTCTTGGGTCCTCAGCACTTGATATTCTACTTTAAAAGGCCAATTATGTCACTCGCTGTGACATAATTGGCTTTCAAATGTGGCCCCTGAATTGAGACACATGGTCTCTGGCTGGGATGATGAGTGACTGTGATGGGAGCTCCACTTCCTCTTGGAAGAGGGAGCTCACGGAATGGAGTTTGCAGGTTCCTCGTCCACTGCCCACAACCCCGCCAATGAGGTGGCCAGGCCCGACATGGAAATGATAGCATTCGTGGCCAGCATCTCTTGGCCCTGATGATTCTGCTTCTGCTGCCAGGAGCCACGCTTCCTCCAATAGGAAGCAGATTGTCAAAGAGCAGGTTAACAGTGAGGCTGAGGAGTGGGTAGCCAGCGTGGCTAGGGTGCAGGGTTGTAGCGGCAAGAAACTGGCTAGTGAGGAGTTGTCGGGCTGAAGAGGTGAGAGTGCAGCAGCAGGTTGCAGAGGTAAGGGAGTTTAGTGGAGCTGCCCATTCCAAACAGTTCATAGTGTAAATGCCTCCTCTGTGGAGACACCGAGTGGGTTATAAGTGAGTCAAAGTCTTGAGGAAATCTAATTATCAAAGTGTGCCTGTGTTAGTCTGGTGTATGTGTGTGTGTCACACACTGGGAGTATTCCTGAAGTTGAGCGACAACCTCAAACTCCTCTGAGATGAAGTTCGAATCCGTGGGGTCCCTCTGTAGTTGTGTTATTCTGTCCGGTTTGGTGAAGACTGAGGACCCCAAATGCAGATTCAAAAACAGGCATCTAACCTTTTTTGATGGTGAACCACAATCACACATGAGTGCCAGGGAAACACTGGAAGCTTGACAAACATGACAAAGAACTATGGCGAGACAAAGGCTACAAACACACACAAGGAAATTAGGGAGACGGGAAACATCACGGAACTGGAACTAATCAGGGAAACGAGACTGGGGAAAGTAAAACACATGAGACAAAGGCTACCAAACTAAAACAGAAAACAGCACAATGGGGACCTAACACAGAGACGGAGGCCAGACGGAGTTTAAGGGAACTTAAGGGAAGCGGGGGAAGCAAGGAACTAAACCTAAAGACTAAACTAAGAGTGTAAACAACATCACCTGTAACAGGAGAGAAACACAAAGGAAATACACAAAGGTGGAAACTAAACAGTAAGCAAACTAATCAAACTGAATATAATCAATGAAAACTGTAACTTAAGAATCCAAAACACAAAATGCTGGGTCAAAAACCTAGAAGCCTAGCATATTTAATCCCAGGCCTCCTGCACTTTTAAAAACAACAAAATCTGTGCATTTTAAGAGCTTTTTGGGACTGAACAGCAAAATTCAGCAAAATCATTTTAATTTCATTTCAGAACAATTTGTGTTGCCCTGTGCGCTGCCATTGCACAACCAGTTAGAGTGCTTATATCTGCAGCCTTGGTTGCTACTGTTGCTACTATGCATGAAGCCACTGGATTCAAACAGGAGCTGTGAGGTGTAGGTTCAAGTTGTTGGACTGGATGAGTCACACCAGCTGCATGAGTAAACTGATAACCAATTGTAGCTGCTGTTGATGGTGTGGTATAACAGCACAGTAAATACTGACCTTCATTTACCTATTACCCTATTTAGTGATTATGATGTGGCACCAAACAAAACACAAAGTGTTGTTTGGGCCATCCATCTATGATACTACACAGTTAGCTATCCTTCATTCTTTCTTGTCTAATGTCAGCAGCAGAAAACAAGTGCTGCTTTTGTTGAAACCACACAAATGAATTGTACTGATACCACTAAGACAGAAGACTCACAACACCTTATGATCAGATGATAAAGGTAATCTTTGAAGGTGCAGTCTGAAAGAGAGGAGACTGCACTGTGGTAGAGAGAGAGAGTGTAGCTAGGCAGCATCGGATGGAGGTCTGCAGGATGATTTTTGAAATCAAGAAGACCAACACATGAAAGCGAGCACTGGACAAAAAGGGTCTGCATCCGGAAAGATCCGGAACGCTCCGGAGTGATCTGTGGCAGATCCATAAAGTTGGATCTGCCACGTATTCATAATGTTTCCGGAGATAATACGGGAAGATCTGATCTGTCACAGATGTTTAAATGGATATTACCCGGATATGTAACGGATGTTCATTCAGAGTTTGGATTTTTCAGGGTCCAATCTTGTCTGTTTACGGAGAAACGTATCCGTCAAAGATCTGGTCCATACGTGTGAGGGATACAGAGGTATCATACCTCTGATAGTGCCGTATTTTAGGGCTTTTATTCCAGTGGAAGGCTTAATGGATTAAATGATGGAATAAGAAGAAAGGATGTGGCCCAGAGTTCAGGGAGGACTTGAGACGGGCTCTGGGTGGTAGGGAAGAGTTACCACAGCTGTAGTGCTGAGGGAAACTGTTAAGAAGGTGTTTAATGTATCCTGTGGACAGAGGAAAGAAGACAAGAAGACTTTGAGGTGGAATGAGAAAGTACAGGAAAGTACTCAAAGGAAGATGTTAGCATGGAAAAAGTGGGATATTCGAGGAGATGGTGAAAGTAGACAGGAGCACTGGGAGGCTAAGCATACAGCAAAGAGAGAGGTGGAAAAGGCTTATACTGAGTTGTAAGGAAGGAGACAAAGACTTGTATCGATGGACTAGATCGGGGATCCTCACATCCAGGCCTCAAGAGCCTGCAGGTTTTAGACGTGTCTCTGCTTCAACACACCTGAATCAAATATGGAAGTCATTAGCAGGACTCTGGAGAACTTGACTACATACTGAGGAGGTGATTCAAAATCTATGGGAAAGAGTTGTTGAAGGTAGGTTAAGAAGAGAGGTGATGATCAGCAGTAAGTTGGATGCATATATTCAACAACAACAACAAAAGTTCTAACAAAAATACAGGAGGCTGAGATGGAGAGGACACAGTTTAGATGGACAGGATTAGAAATGAGTACATCACAGGGACAAGTCAGGTTGGTTTGGAGACAAAGTTAGAGAGGCAAGGCTGAGATGGTTTGGACATGTGAAAGGAGGGACAGTGGATATACTGCACAACAGCTGTTGAATATGGAGCTACCAAAAAAAGAGGAAGACCACAGAGAAGATCCATGGATTCAATGAAGGACATGAAGAGATAGAACTATGCAATATTGTAAACTTAAGACACAAGACTCCTCGAGGGCGTAGGCATACCTGTGCAGTGGGTCTCAAAAATGTGAAAATATGAAGTACATCCATTCAAAAACATTATTTTTCCAGGTATAATTAGAGTACCATCTGGGAACTCCAGAATTTTGTTCTGTTTGGATTAGAACATCTACTGATATTTTTGTTCTTGTGGTACAAAAAAGTTGAATGAAAATAGCATTTTCTTCATTTTGTGATGAAGAATTTTACGTTTAAAAGTATTTTACATGTTTTCTTTTGCATTATTGTAAAATACAACGATATACCATTCAGACGCTGTCACTAGCTGTCATTTGCAATGTGATTTTTTAAATTAATGTGCGCTCAAATATGTGACTATTTATTTAATAATTTAATTAGCACATGTGCCTGGATAGTGTGTTCGGAAAGAAAAAAATGCCACAGCATTTAATGGAAATGAAACTTATCAACTTACAAGGTTGATTTCAGAGATACCCCAGAAATTAAAGCAAAAAAAAAAAAAAGATGCAGCAGGCTGGTCCAGGCTGACATTTTATTGCAGCAACTCAAAATGGTCCTCAGGTTGTATTGTCCCCACATGCTTGTATGCATGCCTGACGCCTGATCCTGGGGGATCTCCTTTTCGGATCTGGACCAGGACATCACTGAGCTCCTGGACAGTCTGACGTGCAAGCTGCCTGCCTCATATGGACCGAAACATAATGTCACAGTGGTGTTCTATTTGATTTAGGTCGGGTGAGCGTGGGGGCCAGTCAGTCGTATCAATTCTTTGGTCCTCCAGGGTCTGCCTGCTCTCACCACATGAGGTGCCAGGAGGAACCCAGGAGCCACTGCACCAGCGTCGGGTCTGGCAATAGGTCCATGGACTTCACCCCAAATGGCAGTCAGGGTGCTGTTGCCTAGCCTGCAGAGATCTGCATGTCCCTCCATGGACATGCCTCCCCAGGCCATCACTGACCCAGCAGCAAAGCTGGTCATGCTGAGCGATGTTACAGGCAGCACAACGTTTTTTTATACTTACTGTCAAAAAACACAGAAAATGCACAATTTGTTTACTGTTTGTATTTCGTGGAGCAGAGTTGCAAAAGACAACATTCTGGAAAACACAAAACCAAAAAAAGAAAATTATTTTTGACAACATGACAACAAACCAGAAAAAAACAGCTTTTAAAAATAAAAGTTTCTTTTTGTTAGTGATAAGAAAACACTAACAAAGGGAAAACCCAAGATTAAAACAAACAAAAGAAAAAAAAACACTCTATTTTCATTTTCCTGCAAAAACATCTATTAAACAAAATTTCAGAAAACATAATAACATTTTAAAAATATAATGTTTACTGAAATGTGGTCGCACAATGCTGGGAAATACAAAACCACAAAAGCACACATTTCAAATATCAGAATGATTTGGAGCTGGCTGGAAATGCTGGTGGCAGAAACGTCCTCTGAGGCCACGTATGTTGGAATTGTTAGTAAGAGCTTGAAATTAAAGTTAAGTCTATAAATCTCTGTTCTCAGTAAAGGCGTGATTATATACAAAAAAAATCCAGATAATGAAAGTAAATGATGAATTATTGTCCCCCAAAAAAGAAAGAAAAAGACTGCTTGCTATACAGCCCCCCCCCCCCAAAAAAAACCAAACAAACAAACAAACAAAAA
>JAVDPK010000753.1:150120-161016 GCA_034780415.1 Cichlasoma orientale
CACACACACACACACACACACACACACACACACCCACACACACACACACACACACACACACACACACCAGCCCAGGAGGAGAGAGAAAGAGAGGGCGCGTGAGAGAGAGAGCGAGAGAGAGCGAGAGAGAGAGCCGGCGGGTGGGGGGTGGGGGGCAGAGAGAGAGAGAGAGAGAGAGAGAGAGAGAGAGAGAGAGAGAGAGAGAGAGAGAGAGAGAGGGAGAGAGAGAGAAGGAGAAAAAATATGAAACAACTCATTTGCAGGGGAGTAAATCACGGAAAAGCCGTTTGAGAGCGCGACAGGGCTTACAGCGCAAACACCGGAATTGTGATGCGCACGAGCCCTTCCTTATCCTCTTCTTCTCTTTCCTCTCCTTTTTCTTCCTCTTCGCTGGAAATTCTATGGAATCACTGTGATTGTTGTTATTGTTGTTGTGGTTGTGCTTCACACTGTTCCGGCTCCCGTCACCGTTACTTACACCGCATCCGGGTCGTCTGTTGCCGCCGTGAGGTGGAAAACACTATAACAACGGTCACCGACACCGGCGGCGGACCTGCCTCCCTGCTCTCCGTCTCTGTGTGTGTGTGTCTGCCTCAAACCGTTCCACAGAAGCAGCAGAAAAAAAGAAAACAGTTGCAAGCCACTGGTCTCTTCCTTCACCCTCACTCTGACTCTGCCGAGCCGAACACAAACTAAAACAGAAACCAACACAAAAGATGAGTTCATATTTCGTCAACTCGCTCTTCTCCAAATATAAAAGCGGGGACTCGTTACGTCCGAACTACTACGAGTGCGGGTTCGCGCAAGACCTGGCTGGCAGCCGGCCCACCGTGG
The DNA here is from genome assembly GCA_034780415.1 of Cichlasoma orientale. Taxonomy (NCBI): domain Eukaryota; kingdom Metazoa; phylum Chordata; class Actinopteri; order Cichliformes; family Cichlidae; genus Cichlasoma; species Cichlasoma orientale. Next base: position 150,955 of record JAVDPK010000753.1, read on the forward strand.
TGTACGGCCCGGGCTCCGGCGCCACCTTCCAGCACGCTCCGCAAATCCAGGACTTCTACCACCACAGCGCCTCGACGCTGCCCAGCAACCCCTACCAGCAGAGCCCATGCGCGGTCACATGCCACGGTGAACCGGGCAACTTCTACGGATACGACGCCTTGCAGCGACAGACGCTTTTCGGGGCCCAGGACGCGGATCTGGTCCAGTACAGCGACTGCAAGCTGGGAGGAGCGCCGGGACTCAGCAGCGAGGACGCGGAGGGCACTGAGCAGAGTCCATCGCCGACGCAGCTCTTCCCTTGGATGAGGCCCCAAGGTGAGGAAATGGAGAGTCTAGCACGTTTTCCACTCTTTTTCTTCAAACCATAGAAACTTCATTCTTACAAAGTGAATATCCGCGGTAAGAACAACGCTGTTGATCCTCCAGGAGGAGAAGGCAGAAAACATAATCACACAGGGAGCAGGAAATAGTGGGGGAAAGTTGGAGAAGCTGTTTTGAAAGCAGCAATTTAGGGAGAACAATTATAGGTTCCTGCGTTTACAACAATAGCACGTTTATGGCTTTATTGGTAGCAGCAAAACTTGTGAATGACTTTAGGGTTTAATTGCCCCGGCCCGAAACCGAGAGAGGAGTCGCGATAGAAAATGAGACAAAAACGAGGGAGAGAGGGTGGAAGGGGCTGACGAGAGAGAGTCGAACCGCAGAAACCTTTTCAGGAGGACCAAAACAGAGAACCCCCCGCATGGAACAGACGGAAACTAGATATTGAAATATTGGAGATATTTGTTTTAGACATGCAGCTCTGACCCAGGTTAAACTTTCGTTGACCTTTGCTTTGTAAGACTTGCCTGTGGTGGGATTATTTGGCTGCACGGTGGTCAGTTACCTACAGGCTCAGGGAATGCGTGTATGTGAGAATAAAGGAACCGTTTTCGCACTTCCACAGCATCTGTGATCTCTAAACTCACGGACGTGTCTGATCGGCTCACTCGCGTCGCGTATCAGAATCATCCGCCAAGTGTGAAGTCCGGATTCATATTGAATTTGCTATTTTGTTTTGTGGCGCAAAAAAAAAAAAAAAAAAAAAGCCACTGATATGAATAAGACCCGATCGGTGCAACCCTATCACATTATAAATCACGTAAGAGGGCATAAATTGTGATTTTCTTTTAAACAATTGCTTTAAAGCAGAGCCGGGTTTGTAATTGATGACTTAAAGCGGCTCCACAGTCAGACTTATGCAAGTTGGCATTTTTGTGCGTCGGAGGGAGAGAGAGGGGAAGAAGGGAGAGAGTGCTGTGACTGGATTGGCATGTATAGTAGCCTGTTTTGTCTGAGCCCATATTTCTCTCGCTCTGTCTACCCCCCCCCCCACACACACACACACACTCTCTCTCTCTCTCCCTCTCTCTCCTCTGTGTGTGTGTGTGTGTGTGTGTGTATTTATTTTGTGGCTTATATTTTCGGCTGTATTTTCAAAGTGCGGTTGCAGAGACGCCGTTGTGACATTTTCTGGACTTTTGTGGCTCCGTGATTATTATAAAATGGAAAAAATAAAAACAAAACAACAACCCAGATGTGCATTGATGTTAAGCGTCTCTCCATCCCTACAGGACACCGCTTCTTACACAATAGCATTAATAGCGGCTAAATCACACTTACGCACGATTTGCTGAGCGTTTCCCTGCAACGTTTCCGCCTTACATCTTTAAAACATCTGTTATATTTTCTGGACTCCTTGGCTCCCCTCTGTGTGTGTGTGTGTGTGTGTGTGTGTGTGTGTGTATGTGTGTGTGTAGGTGTCTGTGTGTGTGTGTGTGACGGCTATTTAGAGAGATAAAATACATTTTTAAAAAGTCACTCTTTCCTCTCTTCCTCTTACATTTCATAACTTGTATCATAAGGAGGGAAATTGTCTTCTCCAAGATTGGGTGGTGGTGGTGGTGGTGGTGGTGGTGGGCGGTGTTCTTTCTCACTGTGTATACCTGGCAATATGTCTGAGCTCCAAAGAAGGGGGTTTAATATCAGAGTTTGACTCTAAACTTGCGAACACGAGCCCGTTTTACGACTTCACCCCTGTGGTCGGGAGTCTGGATAAATCATTTTCTCTGTACGACCTTAAACATGACACAGAGAGAACAGAAATGCGATTAGGCCTGCTAATAAATGTCTGTTTGTACTGGTATTAGCTCCTGTTGGCCCAGCTTTCACCAGCATTCGCTGTCTCCTTCCTCCAAATGTCATCTACCGTCCATCCATTTACTACTCATTCCACTGGTTTTGTAAAGGTTTCATAGACAATAACTCCGTTTTTTTCACAACTCCAAGCTTGTAACGATTTAGGATTTGCCGCTCAGGTTGCAGACAGCCTTCCTGTGCTCCGGACCCAACGCAAGCTAACATTTAAATAAGGGAAATAAGCAGAGTAATAACACCTATTCCTCAGACAGAGGCTGCATGTGGAAGGCGTGCAGGGACGCAGCTGAGCTTGAAGGTTCACTTCTTCGTGGTGTTGCGTAGTCAGAAACCTTCCAGGTGGAAACGTCCCCGCCGTCATTTTATCCACCCTTATTTCATGGCTGCTGAAAGCCACGAATGTGGCGCCTAATTCCCCGTCCCCTATAGCACGAAATCACGGCGCCAGCCCTGTGACAAATAACACACACACAAGACCTACACATCGCTCACAACTTATTCATTTCCATAAAGACTCTCTTGTCTTCTGTGCTGCCTGTGTTACCACAAAAAGCCGTTCTGTGCCCACACTAGGGGAATCTAAAGTGAGAGCGCTTTCTTCAAATTAGACAGTAAATCGTACATCTGTGGTTGGAGGGATATGATGCGACTTAAATGCCCTCAAACTTTACTTTAAACATTAAACTTTACTCTTGTGGAGAGACGGTTTTCTGCGTGTGGACTGAACCCAGAGTCCACTAGAAATTAGAGGCTCCGAGAAAAAAAAAAAATCAATGAATTTTCTTGTTCTCTTCGAAAATATTCACATTGTTCCACTTCAAAATAGGTTTAACGTGCGCCCCGATCGCTGCTCTGTGAGGGTCTTTAATATGAATCAATGCAAAACTTGGAAAAGCGGAGTTTCCCTTCAGAGCAGCGATTTGGACGCAGCCTTTTTTTTTTTTTAACTTCAAAGCTTTTATGGCCACTGGCATATTTTGTTCATGGTGCAACGCTCTGTTTTATGGCATAATAATAAAGGCGAAAGACAAACACGTTTATGGAAATATAATCACTTACATAAATGTCCTCTTTGTATAAACCACGGAGAGACTGCTGCCAGGCTGTCATGGTTAAATGTGTCGTTTTAACCGCCCACTTTACACTGAAACAACTTGGAGTTTATTAGCAGCCCAGAGAAGTCGGGTTAGATGCGTTTGAGCGCTCTTATTCAACTGCAAACACTTTGAGGCATTTTTCCATTATTTCAGCCTAAAGCATCGTCCAGTCTGATGAGAAATCTATCTTGCAATCATTAATATAATTCATGTGAATGCACAGAAAACAATATCCGCGTCTCCGTAACAGATGAGTGGGAAACAGCAGCGTAACAGAGAGCGCTGCATTCAGCGAAGGTTTTCAGTAATAATTCCTCCTCACCTCTGCTTTTTACTGTGGGCAGCAATTCCAATTAAAGGTCCTTAGAAAATACAGCTATTTAGTCTTTTCTCAACTTCGCTGCGCATTTCCCCTGAAAAACGTTTACGACGTATTCACGGCACTAAATATTTATATGCACAAGTGCCAGTCCGCAGTTGATTTGTCCACATAAGAGACTTCTTAATTACTGCAGTTAAAGTGGCTGTGCGGCATGGATTGAAGGAGTTCCTGTTCTTAGACTCGTGTTAAAAGAGCGTGCGTCTATTTTTACCGTGGTCCTGTAACGCACGGCTGTCACATCATTTCACAGAGCCTGCACTAAACTGCATTTTTTTTTCTTTTGACCCACACTTATTTGATCCAGACTGCAAATTGTATAATCCGAACACTCTGTCTCGCATTGTCAGTCTCGTGATTCTCCTCTGTGTGTAAATGAGCCTGTTGTAATTGGCACAAAAACGAATTCCCCATCATCATTAGCAGAACAAAGAAAAAGCTCGAGGGAAAGCGGAGACCTGAGTATTTAAGAGTGCGTACGTCACTGAAATATTCCCAAGTCCCCAACAAGGTGAGGTTTTGACACGCGATATGGTAATTTGTGTATAGTGGTAACATTTTTTTCATTGCTATATTAATATGGAATATATAAAAACATATTGGAATTAGCCCCAGCTAGAACACCAGCGATATAAGAAGGCACTGAGTTGAAATTTGGCAAGATCAGAAGTGATGGGGGGAGTAACATCTTCACACTTAATTTGACGCAAAGTCGTCAAACTTTTTTTTAAAAGTAGATTTCAGTGGTGATTCTGCGCATCCATTCTTTCATGTGCAAGTGGCACTGCTCAGTCACATTGAAGCATTATCAAAATTAACTTTAAAATCAATTCAGTCCTCAGAGGCGTTTCAAGATGGCTGAGGAGCCATTGTTCTAGAAGGACTTTGCTAACACCATGATGCACTTATCACACATCACTAGCAGTCAGCTGGTGTTGGTAGAATTACAGCAATAGGTGAGCATGAATGAAGAACGCGTCAAATCCAGAAATAGGAAACCGTGTTACCCAAACACATCAATCAGCAAGGCAGGGGTTCAAGAAAACTGAAGGTTTCTTTGTGACAGAAAGCAGTTTCTTCTTCTTCTCAGATCTCGTAAAGAATGCAGGTTAATTGAGCAGGTGTTTGGTGTGGTGCAGGAGATGTTTTCACATTTCCCTGCTGCAGGATGCTTCTCATAATGACTCATATTAAGCCAGCTGTGATCAATCCAAAGCGTGTAAATATGTTTTATTTACCTTTAACTGAAAGATAACCATAGACACCTCCAAGTCTTCTGTGTTTTTATGTGTACATTTACGCTTTTTATCTGCTGGATTTTACAGTAACCGTGAGTCCTGCTATCATCACTATAACATAAACACGCGTTTTTGAAACTATACGTTTAATAAATAATTTTAATGCTAAGTTGATGACCAGTAAAGAGATAAGAATGAAATTCTGTGTCTAATAATTTTCTCTCCTCACCCTCCCACCTTCCCCCAGTAGCTGCGGGCAGGAGGCGGGGCCGCCAAACTTACAGCCGCTACCAGACGCTCGAGCTGGAGAAGGAGTTCCTGTTCAACCCCTACCTGACCCGGAAACGCCGTATCGAGGTGTCGCACGCGCTGGCGCTGACGGAGCGGCAGGTGAAGATCTGGTTCCAGAACAGGAGGATGAAATGGAAGAAGGAGAACAACAAGGACAAGTTTCCCAGCAGCAAGAGCGAGCAGGAGGCAGTGGAGAGGGAGAGGAGGGAGAAGGAGCTGCGGGATGGCGGCAGCAGCGGAGGTGGTGGTGGAGGAGGAGGAAGTGGAGAAGGAGGTGGTGGAGGAGGCTCAGTGGCTGGCACGGCGGGGTCACAGGCCTCTGTGAATGATGATTGCTGCGAGAAAAGCCACAAGCAAATGTAGGGGAGAAAGAAGATGGAGAGGGGGAGATGGGGACAAGGTGGGTGTAAATGTTGGGCAGGATGGGGTGAGGGTGGAACGGGGGTGAGGGGTGGGCTGTTTTTGTCTTAACTGAGGCCACTGGACTGCCCCGCTGTCTCCGCGATTCAATCGCTGGAAGGGAACTGGAGTTTCTAAAAATGATGACTGGCTAGCTAGATGGACTTGAGAAGAAAAAGAAAAACATGACAATGAAGCAAGAAAACTGAGGAAAATGATTATGGTGGGGTGAATCAATCCAACTCAAAAACATAGTCACGCTAGTGTTGAAAACAAACATAAAAAGAAGAAAAAAAAACAGAAAAAAATGATAGCTTCCTTTCTTTGTGGAACAATTATCGTGGAAACATTTCTATATTGTTAGAAGTTAATCATTAACAATTTTATCTTTGGCAGCTGTATAGTTTTTAAGTTAAAATAATGATGATGATGATGGTGGTGCACTTTTTACTGTACTTCTCACTTCTATGTTGTTGTTATGGCAATGATTGATGATGATGATGATGATGGTGATGACGTAGCAATTAATGAAATTTCCAACAACATGAAACTGCCTATTTATGCCGTTTTCGTAGGTTGGGTCTCTTTTTTACACACTCTGTCATTTTAGTTCGTTTTTTTTTTTTTTGACTGATGGTGTTTGTCTTACGTTGTTTTCTCCTTTTTGTGTGGGGGGAGGGGAGCATGCGCGCAGTGCAGATTCAAAAATGAGAACATTTATAGGAATAAAAATGGGAAAAAAATGTGATAAACATTCAAAGCTGAGGGTTCATTTTATGTCTGCACTGTTGAATTTTCTGTTATCAGCTGAGCACATTTAAGAGGAGTCATCCTGGCATCTCACAGTTTCTGCCTTTCTTCTTTTTCAGTCGCACTCTCTCTCCATCTTTTCCTGCATCCTTCTTTTCCTTTTATCCCTGTGCACGCTGTCAGCACCCACACTGGAAACCACTCAATTCACGAGGCCAAACATTTAGCCTCGAATCGGAAATCTCCTCTTAAAACAACAGACGTCCACCCCTCTTACATCCCCACGGTCACAAGCGCGCACACTCGCATACAATCTACATCCTTCCAAACATTACTTTATTTATGGCCTGCCCCTCCACCTCCATTTACATTATCGGAGACCTCTTTAGTTATCATTACACCGTCTTCCATCATCATCAGGAGGAGGACTCCAGGTCCGATTGTTTCCATATGGAAAGATCAAATTCACAGAGCACGAGCTTGTCCGCATTCACATATGCTGCAGAGTATCCGCGCAGTCTGGGTTTGAGTGTCATCGAATGACTAAATATTTGACTGATCGGGTCTTCAGGTGTTGGCTGGGAGACAGATGCGGAGTAACGCTTTGATGGGAAGAGAAACGGGCTCAGAATCAAAGCAAAGTCCAACAGGATCTGACGTCTTGAGTCAAAGCGGACCGTGCGCGTGTTTCCAAAAGGAGAGCGCGGCACTGTAAACCCAAATGTTCCAAGTATTCCGTTCGTTTTGTTACTTTTACGTTTAAAGTAATTAACTATGATTAAGCAGTCCCTACATAAAATATATAATTTCAGAGTACATATTTATGTACATATACTACAGTCTAAACTTGGTCATTATTATTCTACCATCCAGAGACAGCGGCGTTATAAAGGAGTGATGGGGCAGGAGTTCAGCAGTGAAAGTGGTCGAATGGAAAACTGGCTTTTCAAAAACTCATTTTGGTGCAAAGTGAGAAAAAATTTCCAGCACTTTTCATCAGATTTGGTCATTTTTTTTATGTGGATGAAAATGAGATTATTACAGTTGAGTATGTGTACTTTAACATATTTCAGTGACTTTAAGCACGTTAAGTATGGTCAGATAACATGTCTAGTTAACGCCAATGAACCGTGTTAGGTTTACAACTTAATACATAAATTAAGCAAATCTTTTGTCTTAGTTTTCTGAGTCCTGGCAACTTCTTGCAGTTTACAGTTCACAGATTGTTTATACATTTTTCCCTTGAGGCATAACAGAATCGTGTTTCTGACTGTCCCGTGAGAAGTGATGATCAGTTCTTAAGGAGTACTTTTGAATATTTAGTAGTGCACTTCCCTTTATCCTGGAGAAATGGGCCCACTAAAGAGAATTAAAAATAATATGCAATCAATACACTTTTAGTCCTTAAAATGGGACACGTCACAAAAACAAAACATCCCCACAGTGCAGACCCAGATTGTAAGTTTGGTCATACATGACTAATAATAAAACCTGTTCTTTTTTTTCTGTTTACAATTCCTTAAATGACCAAAACTGGAGCGCTGGAGCTTCGGAGCACGAGAGCAGTGGTGCACTTCCCCAGGTTGGCAGTCCAAAGCTGTCTCTGTTTTGTTGGTGAGGAGGATCCTGATGTAAAACATCCACGCATGTGAAATGTCATATCTTTGCTCTGTGATGCACCACGATCAATCCTCCATCTTTCCCAGCTTTATGAACACTTGAAACAGAGACAGGCGTGACCTTTTTCAGAGGTGAACAGAGGTGAGGTTGACATGAGGACCAGAAGGTCGAGGCCTACCACAGCCGAGCACATCTGACCGGTCACCACAAACAAACCTTCTCTTTCTCAACCCTAAAACTGTCCTGCATCCTTCCAGTTCAAAAACCTTTCAGACTCTCCTTTAACCTGTTAAACATTAAACGCAGCGCACAGATTTTATCCTGCTGAACTGAGTGCTGCGTGGAAAGGGAAAGGTCAACATCGCTGCTGCAGATCTAAGCACGTAGCCGAGAGCCTGCACGCCAGGTGAGTTTCCTCGGAATGCAGTGCCAGGGAGCAGAACTAATCAAAGCTGAATTCACATGTAGAAGTGTTTTATTAAACAGCCCGGAGAACGGCTCTCTGAGCCCGCCGGTGAATTTATAATAGATTCAGGAGTGTGTTTGCGCTTGAAAGCATTCATCCATTACTAGTTAAGTTTTGTTTAGCTGCTTTATAGCTGTAATATTTTAAGAAGCGTGACACAGCAGAAGAAATATTAACCTGTAATTCTTTATTTTTTGATCGTTTGTTGAAAGATTGCGTCTTTTGCAGTGGGCTTACTACAGAATGATTTTCAAAGTGACACCTTTGGACCGCGTCCATTAAACGTTCTCTGATGTTGTTTGCATTACATCGTCATCTATCACCCCGCCTGTACTGACCAGGCGGCAGTGGTCCACTGCGGGCGCACAACAGCTCGTCTGTTCTGCTCTCTGCATGTGTGGTCGCTTCAAAGCGCGAGCCGGGATAAGACACTGAAAACCAGAGAATCCCGTGTCCTGTCTTAGGCTGCTTCACGCACATTCCAATTAAATCAGTTTTCTTCTTCTAATGGTGTTTCTGTTCGACCTCAGCCCGTTTCAACCAGACACGCGTGATTTCAGTTTTGGCTGAATGTTTGTCAGATTTCAGCGTTTTGGTTTCCAGATGATTAGCGGACACATTCCAGCTCGCCTCGAGTTTATTGTTTGAATGCTGTACATGTAGCAGTCACTCCCTGTGATCCCTTTATAATTTTGCATCCGGAGGGAAACCCCGTCCGCCATTGGACATCTTGACATCACATGGACCCTCGGTCACGTGTTCCTGAGGCAATGGGAGGTGGTAGAGGAAAAGTGTAGGGTGGGGTGATTTTTTTTTTAATGCGTGTGCGTGTGTGAGTGTGTCTGTGTGTGTGTAAATTTAGACAGTAATGCCCCCTCCAATAATTTACTGTCCCTCCTAAAAAGCCGACATTAAACCGCCCCGGGCCCACAAATCACCGGCGCAAAATTATGAGTTCGTTGCACTCCGCCAGCGCGCTGTTTTCCAAATACCAACAATCCGCCGTGAGCTGCCCTGCTCTTCTCTTAACGGACTCTTCAACTTCTCACTGTCCGTCTTCCTCTGCTTCTCCTGCCGCGTCTTCCTCGTACGCCTTCGTGTCCAGCGGATATCACCACCATTATGTCTCCAGTGGGAGAGGCAGCACTAGGCTCCAATTTCCTCCTTCTTCTTCTCCTCACTCTTCTTCCTCTCCCTTTTCGTTCGGTTTGTCTCTTTCGGGACTGAACGGAAGCATCAGGGGTAGTCAGCCCACAGAAATATGCTCAGCAGGAGCTCATAACTCACCGGGAATTGGGCCGCTGGGGTGCCCCGCGGAGCAGATCCTGCCCGGTCGGACTCAGTTCTGCTCGCTGGCTGCTAGGCTTCCTGAGACGACCTCCAGGAGGCAGAATAGCCCGGAGCAGAAAAGGCTAAACCACGAGAGACTACGTATTTACCCCTGGATGAAGAGCTCAGGTGAGGACATGGGAGAGGGGGATTGGAAGTTATGAAAGGTGTTGAAGTGTTGTCATGTCCTCTCGTTGGTTTGGACGATGGTGAGAGGAACTAAGGTGTGTGTGTGTGTGTGTGTGTGTGTGTGTGTGTGTGTGTGTGTGTGTGTGTGTGTGTGTGTGTGTGTGTGTG
>JAVDPK010000754.1:24189-44149 GCA_034780415.1 Cichlasoma orientale
GGAGCCAATGAAGAGAAGCCAATATGGGAGAAATCTGCTCTCTCTTTAGTCCCTGTCAGTACTCTAGCTGCAGCATTCATAGCAATGCCACTTTTTGGTACCCGATACTGATGTCGTTATAAATAATTAGATATAACAAACTTTAAGCATATTGTCCACCATGTGAGCCTGTAAAGACAAGAGCTCTCCAGCAGCTTCACCAAATTTGCACTGGTAAACCTGAAAATGATGCATCTTCCAATATTTGGCTTTATAATTTTTATCCATATTAATAAGAGAACTGTCCTGGCTGGGACTTCATTGACTTACTATTGAATTACTGTCAAAACATCATGCTAAAAAATATTTTAATTTACTGCAAAATATTAGACATAGACAAGAACAATACACGCAAGACAGGACGAGAATCACACGGCAGCACTCGATTCATTTAAAGAAAAATACTTTGAAATTTACGGCCCTTTATCATCGAACATTTGCAGCATGTTTAATACGGCCGAATAGCATCAGTTATTAAAACTATTTCCACTAATACTATTTAAATTTTTAATACTATATGACATTACTATTAAGTCCTTCTGTGAGCCAGCAGCTGTATCAGAGCTTTTTGATGAGACAGACTAATCTATTATACGCACTGATTAAAATGTGCTGGCGTCTTAGGTGGAAGAGCGGAGTTTTGTGCTGTAAGGCACCATAATCTGTTGAAGCACCCACCCACCGCTGACAGACTGCAGCCACCCTCTCCAGGCTTTCCTGCTGTCTCTCAGGCTGAACGTGTGCCTTAAACCCCACAATCTAGTGGGATTTTAAAACAGGTCTGCAAAAAAACGTTTAACTTCCGCTCTACAGATTTAGTCTGAACACCTCCTTTAAATATTTCAGTGCATTACCATCATACCGTGTTATCTTTTAGAAAATAAAACCTTTAATTTACAGATAAAAGATGTAATTGTCAGGCCTGATTGTGTGTGTGTGCAATAAGGATTGGAAATAATCAAAAGACATTTCTTTTCCTCGCGTTTATAATTACAGGGTGTGTCACTAGACAGATGTCTTGGCACGGGATACAAAAATGCACGAGTGAACTGTTCAAAAGGACTTCAAGCTCTACGCTGTGGTTTAATGTTATATCTGCATTCACTTAAAGTGCTGCACAAAGGCTGGTCAGGCCACACAAAATGGTGCAAATATTTTTTTAATTATTATATGAAAAGCACTGGGCTAAAAGACTCACATGCATGTTTCATGCACATACTGCACTCTGATGTTTTCGGTGTTAAAAGACCACAAAAAGACATTTTTAGCTGCACAAAAGACAGAATAGCCTTTTGGAAGTCATGTGACCCAAAGCCCAGTAGAGTAACAGATAACATCCAGCATCTCTGGATGAATGCATGAGACACTAAATGGATGTTAGACTGGATCTCATTCTGGTTTCATCGTTCCATCATTTTTGCAAAACACCCCCAAAAAAACCCAAAACAAATTGCACATGTTTACTTCATGTCCTCTCCAAATGCATCCATGCAAACAGAGTGCACGAGTGCTTGCGCACGAAATGCAGTAAATAAATCCAGAAACAGGTGTCCTGCTATTGAGCTTTTTAAACACCCGATGGTGGACTGCTACACCCAGTGAGGTTAGCCATACAGGCAGAACAACTACGGCCAAATACCAAAGAGGAAGCGGCTCAGTCAGTCAGTCAGTCAGTAAGACAAGCAAAGGCACGGCAGCTAGCTCAACCCTTGGCTGCATTAGCCTCTGTCTTTTTGGAGAACCCGCCAGTAAAGCCATCACCACAAAATAAGTGGCTTGAACCCACACACTTCAAATTACAGGGCACTCGAAATCAGAAAATGCTATCCTGCTTTTCGCAATTGGTGTTTTAGAAATTCTATTAAAACCTCCTCAGTCGGGCCCACGGTGCAGCTTTTTCCTCCGACTGCATCGGTTCACATCAGCTGGAGGGACTGCTCTTTGCTGAATTTTCATTGTCTACAAAAATGATGCACTGCAACAGCGAGTGGAGGAGACACAACTGCATGGAAACACTGTCGATGCAGAAAAAAATAGCAACTTAGTTTCTTTGGAAGACATGTTTATGATTACGAAGGCTCAGTGGAAACATCAAGCTTTCACACTTCAATGGGGACGTGAGACCTGGAGACCAGCTCTTCAAGTAGCCCCACATAAACTGTCTGTGCAATTTTAACTTTGCTTTATGCCACAACAAGTCTGAAAAAAGAGGAGAAGTCACTTTGTTAATTCATCTAACAGAAAACTCAATCACAGAAGGCAGTGAAGCAGAAGGAAGCTCGTATATGCAGTAAAATCAGGCCCACTATGATCAACATCAGCGGAGCGTCTGCTGCACACCTCGGTGCACCAGGAAGCAGTTTAAAGAAAAGATTAGCTTTTAATGCCACAGCTACTTTATAAAGTCCAAAACGCCCCGCATGAATGAATGGACAGAAAGACAGGAAAGTTGTGAAATTAGTCTGCAGCCTGCTAAAGAAGAGCAAAATATCTGGAATATTTGGCAGGTGGCACACGTTTTCCTGTTCCCAAACTGCAGCTGATAAAGGCCGTCTCCATATGGAGAATAAGCTGTCAGCCTGACAGGTGGCATCACTTACAGCCTTCGGTGCAGGGCCCTGTAACAGAAACAGGGTAAAGTTTCTGCTCCCTAGAGGAGAAAAAAACCTGCTCCTACAGTAAATTAGTCGCATGCCTGAATTCGGAGAGGAATTACGGGTTGAGAATAGCAGGCGGGTCTGGCACATGTGGTTGCAACACAAATCAGTCAAACGCCATCTCAGCGACGGATTTCAGACACCAAAGTGACCATGCAAGGCATATCTTTTCCCTCCCCTCCACTCCTACAATCATTTTCCACATTCCACTGGCTTTTAAATTACCAGTGGGAAGAAGAATACAAGTTTAGCCTAAAATATATGTGAGAGCAGTGCGACAAAGCTGCCTGTCCACTTGTGAGTTTGTAAAGGTCTGCCTGAAAAAGCGATGGTGTCACTAACTTTGTGCCCACTTTAATTTTGAAGCCGTCCCATCTCATCATAGACCGATGAAGCGTGACAATGTGACACGTTGTAATGAAATTAGCACAACCATGAGAAATGATATTAACTCTAATACTCTTTAAGGTGCAAACAAGGTGTGAATCTGCATGTCCAGAAAAATCCTGTTGATGACTGTTTGCTTCGACAATAAGTTTCCATAATGACCAAAGTCCTGCGGGCTTTTTGTCATTACTGCAGCATCATGGATTACACAACATGTGTGCATCAAAGATGGATGCAGACACCGTGACGTCCAGTTGGCCAGCGCCACCTTGGTGTTTGAAACCCGGACGTTATGAGTGGGGGTGGATCTGACTGAGAACCTAAAGGGAAGTGCGCTGCAGTCATAAAGCATACTCTGCTTTATCCTTTGCTTCTTGGCTCTCATGGGGACCATGATGGCTCAACAGGAACGTGTGTTCTTAGGTGACGTAGCAACAAGGTTCTCATAGACTGTTATTACTGCCCCCTGCTGCTCTTAATGAAGCCAGATCCGACCCCATCGTTAGTACAGCATGAAGAAAGCTTCAAGCTTGGTGCATTCATATAATACACTGTGATGTTCTTCATAATACTGGAACAAAATGATTTTTCTATTTACTTCAGCTATGCTGTTTTTATTATATTATTATATATATATTACATGCTTATTATATGTCATTCTCATGTTAGTTAAATTCAAATTCACATTTTTGGTTATTTAAGCTTCCCGCCATATTTGACTTTTTAAATTCTTTTGTGATTTCTTTTAAAGTTATTGATTGTAACACTGACAGCTCCATCCATCCTCATCTTTGGCACAGACCTCAACAACATGTTTCAGTGATCTGTGAGATCTTTTCTGTTACTCTGAGACCCCGTCCCTTATTAAAACAAGACCTTCATCACCTGCACAAAAGGCTACAAACTGTGGTATACCACAACTAACAAAACAGCTACGAAGTTCAGATCAAATATACTGAGGGTGTGATTCAAAGAGGAGTCCAAAACCAGCATATTCGCTGTTAACAACAATCTACGTGCACTTTTGCTTAAAATGTAACTGGTACACAATTTCTGTCATCATGTTGAGGACTTAATTTATTTTACACAAGAGTACACAGCAGAGTAGATAATAAAAATCTTTTGTTTCTATAAATCGAGTCTCCTGTTGCTCGGTAGGGCGAGTGGAGAACACGAAAACTGTATTTTCTGGACTGCAACTGGTTTTTAAGTGCAAAAGACGAACATACCTAAACACCAAAAAAAGAGAAGCTCACTCACAGAGATCTGCTTGTTCAGGTGCATGAAATTACCAACAGCTTGTGAGATTTGTAAAGCAAGCATTTACCAGGATCTGAGTATCTGTGAGAATCTGTTCATGAATGCCTGACACAAAAGTCTGGAGGTTTTCTTGTCTTTGTTTTCAGTGGGGAGCTGCTCAGAATGTAAGCTGCTGGGTTTTCCTGGGGGAACAAAGGCGAGACCTTCAGGTAACTGTAGCTGTGCTGAGGATTTCATTTCTCATCCATCTGTGTGAAAACAGCAATGCTGTCATCTGTGCTAGACGCTGCACCATCTGTGAGTGAGTGCTGTGAAAGAACAAGGTTGTTTTTACTGAAGCAGAAATGCTAAAAAATGACCAAGAGCGCCTGAATGATGCTGGGCCTCCAGGGCTGACTTTCTAACAATCCGTTTCACTCACACGTTTAAGCTTCTTGCTCAGTTTTGCCACACGTGATGCAGACGGCTCTCAGTGTATCATGCACAATGACGCTGAAGCCCCTCCTCTGGGCAAACTATGTGTGACAGCATGTCTAAATGACCCCAAGCACGTCCTCTGGGAACAGAACAACATCATCAACAACAAAAAACAAACCTCACAAATTTGGATGCATTTCAAACAATATCTATACACAAATACACATGCATGTGCAGGTACTAACACTCAGACTCTCATAAACACAATAACACTGCCAATTCTCGTCTGCCTCCACCTCACTATCCCAGCATCCTCCTCGGTCACACCAGCCCTCTGGATGTCCTCCTTCACTGCATCCATGAGTCTCTGTGGTCTCCCACTTTCCCTCCAGCCTGGCAGCTCCATTATCCCTCCTCTCAGCCTTTCCTCTCTAATTTTCTCTCCAACCGCTCAACCTGAGCCGTTCCTCTGATATACTCATTTCTAACCCCGTCCATCCTGCTCACTCCCAGTGGAAATTTTAACATGCTCCGGCTCAGCCTCTTGTCTTTTTGTCAGTGCCACTGTGTCCAAACCATCCATCACAGCAGGCCTCACTACCATCTTAAAATCTTCCTTGCTGCTCTCCTTCTATCACAAATCATTCCTGACACCCGTCTCCACCCGCTCCACCCTGCCTGCACTCTCTTCTTCACCTCTCCTGTTGCTTTGGATGGCTGACCCAAGCTACTTAAACTCATCTACCATCACTGCCTCTGCAGCTTCACTCAGCCTTTCCTCTGGCTGCAGGTCACGTCATGTCATAGTCCAACTGTGTGGCATAACAAAAACCAAAACAAATCTACGATGTTTTGGAAAATGGAATATTAAAGGAGCATTTAAAGGTGAATCTCACACATTTATGTGCTTCTTTGATCTTTTTTAGTACTATATTTCCAATCTTCCCAAAAGCACCAAAGACTGCAGTTCCTTGGACTTTTTACAAGATCAAGTCAGACCTTCTATTATATTAAAATAAAAATCCACATTTACAAACAGAGAAAGGTTTTGGAATAGCTCTGCAGATAGTTTTGCTCTTCACAAGAACTCCAAGTGTGGTGAATCTGATCATAACTCTCCGGTCTGGTTAATGCTTAAAGCTAAGCGTCACCTGTGCTAATTCCATTCAAACTGCAACTCTCTGCTGTGTTTGCACTGCTGGTGCTTTTGGACCATTATATTGGAATTATCTGAGAAATATCATGCTGTGCTCAAATATTTTTGTGTATATATTATTGTATTATTGTATTTGCTAGCCAATCCTGCTAGCATTAGCTGATAACTTAGCACTCCCTGCCCAAATACGGTCATTTCTGGCTCCAACAAACTGTTTATAAAGCAAACAGTGACATCACTGTAGCTAGATATATTTATGTAAAGGGTATTTTTACATACAGATTATGTTAACAACATACAAAACATAGGATTTAATCCTCTGTTCTTGTTCCTTGTGCATCCCGCCATTCTCTCCAAACTATTTCACTGATATCACATGGGCTGTGGCCACTGACTTTACAGTACAGCCCCATTATCCCCCCTGGAGAAGTACATTTGTAGTATACGCCTGAAATAGCAACCATCCTTTTTCTTCCGCTTATCCAATTCAATTCAATTCAATTCAATTCAATTCAACTTTATTTGTATAGCGCCAATTCACAACAAACAGTCGCCTCATCCAGGGCCGGGTCTCAGGCCAGCAGCCTAAGCAGAGGCCAGCCACCCTTCGGAGTAAGTTCATATCTGCCGCTTGTATCCGTCATCTCGTTCTTTCGGTCACTACCCAAAGCTCATAAGCACAGGTGATGGCAGGGACGTAGATTGACCAGTAAAGCAACAGCTTCGGTTTACCGGTCAATCTACGTCCCGACCCTCACCTGTGGTCATGAGTTTTGGGTAGTGACCGAAAGAACGAGATCCGCATCACTGCAGACGCAGCCGCAATCCGTCTGTCAATATCCGGTTCCCTTCTCCCGACACTCGTGAATAAGACCCCGAGATACTTAAACTCCTCCACCTGGGGTCGCAAGTGAGCTGGAGTGGGCACTCCACCCTTTTCGGGCTGAGGACCATGGCCTCAGACTTAGAGGTGGTAATTCTCATGTCAGCCGCTTCACACTCAGCTGCGAACCGTTCCACTGCGAGCAAGAGGCCACCAGCTGATGAAGCCAACAGGACCGCATCATCTGCAAAGAGCAGAGACGAGATTCTGAGACCCCCAAGGTGGAAGCCGTCCACCACTTGGCTAAGCCTAGAAGTCCTGTCCATAAAAATTATGAACAGAATCGGTGACAAAGGGCAGCCCTGACAGAGTCCAACACCCACAGGAAATGAGTCCGACTTACTGCCGGCTATGCGGACCAAGCTCTCACTGTGGTTGTACAGGGACTGAATGGCTCGCAACAATGGGCCAGACACCCCATACTCCTGCAGCACCTCCCACAGGATACCCCGGGGGACGTGGTCAAATGCCTTCTCCAAGTCCACAAAACACATGTAGACTGGATGGGCAAACTCCCACACACACTCAAATATCCTCGAGAGGATGAAGAACTGGTCCAGCGTTCCGCAACTGGGATGAAAACTGCATTGTTCCTCTTGAATCTGAGGTTCGACTAACAGACGGAGCCTCCTCTCCAGCACCCTGGCATAGACCTTACCGGGGAGGCTGAGGAGTGTGATCCCCCAAAGTTGGAGTGGCGATTTTACTATGTGAATCACCACCTTATCGTGGTGGAGGGGTTTGTGTGTCCCAGTGATCCAAAGCTGAACGCTGCTGCTGAATGCTATCCAAACCTGCCCACCCTACACAAAACGATCTGGAATGACTGCATCCTGTGATGTCAAAACTAACACAGCATTTCAGACAAAGAACATCAACACTCGTGGTGGTGTGATGGTCTGGGGCTGCTTCGCTGCTTCAGGATGACTTGCTGTAATGGACCATGAATTTTGCTCTCTACCAGAAAATCCTGGAGGCGAACGTCCAGCCATCAGCTTGTGCCCTGAAGTGCAAGCACACTTGGGTTATGCAGCAGGGCAATAATCTGAAACACACCAGAAAATCTGCCTTTGAATGGCAAAAAAAACAAAACAGCTTTAGATGCTTTGGTATGACCTTAAACAGCCGCTCATGCTGGAAAACCCTCCAATGTGGCTAAATTCAAACAATTCTGCAAAGAAGAGTGGACCACAATTCCTCCAGAGTGATGGGAAAGACTCACTGCCAGTTATCACAAACGCTTGATTGCAGTTCTTGCTGCCAAGGGTGGCACAACCCGTTATTAGGTTTAGGGGGCAGTCACTTCTTCACACAGGCCAGGTAGGTTTAAATAGCTTCTTTTCCCCTCAATAAATGAAATAAGCATCTCAGAGCTGCATTTTGTATTTACTTGGTTGATCTTTGTCTAATATTAAAATCTGTTTGATGATCAGAAACATGCAAGTTTGACAAATATGCAAAGAAAGAAATCAGGAAGGGGGCAGATGCCTTTTCACAGCACTGTGTACAGAACAGTGGGAACAATTCATACTTGAAGTCAGATTAGACGTTTTTCTGCACGTGAAACTGAGTAACAGCTACTGAACACATTTTATGGACATCTTTCTGCATCTGCACAACTGACCTAAACCAGAGAAGACAAATGATGCAAAAGTGAACATGACAAAAATTCCTCAAGTCATTTGGTTGGAATCAGGAACAAGTTCATCTTAGTGGGGCCAAATACTTATCATCCCCCTGGGGACAAATCATTCTAATGTAGTTTAAGCTGTCGTATAGTTACTCAGAATGCAGCTATGCAGAAATTACACAGTGCCCTTAGTTCTAAAGTAGGCTTGAACAAGGCTGCCACAAACAACTTTATTTTTGAGTGCACTCCCTTCCTGTTATTTGAGACGGATGTTTTAACAGATTTTTGAGTGGAGGCAAATACATGTTACACTGGTCAGCTGCATCTGCAGCTTAAGAGATATAGCAGTGCCCCGGCTCACAAAGTCACTATTTTAAGCAGGGATGTTGGCTACAGTAACCACATGACGATGATCCAGCTGTAGTAAACACATACCAGTCTTTCACTGCAAGATAGCAACCAACAGCTTCTATAAAGGCAGCTGGCATCTGAGTTTTTACTTTATACGATATTCAGTCTTTGCTACAGTATGTGGAGCAAACATTATGAACTGAAGCTGCTCCGTAACGTCTGGTTTATGGTCACCGAGTTTAAGTCTGGGCTCCACAGAACGCTTGTGACCGTGCACTGAGAGGAAATACTCTAAGAAAAGTCTTACAGCATCATATGGTTGAGTATTAATTGGTGATCCATTCATTTTACATCAGCATGAAGTGTTCAGGTGTTACACCTGCCCGTGATCCCTTTCCTGCTTTCTTACTCTGCAGCTCAAATCCACTCTAGCCTCACAAATTAAAAGCAAAGACCTGACTAATGTAAAGCAAACACGCACGTTACTTTGATCTGCTGCATGAAGCTAAGGTTTGTTAGCTTGTCTGATCTCTGAGAACAGGAGGTAAAGTCAACCTCAGACGCCCTTACAGGACGGTGCGTAAAAAAAAAGTTGTAAAAGGGCTGCTTATATGAGAAATATTAAATATCAGTGACTCGTGTGCTTGTAAGCCAACATAGGTGTAGTGAACAGAAAAAGCTCTGAGGGAGTCGTCCTCTGAATCACCTCTGTGGAAACACACTGAGCAGAAATCCCTGAGGCATCATTATTTGCCTTCCTTCTCTGTCTTGGCCAACGTTTGGTTTTGCTGTTGTCAGATGAAGTGAGACTAAAGGCTTTAATGTCTTCATTTCCCACGTTTTTTCCTGACTGCAGGTCTGTTGTGATCCAAATGTGGTGTAGCGGCTCAGTTGCTGTGTAGAAGGACTGCTGAGTAAAAGTGCTGGCCCGTCTCCTAAAGAGTCAGAAAACTGTTATAAAGCAAAAAACAAAGTGTTACAGCAATCAGTCCCCAAAGGTTTGCAGTGTTACAGCTGCTGTGAAATTCAAAATAAGAGCATACGTCTTCAAGAAAGGAAAAACGCGTCATGCAAATATGAGCATTAAATAGTTTAAGTCATTTCTTCAACATCTTCACATTTTAGACAGCATCCCAGCTTCTTGTACACAGGAAGCACACGGGCTGGGCTGTCCAAGCTTTGGAAGCATTACGTTAAACAGAACTGATTGGATGGATTAAAAACTGCGTGAGTGTCGCTGTATACGTGACTCAAGTACAGACTACTTTCTAGAAATGTTACAGGTACGTCTTCAACAGAATGCCCTCATGTGCCCTCGCGTCCGAAGGCTGCTGCAGGATTTCCAAAGGCCACATAACTCAAAACCATGACCAACCACATAAAGCTGTAAAAATGACTGAATCTCAGAGTCATTTCCTCAACATCTTGTATCCTCTGATACAGGAAGCCACACAGTAAATGCTTAGAAAGGTTCAGCTTGATATTGTTTACCACAATCCAAACACCGAGCTTTAACTCAGACTCACATCTTAGGTTGCTTTTTGTTTCTGAGACAAAAAGTGTTTTGAACATTCTCCAGGTTGAGCAGAGGAAACAGAACCAACAAGGCAAAAATGGGAAACTGTGTAATGTCTAAATACTGATATGCTACAGAACACATGCACACCAGATTTTGCTCCTAAAGATAAAAGTCCTGCAAGGTTAAATAAGATTGATATTGTGAGCACAGAGCATACGTCTGCCTCCATAACATCAAAGTGTTCAATTCATTTCCTGTTCAATTCATTAATTACACACTTTCTTTGTATTCACTGAATCTGTGGTTCGAATCTAAGACATCTCTGCAGTGAAGCAAGTCCCCACAGAGCACCTGCCATTCTAACATGAAGCATCCAGGATCTCTGACTGGGTGCATCCATCCATCCATCCATCCATCCATCCATCCATCCATCCATCCATCCATCCAGGGTCAGGGTCAGGCTGGAGCCTATCCCAGCGGGTACACCCGGGTCTAAATGGAAAGCTTCAGCTTGTGTTGCTGATAGAAAGGCATGCCAGATGCTAGATTAGATATCTTACATTAAACTCTCAGATTAGAAAAAATAGTAAGCAATAGCAGTAATAGGCACTGAGTAGCAGCGCCTGTGTGCTGACAGCATGGATCCAATAAAATATTGTATACCTTTAGAAAGATGAAGGAGGCCGCTTTGCTCCAGCACACACGTCCTCTGCTCAGTTTACTTCTTGTTCCTGCTTTAGCCCAAACTGTCAATCGTCTGACAAGAAAGCAGACTTCAAAGCCGCTGGGTGGGGCTCAATTTCCTCCCTTAATGTTTGGAGATTAGTTTGATCTTAGCAAATCTACCACAACCTGATCTGCAGACATGAAGCGATTACCTTCCCGTTCAAAGCAAGTATGCTATGCATTATTACGACTCGTCTTCTGAGACGTTTCAACACTTTACATCTCCGGGATCCCCGTTTGAAATGTTAACATCTGCGGTGTGTGTCTGTCACAGCGGGCTTCTCTTTGAAGGTCTGAAGTGAACTGTCAGCTCCCAGTGCACATTCATCTGCACAGTCCAGCCAGGGATTAGATCCAAACCGAGGGGAAGTCCCTGCTTGTTGATCTCACGTGAAACACAGATACAGACACAAACACACACATCTGAATGTGCCTGCGCATAAAAGTGCACACAATATTGATTCCAGTCCACGAGCTAATGAGAAGCAGCTTTTCTAACCGCTCACTGCTTATGACACCGTGGACTTCCACTGTATTAAGTCTGTTAACATTTAAGAGTATAACTGAGTCAAGCCAGGAACCACCACTGAGCTGAAGGCGGCAGGGTGGCCTTGTGGTTACAGCAACCACCTTGTAAGTAAAAGGTCACAGGCATGATGCCTGCAGTGGCCCATATGTCCATCAGCTTAACTGAGAGCAACCCTTTCATTCACAGTAACGTGTTCTACAAGCTCCCCGATCGATGCCAAATGTGTCAATGATGTGCGTCAGGATTTAGACCGTTTCAGGTGATAGAATGTTTTTCTGAATGTAAGGACAATGTAGTAGGACAATGATTTCCTGTCCTACTAAATATATCCTATTCCTGAGGCATTTGTGGTCTTTACAGCCCTTGGATCGACCTAATCTGTGCAGGAGGCTTCTTCTTGACATAATCCAAAAGATTACTTAAGCCTACAAACAAAAGGAATGCAACATGAAACTGTGCTCTCATTAACACGACAGGAACAGTTGTGAAAACCCCCAAAGCAAACCCAAGAGGAGCAGATGGAGGTCAAATGTTTGGGATTGAAACAAAGAAGAAAGTCTTAAAAAGCAGCTTTCAGCAGGAAGTTGCTGGATTCCAGTGATGTTTCGTTTAAGGTGCTCTTTGGAAGGATGAGCGTATACAGCGCTCCCTCGCTATATCGCGCTTCTCTCATTGCGGCTTCACTGTATCGCAGATTTTTTTAAAAAGATGTTATTAATTCTGTTTTGCAGAGTTTTCACTGTATTGTGGGATGTTGCGGTGTATATAGGTATTTCTGTAACACCCCATAATGCTGTCCATCACTCGGACGAAGAGATGAGTCACGCCTACGCCTTTAGAAATGGAAGTTACGGCTGTGACTGATCCAAGGGCGAAGATGCTGCATCGCCTTCATCGCCATCAGTACTGCACAGCTAGATTACTCATCATCGTCATCATTATAGGAGTGTGGGAGGGGTTTATAAAGCCTTAATATATATATAAATAATTAAATAAAGGGGTCTGTGGAATGTAACCCCCGCGGCAGGTGAGGGAACACCGTATGCAGGCTTAAATAGGTCCAGGGCTCTGTCTTTAAAGTAGGAAGTTTATTCCCATGGTGTGGTTATGTTTCAGCGATTAACTCCTTGATGAAGCTTTGTGTGCCAAGACACGGTGAGTTAAACATGCCAGAATAAATTTTATTTTACTTGTTATTTAAAGGCGTCATGACTGAACCCAGGTGGACGCAGCACAGACGACCAACAGACACGTGTCTTCACCCTGACTCACCCCGGCCCGTTACTAAATCAGTCTACATGTATCAAACTTGTAATCCTATCCAAGTTTAGTAGCTAAGTGTGGCACAGTGTGCTTTGCAGTGAACCACATATCCATTCAAATATTGCTAAAATTGCAAAGTATGCAGGTTTATTAAGCTAGGTTAAGCTCTGGCTTTTAAAGGTCTGAGAGGTCAGGCTCTGACTGAAATGCATGAGGTCAGGTGCAGGCTGGGTGAGGCTTCTGCTCGTTAGCATTTGTACTCAGCAGCCTGCAAAATCTGTAATAATCGTCCTGTGCAGACAGACAGTAAAGGGACATCAAAACCTGTTGCACTGTTTCCGCTTACCCTCTGTCTGAAGGAGCCTCCCTCCTGTTTGAGCCGTTTGCCTCATAAATCTTAATTAATCCCTTTTGCATGGGGAGAAGATGTAAACTTAGGAAAAGCCTGAATCGAGTGCAACTCAGTTCGTACAAACACGACTCCTGAGCTATGATTTAGGATGCTTACACAGGTGTATTTTAATACAATAATGCAGCAAGGAAGGTTGACTGAGCCCAAAGTGCATGAACTCTGCTCTCTGCCCCTCTTTATGCACGACCACAATCATTTTTGTCTGTTTTGAAAGCAGCGAGACAGCTTTTCACCACTACAATCATTCATATAAAAACCTGCCTTCAAATAAAACTTAACTTCTTGAGCTTTTGCAGCTGTATAAAGAATTCTGTGCCTATGAACTGAAACTCACACACACACACACACACACACACACATAACCACTTTAATAGCCCAGCTCACGGCATAATGATGAGTTGTTCCATGATTATTGTTTACCCTGCTTAAAATAACTTATAAAACAGGTGCAGCATTATCAGAGTCTTATGTTTGTGGACACATTCCCGGGCAGACAAAGCCACAGGTGTAAGCCTTTGAAAGGGAAAGTGTACACAGCACAATCAGTTCTTCAGGCAGACAAATGACTGTTAGGGCACAGGTTGGACGGAGCTTAAGGGAAATGTTTGCACTTAATTCAATTAGTTTTGTCCGTGGGGTGAGTATTAAAATTGTTTGTTAAAGGCAGATTCCAGCGGAGCTGTTGTTGTCTATGAGAGCGACGCACAAAGCGACTAACCGTGGTTCAAAATGTGCCAGCTTCAAACGGGAACATTTGTGGACGCGGCTTGTAATTAAGTATAATTTGCTCCTGATAAACTATTTGAAGTAAATGGCGTGACAGTATGACCTCCATCCATTAATATGCTCCTATATTACCACGTTCTGTCAGAGGGACAGTGACGGGTTAGGGTTAGATTTTATTGGTTGGTAAATGCAGCTAATAATTTAAGTGGTCAAACACAAACAAATGAGAGGCCTGCGAGAGATTGATTTCCAGTTTGGTAATTAAAGATCGAGAAGACAGAAATACGCACTGCAAAAGAAGGTTATGATTAGGCCTTTGAGAGTCTACGCAGGCTTCAGGAGAGAGGAAATCTTCGTACAGTAACAGAACAGATATGCCTATAGAGTATTTAAAAACCGCATTTAAAGTTTAGACCGCCGTAAAAACATGAGCAGCACTTGAAGTCCTCGCAAGAGTCGTCACTGCTTAAGGATGTTCAGATCATCAAAATGCTGCTGCAGATGCAGAGAGCTGAACTCAAATGTAGCCAACAAATGCTCCTAAATGGTAACATTTCTTCTTATTTATGATAAAAACAACAGCAAACGACCGATCTGCTATTTCTGCGGCTAGGACATGGCTGCAGTTTTATGTGCACGCTCGGTAAGATTAAGTAAATATAGATTATGGTTTGGTTTACAGAAAGCACTTGGTCGAAGGTTAGGGAACAGTCTTGGTCACGGCCTTAAGAGGAACGTCTTGATGAATGATGGGGGAAGAACCCTGGCTTGGTAAGAAGAAGCCACCATTGCTGAAGAGCATCAGTTCTACATTTAAAAGTCACACAGTTGTGGCCCATCTATCCTCCTCCTCCTTAAGAGGTTTTGTGGCTCTTCACCAATGTCACAATTCCACCTTTGCCAGTGAGAGGCAGACGTTATACTTGAAGCTGGAGTAGGCAACAATCAGAGAGAGAGAGAAAAAAACGGAATCTGAAAAGAAACCGCTTCTCTTTAGCTCAGACTAGCATCCACACATCCACTGCAGTATTCACGCTTACTACATGACGCCTCAGTCAAACAGGCCTAGAGGCTGGTTGGACCAAGTGTTGGAGATACGTGAGCGACTTCCATGCAAACTACAGGCGGCCTCAGCAATCTGCTGTACGGAGGATTTCAGTGCAGCAAAATCCGTTTTTATTGCTCTGTAGCAGCTGGTGGTTGCCAACTAGGCCCATGAAACTGGGCCCTTTGTTGGATCTCTCTTAGATAGAATGGTCTTCCTGTTGTTTGGTAACAACTTTGCTGTTGTTGGCAATGGTAGAAAAGCAACTTTTCCATCACAGTTTTGGAAAGAAGTGGCTCCACATCTGAATCTATAAGAACTTTCTACAAAGAGTCTAAGTCTCCTGTCTCAGGCTTTCTAAGATAATAAGGCTAAAATGTTATTATGGAAATATTTCCAAATTACATAAAAAATGATTTGCTACCATAGCATGGCTGCAAGTGTTTGTTAGGTAAACAGATTCTTTCACTGCAACACAATCGTTGTTTATCATACAGAGACCTTACAGCATTAGACGTGATTTACATTTTTTAATGCCTCGTTTCTTTGAGCTGAAGAGGCGGAGCTCGAACCCTGCACGCAGACAGTGACAGCTGAACTGAAGCCAAAGCACCAGAGAGACGTTTATTCTGTGTTTCAGTGCAGGATGGCAGCTATTAACGGCTTCATTCAAAACAAATGAGGGCATTGTTTTGGGGAATTTAAATTCTGGGATGGTTTCAAACACTGACCACCCAGTTTATGTTGTGTTTGAGCCACAAACGGAAGCAAGTGGGGGCAGACGGTCGGGAGTACAAAGCGTGTGACTTGGGTGAAGGAGAGCACGTTTGTTGCCCCATCGTTTACTTTATTTTTCACCATTAGCAACATTTATTTCTAAACTTATCAAAGTTTAGAAAAAGAGTTTTAGTTGATGAAGCTGAATTGTAGCGGCAGCAGATCAGAAAACATTTGTGCATCCTGTTTGGAAAAAATAAAAAGCCAATGCAATGATTTGCAAATCTCATAAACCCATATTTTAGAAAATATATGCAAAGTTTAAATAGAGAAATAGCACATTGTTAGCCTGGCCTTTAAAATACCAGCATTAAGCCGCTGAGCACCACAGGCTAACAAGGCAAACATATGTCCTGATAGTGTGACACAATGTGCCACAGCCTCAGCTTCAGCTAATCTGAAAGTATGCTGAGTGTCCTCATGTGGGGAACAATAAGGGTGTGTGGTGGTAAGAGGAGGAAATCTTACACATACCAAGCAGGCTGCATAAAATTAACTGAAGTGTGTTTTTAAGAGTGGGAGGACCCAAAATAAATCTTAAAAGACCTCACTATCATGCCCCTGTCTGACTCTTATCCAAGTTTAGCCATGCACACAACTAGAGGTTAATTCTTTTGACCTGAGACAAACTCTTTCCACGTTATTAAGCATTTCTGCCGATGACAGAAGCTTTCAAAGCCTGTTCGTTACAGACCAAACATGTCAGAGAAAGTACCAAGAATGCCGGCCGTCTCAGCGAGGCAGCAGTCTCCTGTTTGGTGGTCACGATGAGTGAACGGAGGCTATAACTCTTGTTGCTCGGCTCTGCAGAGTCACAACAACCTACTGGCACAGTCCCAACACCAAGAAATGTTTTCTAAATTGTTTTTGCAATTTTGTCCATTCATAGTTAACCATTAACATTCATGCACTGGCTTATTTATTTATTTTTTATTTTAAATTATTTATTTTATTTTATTTTAATTGAATATTTTTTTAACAGCTGCACAATGCACAGGCATTTTTTTTTACAGTTAATCCCTTATTTTATATTTGTGTTATTTTTAAACTATAATTTAAAATTTTAATTAAATCTTTATCAAAATAAACATGAAAATACTGAAATGACTGAGAGCTTAAGTTAATGATGGCACTACAATGGCATGTTAATGGATGTTAATGTGTTTAAGGACCTGAGTGTCTTTGACAAGGGGGGGGGGGGGTGACTATGGGCACACGAAGCCCAAGAAGCCCATAAAGTCCATGAACACATGAACATAGTGTAAAAGCATCGGCTGATGGCAGTGATGGCGTCAGCAGGATGATGCACTCTGCCACACTGCAAAGATCGCTCAGAAATGGTTTAAGGAAGTTTCTTTTAGCTGAGGAGGCGTGGGACTCTCCCATCCAGTGAGACCCTCCCATCCAGTGAGACCCCACCTCACAAGGTAAAGGATCTGCTGCTAGCGCCCAGGTGGCTGCTACCACAGGACAGAGGACTCATTCCTGTGGAGACTGTGCTTTAACAGCTCTATACTGCTCAGAAGCACAAGAGGGACCTATTAGGCAGGTGGATTTATTGTTGTGGCTGACATTTAATGATGACTCCTTCATGTATTAAGTTACCCGTGACATTCTCCACATCATAAAAGCTGCAGTATTCTGAGCGCATGTTCAGATAAATCTGATGAACTGCTCTTAAGAGGAAAAAGGATTTACAGACAGCTACATCAAACGATGCTACGACAACGACAAATGTGAACTTGGCTTCTTCCTTACTGCGCTCATCAACTATCACCCACTGACAGCATGCCCACACAGTCTACTCATCTTCAGCTTGCATGGCGTCCCCTGGAGCAGCTGAGGTTAAGCGCCTTGCTCAAGGGCTATGGTGATCAGTAAAATGTGCCCTTGAACATTTGTCATTCACGACCCAGACACACGTCTTTTTCTGCCTTTTGCAGGGTTTCAAACTGCTGGTCTTAAGTGCAGAGCCACGCTTTATGCTACCGCTGTAGCCGTCCCTCTGCACAGGGCGAGCACTCTGTTTATTTAGAGAAGCTGGTATTAGTTGTGTTTACTGCGGGTGAAGGTTAAAACGTCGCATGCCTGGATGAAGTCACTCGTCACACAGGCCTCAGCTCCAGTGAAAGCATTTCCGCAGTGCAGACATGCCGTCAGAGCGTAAGCCAATCAGTGCTTAGAACTTCATCCAATTTGTTTATCTTCTGCACAGTAAACAAGAGCGTGAAGGCGTCCTCATAAACACTGAATATACATCATTCCTAAGAGCTGAAGTAAAACGGGCTCAAAGGGGTTCAGACTCTAATCTCCACTTCTTTCGAATTCGGTTTGTTTATGGTCTCCAAAATAAATGATTTCCATATTAAGATTAGAGTTGACCTTTGTGGAGTTTTCAGTGTTCACTCCAAAAGGCTTTTATCAGCTGATTGTATGCTGAGCATACTGGCGCATTTTGGGGAATCTGGAAAGGATTTAGAATTTTTTTTGGTTTGCTTATTTATTATTGTTTATTTTGTATTAACAACATGTGGGCCAACATTAAACTCTGCATGTTAATAAGCGGCACGCATCTCTGTCTCAGTTGAAACACCGTGAACCAGAGAATAAATGCTCACTTATGTGTGACAAAAACATTACCAAGACATTACTAATCATTTCTCAGACAAACTGCAGTGAGCAGCAATCATGAATAAATAAATCACGCTGAGCTGGCGTGACTAATGATGATGGGGTCGAGTGCTGCAGCGCTCTGAACCAAACAGCTCACACCTGTGGACCTTAAACATGGCGGCGCTATGGTGACCGCACCACTGTGACACTGAACAGAGCGCCTCCGCTCCTTCTAATTTGAAAGTTATTTTACAAACCATAACCGTAAATTTCTCTTTGCGAACCCTTTCTTTAGTATCAGTTTATGATCCGTCAGTTGGCCCCGGGGGGGTCGGAAAAGCAGGCAAGCCGAATTTGCTCTGTGGGGGCTAAGTGGCAGCTCAATGTGTCACGGAAAAGAAAACATGCCCCCCGCGGCTGGCCTGTTTAAGGTACCCTTTCAAAGGTTACCGTCTCACTTTAATGACAACATCACAGGCCTGCCTGGCCCCAAGCTAGTCCCAAACAGGAAGTCTCTGTTAATCCCGGTCGTCCCTAATGACGCAGAAGAATTCTCAATATTCCCCATTGTCTTCCTGGTGCACTTCCTCTGCTCTCTGGCTATACTTTAAATCTTTTCAGGAACGTTAAGCTCCAGTAATTCTGATTTCCTAACTGCACACTGACTGCTCTGGGCCAGGGTTTCACATACAAAGCTCAATTATTTGGCTCCCCTCTCTGACTTCAGCTACCGAACGCTGGCAGCATGTGTCGGCTTCGCCCACGAATAAAACAGAGGGCGTTTTTCAGCCGTCGTGTCTCGTGCCGCGCCATTAGAGAAATTGCCTCAGCTGTCAATAAATCGTAATTTCCAATAGATGGAAAGTTGCTTTTTTTTCATCGTTTTACCAGCAGCGAGGTGTAGTCTGGACGGCCATTTGTTTACATCAATCAGTCAGATTACCGACGCAAATTTAAGTGCGTGGCAGCTTGAGTCTGTGCAGACAGAGTTGTGCCACTGCCTGGCGTGGCCTGAATGCTGATGCACAGATAAAAGCGGAGTTTGTCATGGTACAGTCCAGTCCGGCTCAGCTCCTATCAGCATTATTCCAAAGCACTCAGGCGTGACATCTGCCAAGAGGCCTGCTGCAGGGTTCGGCCTCATCACCAGGAACACGTCCAAGTCAAATATTGTTGCCCTCACACATTGTGGGGCAGAACCCTGTCACAGCTCCTCTTTAACCAGGAGGTGATGTTTATGACAGCTCTTGGAAAATTAATGACTGCCTTTCCATAAAGAGGGAGAAAAAATGTGGGAGGTGTTATATACCACACACACTCACACACTTACAGGAGGGAAGGTGGGGGTCAGGGTTTCGGGGCTATTCTGTTTCTCTACGTCGCAGCTTGACCAGCAGAGATACGACCGACACCGCGCTCCAAAAAACTGGGATCAAAGTGGATGACATGAGCCGGCCCCGCCTTCAGAGGAAGAAGATAAATGTACGGAGCAAAGTCTTTATCAAAGGCTCGCCTGTTTTAAGATCCTGATTAAAGCGAGGAGTGGGGGCCCCCCCCCCCCCCCCCCGCC
>JAVDPK010000755.1:0-45715 GCA_034780415.1 Cichlasoma orientale
GCGCGCGCGCGCACACACACACACACACACACACACACACACACACACACACACACACACACACACAGACACACACACACAAAAACATCCGTCAGATTCTTTCAAGTATACTGAAAGGTTACAAGACCAGGATGTCGTTAGATGTTTCACCTTCTGCGTAGGAGGAGAGAGTGATAGCAAAAGCAGCCTAGTTTGTTTTCCAATAAAGAAAAAGTCAGCGTGGAGAAAGCAATGCTGTGGTGTGCTGTGACCAGCTGTTCAGCAGTGTTACATTTCACAGGCTGTCCGCAAAGATGCAAGCTGTTTCTGCAATGCATCTAATTTTGTGCGGACATTGTCAATGGAGGAACAGATATCTGTGCCTCTCAGTGTTTGCTCCTGAATGTTTGTAACTCTTCTTTTCGCGTCACATTTTACAGTCTGCAGCAAACTGCATACGTTTTTGGACAGCAGTTTTTCAGATAAGTCATTCATGTTTTTTCCCAGTTATTAATAAGAAAATGGATAAAGATATAGATATAAAATGTCAAATTCTATCGTTTCTTTAGTGTTTAGGGTATATTTTCATTTTAAAGCAGACATTCCCACTGAGCTCAAAGGCCTAAAAACAAGCATCCAAACAGGTATGAAACTTGAACACAAAAATGTACAAAAGAATAGTCTCTACAATAGCTCAGACGGAGCAAGCATGCCATGTACTGAGAAGACTTTGATAAATCTGAAAAGCTTTCAGTGAGAAGCTCCTAATAAAAGCCCCACAGAGCAGTCTCTCCCAACCAGAGAAGGCTACACTTTGTCTCTGACAGGACTGCCTCCAGATGCCTTCCTTCAATAAATTTCCACCTCAAACAGAGCATAGGGTGCACTCAAGAAAATGATTATCCTGACTGGCTATGAAAAAAAGTGTCAACTGCTTTTCTAATACACTTTAAGCTTTGTGCATGTCCAGTGTCAATATGCACTGGACTTCAGCCACACAAAAATCAGAACGAAATGTGCGTCTCACACTTTTCCAGAGAACAAACCCATTTTGTTCCAATAAAGCACTTCATTGTCCTAATAATTTGCCAATAGCATTTAGAAAAAAACAACTTGAACACAACGGGATGTATTCAAAACCACAAATCAACTTCAACATTGTTAATAGCTCTCATTAGTGAAATCTCCCGAAGCTTGCTTTGCACCACAGTGCATCCCTTTGCTGGAATTAAAAAAAAAAAAAAAAAAAAAAAGGGGGACGTGAAATTATTCCCTCTGTTAGAGGAGGCTGTGTTTACTTATGAAAGGGAAACAAACCACAAATTTAAGAAAAAACAGCAACACGTCCTAGGTGCTGAGCCACAATGTGCCCCCAGAACAGATCTGATAGGCCTTTGTACTGATTCAGCAAGTCTCTTAAACACATCTGGAGAGATGAAACACCATTTCTGACAACTCCAAAAGGGTTTTAGCAGAGCTAAAAGGAAGATCAACAGCACAGTAATAAAATGTATATTTTTACCTCTTTAGTTGATTGGGGGTTTTGTTTACTCAAGTATAACACAGATGAATAAACATCTATCAAAATAAGCCTCACTACAGGCAGACCATTATTTCTGACTTACATAGTCACTGCCTAAAGGTCTGTTTTGAGCTACAATAACCTTGATAAGATATGATCTGCATCATTTTCATGCTTGTCAAACCATTCAGTGACCCCTCGTGTCCTTTGTAGGGAGGCACTGTAATCCTGGAAAAGACCACTTCCAGCAGCATAGCAATGTTCCACCACAGATAGAACCGATCACTCTGGACAACTATGTATTCATTTGCACCGATCCATCCATCTAAGGGAACGAGTGGACCCAAACTATGCAAGTCAAATTCCCCGCAGAGCGTAACACAACCAGCGGATCCCCTCACTTCAGCAGTCTATGTTTCGGGATAACCCCTTCATTTGTCACCCATCTTCTTTTTGCATAAATAACTGACACTACGCTGATTGATTATGGATTTAGAAGTTACTGGAAGCTTTAGTAGATTAAATTGTCATGATGGAGTTCAAGTATATTTAAATAGGGGCTCCCAATGTAGGTGATACCACAAACAAATTTTGTCCAACAGACTTAACAGTTCAAATATACCCAACAGAGAGTTATGTATATATATAAATGTGGAACATTAGCAAACAATATAATTGAAATTCTGCACATCAGCCTTAGACCGAGCATGCGTGAAACCCTTAGCAAACACACACGCGCACACACATAGTTTTAACAGAAGAAAAGCCTGTCAAATGAAAGAGTAATCCATCACTTGTGCCATTTAGCATTATGCAGGGTTGCTCTCCAGCATTGGTTGACTGACAAGGAAAATAAAATGGGCCCTCTGTTGACCAAAACGTGGAAAAATGGCGACATCATCCCTCTGCAGTTTAAAGAAGCAAAAAAAAAAAATCTGTTTTGCAGTTTTTCAAAGTTGTATCAACTAGTATAATTTTTTTCTGCAACAATTAATTCCTATATAAGTATTAGATTACACGATAAATACTGTATCTGTTTAACTACACTTCCACACTTTTAGAGGTAAGATTGATTAATATTTCACAGATATTAAATGATAAGCACGAGAATATGATTGCCCTCTAAATTAATGCCTAGTGCTATTGAATATACCCAACAGTATAACTAAATAACTGGCCAAAGATAAACAGTAATCTAAGCCTACCGCAACTTTCAGGAAATCTCAGTGCTTTTCTCCTCATTAACCATTCATAGCATGGAGTAACAAATGGACTTCAACTGACTAGAAAGCTATCCCAAAATAATTAAGGAAATGAAATATTCAATATAAAACTTCTTATTATAGCATCAGTACCTCATAAATTTATAGAGAATAAATGAGTGGATTAATCTGTGGTGCTAATGGAGAAGAAAGCCAGTCACTTCGCTTTCTTCCAATTCAACTCCATTTAGCCTTTTAAGAGTTACACCTTCTATTACTTATCTCTGGGATTTCGAGCGCATGGCAGATCAGGCAAAATGGGTTCGAGGCATTGTTCTCCATCGTTATATAAAAAGGACTGCGTGGCTAAAGGAGCAAGCTAATAACGACAAAGATCTGAGCTTAAGTGCTCCAGGGGGAAAGTGCTTTTTTTTTCCCCTCTTCAAAATGTTCAGAGCTCTCTGTGCTGTTTTTACCTTTGAAGGGGGAGTTTTACTAAATGTAGAAGTGCTAAGTGCAGGGCTGATGCACAGACAAAAAAAAAAAAAAAAAAAAAAAAAAAAAAAAAAAAAAACTGTACCTAAGCGACAGTTTTTCCAGCAGACCAGGGGGGAAATACCTGCACATCTAATCCTAAGTTCACAGAGAATTTGTCAAATCCAAGCGTATCCAATTACTAATATTTGACTGGTTTTTACAAAATTCATTAGAAAATTTGCACAGGTACCGTAAGGCTTAGAAAAAAAAAACTTTCACACAAAACAGTCGTACTTATATTTGTGCCTTCAGCCCACCTTCTACGCTTACAAAGACTTCTGGGACTTTGACAGTCAAGTCAGGGCAACTGCCGGCTCTCTCCCAGACTCCAGTGGATCATACGAGGGAAAAACCCAGACACTTCAAGGACGTGATCGGCAACACAAAACAGAAATTAAAAGGATACTAAAACCTTTCTCGAGTTTAACTTAAACAGCAGAAGACTCAGACATTCTATTCTTGAAATGATTTGTTACATCATATTGAACTCCTTTCTCATTTTCAAAATCCCATTTCAGATTGGTCAGCCTTAAAAAAAACATTAGTTGCAAAGAACAAAATCCACTTACAGCCAAAATCTGATTTGATACCAACCTTAAGGACTGAAATGTCACCAAACTGCATACCAAATGTCAGTATTTTAGGGGTTTTCTCGAGGACCCTCAGGCATTACATCTAAAATTAAATTAGATTTATTCTTATTAGGGGCTTTCTGAGTGTTGACACTGGGCGGAGCAAAGAGATTAGCATTCCTGGTGTTGCTATATTCCATCACGGCTCCCGGCTGTCTGAGGCACCAGCAAGACATAGAGTGGGACACCATGCTGGTAACACTGAAGCACCGTTGCACAAACGCCCTTCCCCAGACTAAATTCAAATATTTTAGGCAAAGGTCAAAGCCATAATGGAGGTCACATGATGAGTATTACTACACTGTAAACACAACATGCCATCGTGATCACAGATCAGACTTTAAGAGGCGCAGCATTGTTTAAACTGTAAAAGGTACAGTAACTTCTTCCACTATTTGATCAGAGCCTTGCAGCTGATCCCATCGGACAGCCCCAAACTGAAATGTTAGGTGAACCGTGATGCAATTTCCTCCAGCATCTCCTGATGCATTTTTCCTGGTCCTCACCTATAAAACAGCTTCCCGCTCAGAAAATGTTCAGATCTCTTCTGAGCTCTTTAATGAGTTTTGCCATTCCAGTTCTATCTCTAACAATATTAAGAACAGCACTGCAGTGGACAAATGCCACTTCTTGTCAGTGTGTGACAATGAACCAGGCTGCACTTGCCTTTTCAGTGTGACCTTTGTGTCTAAATGTGTCAAATGTGAAAACGTGTGGCCCTGCTGATGCATCCACATTTGACTTTTAAATGTAAACTGTTTGTATGGACCTATAATAAGATTTGTATTTTAATATATTCTTAATCCAACCAAGTGCAACATGTTATATAGACAACAGCCAAAAATACGTCCAACTCATAATCAAACCTGACAGCACAGGAAGGTTACTGCAGAATGCCAAGTTCTGTCCACATCCCCTCATCAAATATAATCACTTTAAGATCTTAGAATAAAAGAGGAATTACAAACAAAGAACCTAATAAAACTATTCACACTTCGCTGGTACACTGGGGCAATTCTGGGCGTCAGTATTTCCCAAGAACCGTTCGACAGCATACTAGGGAAGCCAGAGATTGAACCACCAATTTTTATGACTCCTTATTCCTGACCATTTTCAGAGGATGTTTTTTGTTTTTCTTTTTGCCTAAGAGAGCTACTTAACACTTAACACTAGTGAACCAGTGTTGTGTCTACACATAGACAACTTAGCCAGAAATGTTTCATAGTCTGATTGACAATAAAGCTAAGGCTGAGGATGAGAGGCATATTTTTTGCACCAACAAGGTGAAGTCCAAAGATCTATTAGCTGGAAACCTGCCATATCTCGTCATGGTTTGCAGTGTGTCCGGAGCAAAAGGCAGCCAACATCCAACAAAGATCTTTGGAATGTCCTTCAAGAAGCCTGGAGAACTATTCCTGAAGACTACATAAATAAATTAAAAGAAAGCTGCCTAAGAGAATTCAGTCTGTGCTGAAGAATATAGGTAGTTGCACCAAACATTGACTTTTTGTATAAACTCTGATTTTGCCTTTGCACTGTATTTCCATGCATGTTTGCACATGCTTCAATAAATCAATGCATCCATTTCCCATTTTCATAAGAAAATAAAAAAAAAAATCAGGGGTGGTTTGAGACTTTTGCACAATACTGTATACGCTGCTAAAAGGAAGCATAATAACTGTCACACAAAAAGCGCTTATTTCCAAGTCAACTGTATCAGATTTCATTACACTGTATATACACAGGTGTGTGTATATATTAACACAGACATAAAAATGTATTCTTGGGGAAAGTAAGTCTTCTGGAAATTTATGACTAATTTTCAAGGGGAAAGGCTTTGAAATTCTGTCACCAGATGGTCAATACAAGTCACCATGGCAGCAAAATATGTTCACTGCTGAATTAAACGAACCCTCCGTCCCTTAAGTGACTATGGAAATTACTCTAAATGTCAAATACCTAAACTAAATTGGCAATTTAAATAAAGTAGCTAAACAGTAACTGAATAATACAAGTGGAGAAATAAGAACAATCTCTGGGGCAAAATATGACTCAAATTTTAAGCAGCGAGTTAGTCCGTCACATCTAATCTTAATTATTACTGAGGGCTCATTGTTATCTAAATATTGTATATTATGCATCATCCAGCTAGGTGTGCCATTTGATACACAGCATTCCTTCTGTAAACATTACACATACAGTGGCAATAAAAATCTGCTCAAAGTCTTGTAGCTTTTTTGGGATACAATAACACACAGGCTTCCATTTGCAAGTGCAAACAGGCGAGTAAAATCCAATCAATACACATTATTGGCTTAGTGAGAGTAGGGTTTAAAGAAAGCAAAGATCCCATCTAAGGGGAAATACTCTGAACTCATTGAAATCCAAAATTAACATTTCCTGCTAACTCTACTGCAAACCTTTTATTCATAATTTATGCCAAATGGAGACTGCATCACAGTTCCCACATATAAAAGGATAAATGACATCAGCTTACCACAGGCACAGCACCCTGGTTAAGATGAAAATAATCAAAGCGGACACGTATTTATAAAAACATGCTACGACCTTTCAAATTTAAAGGGGAAAGGCTGTGTATATATTTACAAAATGTGAGAGGAAAGTAAAAAAAATTCCATCCACAGAAATTGAGGTGTGACTAATAGGCAGAGAACGAGCTGGTCTGTAACCTGAACTCCAAAATAATCTTGCTCAAGTCTCCACGGCCACTTTGGGGGAGCAGTGGGGGGTTTGACAAGGGGAATGGAGGACCACCTGCACACCCAGCGGAGCCAACTCTTTACTGGCACCACCATTTGTTACGCTCTAGATTCCCATTACTTGAGAGCTAAGTTGGCTGGGAAATCCATCTCCTGGTGTAAGGTTTATCAAACGTCTATGCAAACTGCAGAAGTGGGAAAGAGGGGCTGAAAGATCACAGTCGTGCAAAGAGCCACAGAAGAATAGAGATGTCTTCACTTAAAGCAGCAAGAAATCCAGTATATCAAAGTATGCATTCTCACCTCGCTCTTACCCTATGTTTCCCTTAATAACCTGAAATATTAAATATCATAATATAATTTTAGGACAGCGTAGCCAAAGATGCAAGCTTCCACATTAAAGTTATAAGTAGCAGCATAATATGCATGCAAACCAGCCTTAGCAAGCTTACTGTCAGCCCCAAATTTAATAGGCACTTGACAAAGTGAGAGCTGCTAACAGAGGTAATGTATGCTGTATATTAGAGGACAGCAATAGCCAAGTCTTGTTGGAATGCCAGTAGGCAGAGTCTGTGGTAAGAACTTAAATCTCCATTAGTTTCACTTGAACTAATAACTGAAAAAAACTTCCTGATGTGCTTGTGATGGGATTTCCCCATTTTCTGAGGAAAAAAATAAAGATTAATTAATTAAATAATTGATAATAAAAGGGAATTAATAAATCAATGATTGTGAAAGTAGTTGCTATGGTAACTGGAGCTCTGATTTATTGTCTTCACCTGAAGCAACAAAATGGAGTTAAAAGAATAATCCTAACCATTTTGATATTTAAATTGGAACTAAGAGCCCCGCCTCCAGTAAATGTGTGTAGCCTGACACATATGGCGCACAGATTTTAAAATGTGTGCTTGGTAAATCTTTGTTGGGTTCACAAGGTTAGCATTTTGGGGCCAGCAGAGGTTTGCCTCCATATATAAAGACAGACATCCTTGAGGGCTATCCTTTGTACATGGTTCTCTGCATCAATAATACAGACTGACATACACAAGATACTCTCAAGGAGAGCCAGTCAGTTTGCGTCGCCAGAGTACACGCCGTGAAATAAACAAATGAGAACTGACAATCCTTGTGATTGTCCATACATCCTCATGAACAGGATACATCCTCGTCTGCTATATCGAGCCCCGATGGAGTTTACGCAGAATCCAGGTGGCTTTGTTTTTTCACAACAAAAGACATTACTGAGACAAAAGGAGCACCTCCCCAAAGATATAAAAAACAGTTCAAACCTGATTGAAGGTTCTTGCCAAATATGAAAAAAGAACATCAAGTGACAGTAAGCACACTCTGTAAACGGCTATGAAATACACATCAGATCAGATGTGCTCAGCATCTGGGAGCTGCAGCACGGAGAACGTGAACTAGTAAAATGTCTGTCAGGAGTTGAAACAGACCTTGAAGAGCACAGAAATTCTATTAGTTACAACAACGTATAGTTCCCACTGGGATTTTACAAGATGCGTGGGAAAGCGCAAAGACGTGCTAAAATGTAGTCAAGTGTAACTACGAAAATATTTGCATCAGATTTTCTGCAACAAATTTTAAACGAGGGACCGGTATATGAGCAAATGACCAGATATGGAAGAAACAAATGACATCTTTATATCCAACAGGCTATAACATAAACTTGACAAACCTTAAAGGTTTGAATGGGTTCAAATATATGTAGTTTACTGCTTCTCTTGAGTTCCACCATATTTGTTAAAGATTTTTTTTCCTGTTGAGAGTCTTCCAATTCTCTGTGTAAAATCTATCATTTCAGAAGGACGCCATACACTCTTGTTAGTTACAACTGATGTCTTTGACTCCAATTAAATGACAAATCTGCTGACAGGACTATATGGTTAGCTGTTTGGATTCAGTGTGAAAATACAGCTAAAATATAAGACCAGTACAGTAGTAGAAAAGAAGAAAAAGAAAGAAAATTTTGTCATAATGCACTACTACAGCTTGGCTCTAAAGCCCCTAATTAGTTGAGACATTTTGCTTAGTGGCTTGGCATTTTAGCCACAGGGGGTATGATACAGTAGATTGTATTGGACATGCTAGCAGAGGGACGCAACCTAAAAGGCTGATTCGGGAGTCTAACTCCTTTGCACTACTAAAATTGTGTGTTTAATAAAAAATAAAAAATAAAAAGAAGTCAAACAACCAAGAACATAGAACACAGCAGTAGAATTGCATGCTAAATATAATGGGTGTAATTTGCTGTCCTCGTGCAAAGTGCACGGTATTTTAGAGAAGGTGTGGAAAATAAGCATTACACTTACCAATATACAGACATAAGCAATTTGCAGAAACAAGCAATTACCCTTTTAAAATTTCATGCAACTCTATCCTGCATAAACTTGCTATCATAGGAGTCATTCAACAGCGGCAGGGCCTTGATAGAGATGTTCATTAGCCTATTGCTGAGACAAACACATTTGATGGATTAAACAGTCAAATATAACAAGATGCTTGAACTGCTGTCCTGGTTGTTAAGCGAGATCAAAGTGGGGCCTGGGGGTCTGGTAAGTATGGGGAGCAGGATTGGTTCAGCAGAGCTCCAAAAGAACAAGTGCTGGACCAAGGAGATATGACATCAGACGTGTGCACTGCATTCCCTGAGGCCTGTTCTTTCAAAACTGTCAGCCTGCCCTGCACCAAATGAGCTGTATAAGAGTAGGGTGCAGACATTATTTCAGAAAGCACTTCTAATCTAACAATAAGAATAAGCTTCATTTGGTCATGTACCATCTTAGTGAAAGTGGTTAAATATGGAATAAATCAATTCCGCTTTTTTCCTTCCCCCCTCTGCTCCTCCTTTTTTGGGAGACACCTTCTGTAAACTCTCATTCTACGAAAAAATGGGACACATTTCAGGGAAAATTAAACTCACAGAAGCCAATTATAATTAATTATCCCATTTATATCTAAAGTACATTTAGACATTATTTCCACATAACACCTAACATAGATTTCCGTATAACATATAGCTTTTACCAAAATTACACATTTTGCTTTAAAGAAGACTTACAGTTTGGAATTTCAAGCCAAGGACACCAGACATCATGTGGACATTAGACATATGGATGTGTGTGGCACTCACACTCTGTTGGAGCACTTTTCTCAGTGACACATACTATATTTGCTTGCTGATAGATTGCTCGTCTGGCTGTGCTAGCGCACATAAAGTAAGGAGACAGAAGTGCTGATAAAATGCTTAGCTTTCAAGCACATCATAACATACAGGCCTGGGTTGGCAGTTTCCATGGCATTTGAGCAACACAGCTTAATACTTTTTTTCTAATACAGGTTTGGACTCTCTAAATTAATTTGGTGGGGATGTGCATATTTTTCTTGTCCTCCACTGAAGGCCAGAACACATTCAAACTGAATCTTTGGTCTTATAAAGTTGTAGATGGCTCTCTTTCACAAACACAAGTGCTTAGTTTTATGGTACAACGCAGTGCAAAAGTAAATACCATATTGGATTAGGTTTGAAACAAATGGTCAATTAATTGATGGCAATTCCAATAGAATGAAACATCTATAATTATGAGGATCAGTGAGAAGTAAATTACCACGGAAGCCTGCCTGACATTTATTTATTGATTGCAGTGTCATAAATATAACGATTTACAACTTTAAATCATTAGAAATTAATTATTTTTTGCTTTCTGTGCTGCTGGTTAAAGAAACCAGCAGCACAAAATTTCCTGACATTTTGAAGAATAAACAATTCATCAGTTAATAAAATAATAATAAAAAAAACCCATTGAGTTAGCAATAAAATTAAGCTACCAAGCTACACCGAATTGGTCTGAGTTTAACCTCCAGCTAAATTCAGACCAAACACCTCATCTCCTTTTCATAATTACTACTTTTTTTTTTTTTTAAAAATAAGCCCAAAGAGAAGCCGTACAGCACAGGAGTGCAGGATGCTGCGAGAAATATCAGCTGAGGAGATTGTACTGGTACATTAAACTTGACCCACCAAATAATTTTCCTAATGTGCCTAAATCCACACAGGAATGCATGAAGATATGTCTGAGAAAAATGGCATCCAGTACAGCATTGTTATCACATGAGGACCTATTACTGCCATCCTTATGCAAAGTGTGACCAATCAATTTAACTTCCTCTTGAAAAATAACACTCTGAGTGGGGAAAATCAGCATCTGCTAGGTCCCACCCCCCTGTTATATCTGTGGACTATTCAAAGAGGTATGATATCATACTTTACATGCTCAGTTTCTGAAAGAAATATACAAGGGAGCAAGAAAGGAGAGGAAACTGTGAGAAAAATGGAGGAGATGGAGGCTTTTGTCTCCACATTTCTCACGGTGGCTATCGGAAACAGCCAGATGCTGTCAATCACAAGTGAAGGCCGGAGAATAGACTGCCCTATTTATCTAATGAAGAGGTCAAGGGGCGGAGGTGTGGGGGGGTAAGTGGAGCATAGCCAAGACCGTCACAATAGGCCTTTTTTTTTTTCATTGGAGGAACTAGTGGGCCATTTAAGGGTGGTCTGTATCTTTGTGCATATTTTGACCGCACAAACGTAAAACTTTGGCGCCATTTTCAGGGGTGAACAAAAGTATCTACGCTGACGTAGACTTGTCAGTGGCCCCAAAGGACTACTGGGCAGGGTTCAATACAGTATGTGTAAATAAAATTTTAAAAAGCAACAATTCATCAGAGGAAACCCAAGAAACAGCCATTCTTGTAAATGCTTACGCCATCTCTTGCTTGGTCCCAAATAGCTGTATTAAAAAATAAACTCATTCAGATTCATCTCATTACTAAGCAGCCAGATTGCATGTTGCATTGTGTATTAATCACTGTAGGAGAAAAAAAGTACACATCCACACGTATGAACATTCATAAAGGATCAAAAAGGACTGAAAACCTCTGCTGTGCCAAGCTAGGCTCTCTTTAATTAGCCATTTAATAAACTTGTATTGTAGGGTTAAAAGTTGACTAAAAACATATTTTCAACTAAAAATTATCTCCTGTCTTGTAGCCACTCAGTTCCATTGACTGCTGTTTTTTGTAACCTTGGTACACGACCTACATGCTAGGTTGAATCCCTGTCAGCTTCTCAATGAGTATTTCCTCTCTGGCAGACAAAATGCCCTGTCCAAATAAACATAACTGCAATTTCTGCAGTCACTGGGACTCACACACTCACCAACCACTTTATTAGGTTTATCTGTTCAACTGCTTGTTAATGCAAATATCTAATTATTCAGTCACACAACAGCAACTCAATGCCATTTGGTACAACAAAGGTATGCAGAAGAGCATCTCTGAACGCACAACGTGTCAAACTCTGAAGCAGTTGGGCTACAGCAGCAGAAGACCGAAGTGGCCACCAGTCCTGTCAGCTACAAATAGGAAACTGAGGCTACAATTCACACAAGTTTATCAAAAACTGGACAACAGAGGACTGGAAAAATGTTGCCTGGTCTGATGAGTCTCAATTTCTGCTGCAAAATGTGGATGGTAGGGTCAGAATCTGGCATAAACAACATGAAAGCATGGATCCATCCTGCCTTATATCAGTGGTTCAGGATAGTGGTGGTGGTGTAAGGGTTTTGGGGGATATTTTCTTGGCCCACTTTGGGCTTCTTAGTACCAACGGAGCATTATTTAAATACCAGCGTACCTAAGTATTGTTGCTGACCATGTTGATCCTTTTATGAACACAGTGTACCCGTCTTCTGTTGGCTGCTGCCAACAGAATAATGTGCAAGTCTGTAAGGTGTACCTAATAAAGTGTCTGGTGAGCGTAAACTGCATGTCTACAGTCACCAGTCAAACATGTTTACAGCAAATAGAAAGTGTGGTGAATTTTCCAAAATTAGTTTTAACAAGCTCCACCACCTCCATCACCACCACAGGTTATACTTCCATTATGCATGTGCAATATTTCACAACACCAGCACACAGGAAGCTGCAAACGCTGCCTGCATAGAGATATTTCATTAAGAGTTTCCCAGTTTGGCAGACCATTGGCTTTTGGGGGGAGGGACCATAGCAGTGTGATGTGACTCAAATGAAAGCATGGATCCATCCTCAAACAGAATATTTTCACAAATTTATTTTCCTTGAGTGCTTTGTTTCCTAATTATAACATCTCTAAATTTACATTTTGCACGTCAGTTTTTAGGTTCTTGCTTAATTTATTTTGTCAAACAAACAAACAAACAAAAACAAAAAAACACAATATAGATGTACTCTGGCTTATTGATCATGAGGTGTGCCAGTCAAAGTGCAGTATATTTATAGGTGAAAATGAGCAAGCAGGACAATGAAAGATATTCTTATTCAAGACAGACCTACAGCTCAGGTAAAGCACTTTGGAGACAAAGTTAGAAAGGATGGTTTGGACATGTGTAGAGGGGGGATAGTGAATATACTGGACAAAAGATGAACATGGAGCTGCCAGGCACGAGGAAGACCACAGAGGAGGTTCATGGATGTAGTGAAGGAGGACATGCAGAAGGCTGGCGTGACAGAAGAGGATGCTAGGGATAGGGTGAGATGGAGGCAGATGATCTGCTGTGGAAACTGAAAGAAAAAAAAAAGAAGAAATAGCCCTAACTTCCACACCAATGATATCTAGTGTTAACACTGCCCATATGGCTAAGTAATGACAAATTAAAAACTTTGGTCACATCAAGTAGACTCAGCAGTGATGAAGTCTGAATACTATCAATAGCTCAGCCCACAGTCCTTCCTGCCTCACAGGTGGAAACTGTACAATGTGTATCATAAATTACAAGGCAGACTTGGTGCAGCAACAGGCAGGCAAACACACTTGAAAAAATTGGCAGGAAAAAAAAAGCCTGTTCAGAAACAGACAGGCGCCAAAACACAAGCTAAAATAAATCTGGTTTAAAAGAAAAAAAAAACTGCAGGTGATTATGCTGTTACAACAACCTGGCAGTTAGTAGAAAATAAGTTGATATAAAAACTAACAGAGGTGATGAGGGAATGTGGGACAGGTGCACAAGTGGGTGAAAGGAAGGAGAGAGAGGTTAAGGTTAATGCTGGCCAGGTGGGAGTGGCAGGAACTGAAATGATGGGCGAGTAAATGAAAGAGGCAAGAGCAGGAAGTGAAAAACTAAATGAACGGCCTAACTGTAACAATTAATCCCTGCTTAACAATCATTTCTTTTATTGGGTTCTTACTCATGTTTATGAAATTTTGCAGAAGGTTGCCCTTCAGGACATTTAGGGGAATAGTTACA
Source organism: Cichlasoma orientale (assembly GCA_034780415.1). Classification (NCBI taxonomy): domain Eukaryota; kingdom Metazoa; phylum Chordata; class Actinopteri; order Cichliformes; family Cichlidae; genus Cichlasoma; species Cichlasoma orientale. The sequence continues at coordinate 13,894 of JAVDPK010000755.1, forward strand.
GCTGTAACCACATTTAGTTTCAAAGAAGAAAACTATTCAGGACAGAAGGAGCCTGAACAGACCATATTCTGAGCCAGTGATGGTTCCCTAACAATAACATTTCACAGATATCTGCAAATAGCATGTTGACAGACACTCACCTTCCTTAGCTGTGGGCAACAAGTCTGAATGAAAACATCTTGAAGAACACATTTTGTAGTTTTCAGGGGGAGACCCTCAGGCCCTTGTCATCCATGTTATCACCATAAGGTCAATACCAAACACAGCTTAAACCATGGCCACCCACAGCCAAAGAGCCAACTCATCTGCACCACCCATTAGCCTGCCCAAAATGGATAAAGGCAAAATGTCTTTTGAATTGCTATGTTCCACTTTATGCAGCTTCAAGGCCAGAATAGGCAGCGGCGGTTTAGATAAAAACTTTCAAACAACTCAAGAGGAGAAAAAAAAAAAAAAGAGTCTAAGGTTTAAGCAGCTCTGATTGAAATAGCTTGGCCCTTCTACACAAAAACAGATGATTGAATTTCTCCTGATTGCTCCGCAGGCCGAGTAAATTTTCATAAAACGAATCTCAACCATGGATGGGGGAAAGAAAAAGGCACACAGTTTTGAGACCTCATTTCAATAAAACTATAAATAGCATCCATAGAAAGAAGAACTTTCACAGAATTTCATACCCGCTTTTTTTTCCCTTCGTAGAACTCATAAAGCCCAACTTCCTCAGGTAGTAGAAGTTATATGCAGTCCTCGCGCTACCTCACGAGGTGTGACATATATTTGACTACAACATCTGCATAATGGCTAACGCTGTAACCATAGTAACACCTGTGATTGATGGCTTTGTTAAGAGGAATAGTTACACACCATTACACTGGTGTAATAGTGCATGGCAGTCATCTTAATAACCAGGGACAAAGCAATTACCAAGTCATTAAAAAAGGAATAGACTAATACAACATGGTGCACACAAGTGACATGCCTTGACATCAGCCTGTGTGAATGTTTTCCTTAAATAAAAATGAGACTTGTGTGTACAAGCTACGTGTTCAGAGGAACTCTTGACATTTTATTTTTGTGCAATCTAGCACATTACACTCATTACCTGTGCAGAGATGCATTTTCATTCAAATCCCTCTCTGTTTCATGAGTGTTAAAGAAAGTTTGCCTGCTTTTTCACATCTTGTATGGCTTCTTCATATTGCTCTGTGTCAGCCTGAATGCTAATTTCCATAGGGAATACATTCGGCTGTATTTTGATAAGAATTTGATGGCTAAGTCAGGAACACTTGTTCACGGGAAAATCATCCTTCTCTGTACCAATCAAGAGATGGAGCACAGGAGCGCTGGCAAAGACTGAGAGAACTCCAAATTCAAATGAGAGAAAGAGGAGATGGAGTGAAACAGATGTGCTGTTGTTCAGAGAGAGAGAGCAGCATACGTACAGGGTGAGCACACAACCACACACCACCACACACAGAGCTAAAAAACACGTGCATAGAATGCAGGGCCACTCGATCATCCTCGTCGAAGGCCAATCCATCTATTGCTGGTTGACTGAGATCCAATCACCATTCCCAACAGGGCCACAATGAAAGAATGGCAGACAGCCTGCGAAGAAGCTCACTCTCTTATAGTAGATTGATGGGACAAATCTTGGAGAGGTTCATGAGGCATCAAGATGAACATACCAATAAAAATCTTGATGCCATACAGCACTTAAAAACAGGCCTCAGACCTTACTGTCAAAAAAAATATTCTTATAGCTACGGCGAAACAACTTGCGATGCAGCTTTACAAGAGCCTGACAAGTACACAAAAAAATAAACTTTTTCTGTGTGTTTCTTGGCCATCAAGTCAGTTTCATGAGCATATTTTACTGCCAGACAATATAGGTGAGTCTAAGTTATTCAGACATGCTGTCAGAACAAATTGAAAATCAAATGTGTTTAGTGTCGCGTCTAATCGCCACATGGAAGGTGGAGTGAAAAGCTAGACGTCAAAGAGAGGGCGGAGACAGAATATTACTTAATAGATAACAGAACGCACTGACAGAACATAACTTTACATCTATTAAAAGCACCGAACGAGGAAAAGCATTTGTGTGTCTTTCAAAGTCTTTCAAATGAAGCTGAAGATTTCTCTTTTCACTTGCACAAGCAACCAAATAAATTAATTACTCTGAATTTGCCAGATCCTTTCATTAATTAACATGTGGCATTATACTGGCTGTTTTACAGGGCAAGACAAAGCCATTGGGGAAAGTCCTTGGGAAAATCAGTTTGTGTTACTCTGACTTTGAATAATTTAAAATCTATCATTTTTAACAACACCATAATATTAATTGGTCCTTGCTGCAAATTTTGTATTAATGAGTAAGCCCAACAGAAGCCTTTCTGTAAATATAATCAGCAGTAACATGGAAAAAAAAAAATCACAGAGAATGGCTATTCATACACATCCATTTTGCCAGAACATTACTGGGACCTGATGTGGGGGTGTGAGGAAGCAGCAATGCCAGCATACAAACAAGGTGCTGCTGGCTCAAGTTACAGTATGGCCATTTAGTCTGTGTTTGCAGTCATTTTCATTAAAAAACAGCCAAATACATCTGCTGCACACAGTAATAGCCCGCACATGTATAGTATTCATCCTTTTGAACCTTACACATTAAAACTAGTATTTTAATAGCGTGATAGCATTTTGTAATATCTGCCCCAAGTGCCACTCTGACTAACTCTGAGACGGAACTCAGCGAGGCTGTGAGAACAAATTTCAATATTCAAATTTGAATCCAATTTGAAAATCAAGCTCAAATTAACACATCTCACAAAATACATTAGGACTCTTGTTTGCTTCATGTGCACATGACGACAGTCTCTCTGTTGCATTCTTACAGGCATTTTCAACAAAAAATGACTCTGATTGCCATGTGCGGGAGGGGAAAATGTGCAGAATATAATCTCAAACCATCAAACCGCTTTCTTCTGTTTATCCACTTCAGGGTGTGGGGTGTTTGCTGGAGCCTATCTCAGCTGTCATAGGGCGAGAGGAAGGGTATCATCTCAAACCCTTTAAGAAAATCAACACTAAAGCACCGAGTGCTTGGGCTCTATTTGTACCATATTACACAATTGTGTCACGCTTGAATGCATCACTAATTAAGGGGCACAAAGTCCAAAGCACTTTGCATGGGTTCATTCACAAAAATCACATTTAATTTCAGGCTGAGCTTATTGATGAAATAAGACTTGGAAGTATTTAACAAACCACACTTGCATCTATACTAAATTAAATATACAGGCTTAAACTTTTTGAAAGCATATAAGAAGACAGCCATAAAGACATATCAATAACAAATTCTCATCCCTTATGTTTTTTTTTCTTCTTTCCCTTCCATTTAGGTTTTTGTAAATAAAGACATGAAATATCTGTAGAAAAAAAATGTATATATTACAGGCTCATTACACGTTGGCAAACAGTAAAGAAGAAAGGAGAGGAGGGCTCGATGAAACCTCTGAGCAGCTCGAGTACCAGCTACCTGTCTGAACTTGATGCTTTTATCTAGGTGAAAGGCTTTTGGAGATTTGCATTAGGCGCCGAGATGATCCAAGTCAAGCATTTAAATGTTGTAATAATAAACTTATTCTAGCAACAAAATAAGCTCATATAATCACCTAAAATTACAAATACAACTTTGTGCAGTAAATTAAGTGTTAAGCTTTTCCTGCATTTTGTCCCTCAAACAAAGTGTTTTTGAGATAAAAAAAAAAAAAAAAGCAGTTTATTTATGCACGCAAACTTTTGAGAAAAGTGTATGCACATTTCAGTGGATTTAGAATCAAATTAGATTTTTAAGACACTATAATGCTGATGGAGCTGTTTGGAAAAGGGATCAGACAAGTGAAGCGTGGTAGGCCAGAGCAAGCACAGCAGATTTGGCAAATATTAAAAATCATAAACTTTTTTTTAAGAGCAACTGGCCTCGAGTGACAGGTCGATTGTTTCTGTCAAACCCTGCTGGTGGGTATAATCCTTATTATGAAGATTAATAACATACATAGCAGCCAAGACACTGTATTATTTGGTGCTGCCCTGAGGCAAAACTGTCATTTACTTTTCCTGACTTTCTAGATTGACAGAAGCAATATAATCCTCATCTTCCCCGGCTGTTTATTGGCATGTCCAAGAGGATCCAGTAGTGTGTGTACACTCCCACTGCTCCTCCTGTGTCAGCAGTAGTCACAAACATGGCAGTGACTTGTTAAACAGCTTGGTCAAATGGAAGCAGCACAGTTGCTAATGCAAAGAAGCTCATGCTCACATAAGAGCAGCGCACCACAGGGAAGAAGGGCCTCAGGACTGAGCTCCTGGTCTGTGGCTGCCACGGCACTTTTAAGGCTCCAGCATGAACCCTGAAGTGTCAGTCTCCTCCATCATTTAAGTGATTGAGATAACCTTGAAATCCTTTGGAACTATTCGATTTCACAGCTTTTTGTTTCTAATTTGTCAGGTACTCAACAGGCTTTACGGTGGTTGTATTCAGCTCGTACTTGGATACATTCACTTAAACTGCTGCCCAGACAAAATGAAATGCTACCGCTTATAGTCCATGATGAGGCTTCTTTTTTAAAAAAAATACAAATCCACTGTTACTAGCTGAAATGTATCCACACTACATAAACAATGTAAAGATGAATTATTCCACAGCCACTATAAACACCAGCTGCGGAAAAATAAAAAAATAAATTTCCTACTTCACGTTCATCATTTTAGCTTTCTGGTGTTGGAGTTTCCCAAGAGTACATGAACACACCACATGCCCTAGCAAGTGCCAGCATACACAGAAAACAAAGCCCAGCTGCTATAGAGCTGAGTACATCAAGCATCACGAGCACATATTGGGTGGGCTAAAACATGCAAAAATGCCAGTGTGGTCTTTAAACATAGTTACAGAAGATGCACCAGTGCAGAAGAAGCAACAATGAATTAATCATTCTGTGGCCTAGGGTGCTTGAAGCAACAGAGAGGAAAGCGCGCGCACACACACAAATATGTTAAGTACCATATTCACTTCTGCATATCCCAGTGAAAAATACAGCACATTTCTGCCACCACAAATTTTGCTCAAAATATGTAAACATGCACAATATGTCACCTGAAAATTTTGATTTTTTTTTTTTTTTTTAAACAGAAGAGGCTCATAAATACATTCATCAGTTGCATTAATGTACAACTTTAACATCTGTGTTTCCCCCGCAGGTTTACTGCTTTCCTATTGGATGGACAGAGAAGCTTTTGTTGCACTTCCAGTAGGCTTATTAGCTGTCATCAACTGAAGTAAAGCTACCTTCTTGGCTTTTCTCTCCCAGATGGTTACCTGCCGGGCAGAATGTGTGTGTGCGTGTGTGTGCGACTCTTAAATTGAGGCACATAAATTAGGTAAATGAAGTAAATAAAATGGTTTCTTTGAGAGTGGGCCTTCCTGGTACAGCAAAGGTAGATGAAACCCTGAACATATTTTTTTTTTCCCTTTTCTGACAATGCAAGGACAGGACAGATTAATTTAGCTAGTCAGTATTTGTGAAAGTCACTCTTTTTTTATTTTAACTGGCTGAATATCAAGAATGATGTGATCTCATCAACAAATCATTACACATTTCCCGTTTCATAGCTTTCACACTTGTTGCTCATATTTAGGTTGTCACACATCCAACGCAAGACATATTTATCAGCCCAGATGGACTGACATATTATTGACAAACATTTACTTGCAATTAACATCTGTGACAAAAGATTCCTGCAGATGAAAGCTTGAGGAAGACATAATTGCTGAGCACTTTCTATCCTTACAACTTCACAGTAAAATACATCCACTGATCTGAGGTTGCGATTAGGTCATTAATACATATTCAGAAACGATTACAAAATAAATGCTAATGTTTTTGTTGCCTTAATTTAGTTTGAACAAGGTCAATCACTGCCATGCTTTAGATTTAGAACTGAGTGACTACTCATCTGCTACCAACACAGGTCAATTTGTCTCTAATCAATAGGCCCATCTCTTTCCTCAAAGAGTAAACTCATTGCAATGCTCCAGAGGTTCACGGGAGGAAGAGCACACAGTCCTTGACCATGATATGCTGCTTAAAATGTAAATGAGCCTCTGAATAATGGGACAAGTCAGCAATGAATATGCAGACGACCACAAATTATTTTTGCTTATCTTATAAATCATTTTTTGTTTGTCGGCATTTTGGAGGACTTCAGTTTATTGATTCCGAACCAAAACCAGTGGCTTTAATACACCTAACTGCAAGGTATGGAAAGTCTCTGGCTCTGTGACCTTGCTGAAATTTATTACCTTTATTTTCCTTGGGTGATCAGATTACAAGTCTGCAGCTACAAATTCACAGCATTTGTAAAACCATTATGTTCTAATCACTCCAGACAAACTGCAATGAAGTTACAATTTCCTGTGTAGCCGGGATCAGGTCCTGGATCATTTCCAGCCCAGCCTTTTTGACAGTGGAACATTGTAAGCAGTACATAATACTATCCAGCTCAGTACTTGTCAGTGAGGTTCAGTTATTCTCTGTTAAACCACTGCAAGTATTGCCTGAATTAAAATGACAAAAGCTAGAAACCTGCACTAACAGAGACTAATGGTTACTGGAATTCAATGATTGATTTATTCGCCGGGTTATTTAAGCAAAAAAATCCAAATACTGTTCACATTTACCAATTTCTTTTAAGCAGGCAAGTCATCAGAAAGAAATTCTAACTGTTCAGTGCCTACCTGGCACAAGGCAAAGTTTCATGAGGAAAGTTGGCTAAGGACTCAAAAGAGATATCAAAAGAGCAAAAACACACATCTGAAAACATTTCAACACACCCACTACCTGTATATGACAACGACTCCACAGACCAATAGTTAGACACTCTTCAATATTTCATTGTTACATTAAATATTGAAGTTAACGATAGCTGCGGCCTCTAAATAGAGCTTTACAGCTGTTAAATGCATCTGAAACACACACTGATTTTAAATTACACCCACCTGAAGTTATGCGTGAACTTTGTAGCCGCACTGTGTAAGAGATTTGACATATCTGATTGGAATTGTCTCAACACCAGAGGCCCGGTGCACAGATAATAAAGTAAAAGGTACAAGGACGAAGTATAGGCCAGTATCGTTCATTAACATTTTATATCACCTGCAATAAAGAACATTATGAAAATGGGAGTACCAACATTTGGATTTATTTGGTTTTACATATTACGAACAAACTAATTTAGGACAAAGACATTGACCTAGAATGTGACATTGTCCAAAATATACAGTACCAGTCAAAAGTTTGGACACTAGCAGAATGGGTGAGTGTGTCCAAACTTTAGACTGGTACTGGATGTCAAAGCCCTTTTAAAAGTTCCTTTTTGTGCCATTTCAACGAACCTAATTATGATAACTGTGACCAAACTGTTTAGCGTATACCATATTTGCTACTTTCTATCAATATGATCCTCCTGAAAGAGTCATTCGGAACTCCAATTATTTTTTCAATTAAAATAATCTTACTTATTTCCCAACTTTCTACTTTGATGTTTATTTGTTTGGTTGTGGTACCTCAGCACATAAAGCATGCCTGAACATTACTTTCAGATTAGATCAAAGTGCTTCGGCTTTGTGCAGGTACAAAAGCGTAGATAAGACTTGAAAAAGAAAATGTGCAAAATACTTCTTTTTGGCCATGAAACTTCATAATAGTCTATGGCTTGTTACTTAGTAACTGTACTTGCCTTAACCTCATTTTTATCAGTTATTAGAACAAAGACTTGAATAGACAACAAGGCTGTCATTATAGTCAATACACTGTGAAAAGACAAGTATAAAATATTGGGAGAAACAGTTGTAAAGACTGTTGAAATATTGCATCGGGCTTTCTTAAATTAAACATTTATGATTTTTCTCAATCTTTGAGAAGAAAAGATAACAAAAACTTTAACAGCTTCTCCTTATTGTCGTTGGGTCAGCCTCCCAGCACGTCTCCTGGTTTTCACTTCAAACCCCATCTCGTAAGCTTTGTTTGGGTGGGCGACAACGCTTGCCTCCATCACTTCAGAGCTTCATACATGAAAAACAATCGCAAACAGCACTATCAATCTAGTTCCCATTTACTTTGAAAATACTCGCTGAAAACATAGAGTAATATCCATGGAGAAAAAAAAAATTGCACTTTTCTGCTAAATACTACCCTTGCCTTGCCTTATCTGAAAGCACCGCACTAAACGATGTGGCCCAACAACAGTAAGCTAATCAAAGGGATAGAAAGTGCTCAAAAGTCTAATTTAAGTGAAACGATAGACTGCCTGAGAACTGAAAGTATAACAAGTGTGGAAAATTGATTCTACCTATAGCCTATCAGTGCTCTGTGCTCAAACGTCACATTAGCGTTAACAGCCCCGCTAGACACATTTCCAGGTGAAAGAAGAAAATTAACAGCAATAAAATGATGAGAACTGAGAAATAAAATAAGAATGCAAATGTTCTCCAAATGTTTAAAATAATTTTACCAGACAACTGTTGAACAAACACTTAAAATAAATTTAATGTCCAGCAGTCAACTTCGCTCATCCGCTGCCATTTATTTTACACTTGAGGCTGGCTCTGCGTAAGCATAAGCTTCAGTGTTTTGATGGGGCCCTGAATGCTCTGCTGTGACACTAACACTAACGCAATCTTCACTTTTCCAACCGCAGTCACGCTACAATGGACTCAGTGATTTTAAAGGTACTATTTAATCACAGCTTTATTGTTCCGAGTCAGGGAGCTTAGCTCGATGGGCCATATGAGCATTCTCTCCATTCGCCATCACCAGATAGCTAGAATAACAGTAGGTGGCTTCACACGCCTTCAGTTTCCCTCTATGAGAAATTTTTATTTATTTATTTTTCTTAATGACATAATCTTAGCTGATTAGCAGATACTGGTTTCTTACAAATATAAATCGACTGGCACACATGTTAAAAAGTTCTCCTTGGATTTCTCTAGCTTGGCCCATATTACAGGACATGAGCTAGCTCAGAAAACTACACACCAAAGCCAGGAAAGGGGAGAAAAACAAGCTAATCAACATGCAGACACAGGAAGCCAAGTGAGCCCGAGTCAAGCTGCCAAGCTGCCAGATAAAGATCTGTCTGACACGGGGACCTTTTAAATAATCCACTTGTAAGTACACCATTTACAAACTTTAACAACCTGCTTGGAAAAGCTGGTTTTCTGATGAGGGGCTAGGGGTGCAGGAGAAGATACATAATAGCCTGGACAAACATTTTGTGGAGACTACTAACACACAGAGAGACTTTAAATGTCACTCATTAAAACCCAAAGCTACTGCTGCTGATCCTCCACTGAATTCCAGGGGCTCCTCTGAGAGACAAGATGTAAGCTCACTTTTTGCCTTCATGTGGATCTTACGTAAGAATAGTGAGGCAGAGTTAGGAATTTTCTAAAGGGGTGTGCTGTAACACTAGAAGCAGGTGATGTTGGCTAAAACATTCGCTGTCAGTATGCATTTTAGACGCTTCACAAACTAAGTCATATCTAGTTTGTGCAAGCCTTGTTTGTAATCTGACTTTCCCGCTTTCCGGTTCTACCAGGCACTACAATTCTGATAAGAAAAGGCTAAGTGCAATCACAAGAAAGGACATGTTTGATGTGAAAACATACAGGTTATCACCATGACCATCAATTGCAATCCATCTGTTCAAACGGTGACCTTGTTTACTTAACAATGTCCCTAATGCCCTTTGCGTGTGAAGCATAAGACCATCTCTGTAAAATGCATATAAGAGCCAACATGGGAATCAGACAGGGGATTGCCTGACTTAAAAAGGACTAGAGAATTCTTAGCCCGCCTTTCTGAGGCACACACTGATGTCTGCCACATTAATTGCTTTGTGACAATTGAAGGCTTTAAATAAATTGGCACCATTTCAAGGGACTCAAGCTTTTCCAAATATTTTCAGATTCTTCTGTCAATTAATTATCTCCAATATTGTATGGGATATTACCTGGCTGAAACATATTCAGAACTGCCGGGAGGCTCCAAAGTTCAGACATGGAAATAAAGCTTATTAGGATGGGAAACACTCAAAGCAAATTCTTAAGACTTAGCTGTCCAGAAGAGCTTAACTACACTGTTTCACAGTATTTCAAAAAGAGAAGCTCCATTTTCCATTCAAGATAAAAAAGAATATTTTTTAGGAGGCAATTTCTATTTCTTTGACAGTGGTTCCTACTTCAAGTCAAGGATAAGGTTCATATCTATATATAAGGTTTGACAAAGAAAGATAAAGGTGGAAAACTGCTTATCCTTGTGCTGACATTAAGAACAACAGACTGCTTATTCTGCTCTACAACTTTGATGTAATAAATTTACCTCCGTTTCTTTTTCTCTATTGAATATACGGCCTGAGAAGACCTAAACTTCACAACTGCAGATTGTACACTGAGCTGGGCGAGGTGTGAGTATGCTTCCATTTCTGTCTGCATGTTTAGGCATGCAGTGGTAGTAGGGGCTCATACTTATGCTGGGAATGAGGGCCAAGCCATTCAGCGCATCTTGAGCTATAAATCAGCCTTGGTCAACCTGGCCAAGAGCATTTTCAAACCCATTTGCAGAAGATAATGCCAGCTATTCCTCCCAGCCCCAGGGACAGAAAAGCTAGCCTCATGAATCATTGCCCTTTTAGTGGAGCTGTAACATGGATCTCACCTTGCCGTGTCCATAGGGTCCTTTTGACTCTTCCTGGTAGGCAGAAACAAAGGGTGTCAATAAAGTAAAATGTTTGAGCCAGGATTAAAAAAAAACAAAAAACATAAATAAATAAAAAATAAAAATCAAGTTATGAAGCATACTGACTCAGCTGACTGAAACCAGGTCAAAGAATCAGTCTAACAACAGAGCCTCTACAACAAATTAGTATACAGGTTAGCAATATAATACTACCAAATGCCAAAAAATAGGTAAGTTACGTGACAGTGATGAAACATGCTAATCGCCCACGAGTATTAGTATCAGTGAATGAGGCAGTTTTACTGCTATTACAATGAAACATCATCCACTTAGTGATCTCACAATGACAGGGCACTGGACTTTGAAAGCTATAAAAGCGAAAGGTGAACTCAACTTCTGATGTGGTTGTTTCTCAGTACTACCCCAATACGACCGCCCAAAAGGGATGTCTAACAAAGGTTTTGTTCAAAAGCACACAGGTATTTTTTTTTTCTCAAAAAACACTGCTCGTCTTTCATCCACATGCAAATGCAGTTTTAGGTCACAGACCTTTGGGAAAACTCCTTCCAGGTCGAAGACGTTCAGAAACTCTTGAAATTTGGAGCTTTGACATGAAGACAAAAAGCAGCCTAGAAAAAAAGTTTTTCTAGGCTGCTAATCATCAAGAGACATTAAAACACAGAACATTTCCATGAACATGTGGACTGCACCGAAACTTTGTGACTTTTCTTGCTTTTACACACATTTGCTCAAGTTTAGTCTGAAACAAAAATGACATCTTTTTTGCAGCAGTATTTTGTCCCAAAAAAAAAAAAGGATACAGAAAGTGCATTAACAAGCAATATATGCACACAATATCATTTTTTAATTTACAACTGGCAATATCTCAGTAAAGGGAAGTCCAAAGAAATTATATATGCCAAGTTTTAATGCCATCATTAAATGTGCAAATGCAAACTTTATGTATAAATGATAAGGGCTTGTGTCTCACTTCTTATGGCCTGATCTATGGAGAACGTCCTTTCATGACATCTCATTCTCCATGTAAGGAGTTCCACATCCTGAACCCTTATCGTTGTGGATCTAGTGCATGTAGTCATCAATGAGTATGTGTCATCTCTTAGGACTTTACATCCTTCCATGGCATGTTTTTTTTATATATATATTTTTTGTAGTTGTCTTGTGTAATGGCATATGTGTTGTGTAATATATTAAATACAGTTGTATGTTAAACTAAAAATCTATCTAGCAATAAAAACTGCAAATTAGCTCCAGTTTAATGCTATGATATGTGGTATTGTCCATTTTAGGCTTGTATATCTGCCTCTATAAAGAGAAACATAAAAATAAATAAATATTTATTTATATGGAAGATCTACCACACCCATGAATGTGTTGTAATGGAAAATAACCTTTAGACTTTGTTGAAATGGAAAACAGTCTTTTATACAATGTCCATAGACATTAAATTTACAATAAATTCCATTTAGTACCGACAGAGCCAAATGAGTTTCCCCCCCTCCACCACCTAAACCACTCTGTAACCTCATGCTGTGATATTCCATTACTTTCTGACTACAGTTAGGAAAATTCGACAGGATTTCAGCTGTGCACTGCAGTGTGTAACCTTGAAATGTACTTATTGTGAGTCTGATGAATGCTGGTTATGTGCAACTACGTACGGGGCCATTTATATTATCATAGCCCATATTTATATATAAATGGGGTCCAGGAAACAACTTATCATGTTGGTCACTGCAAAGACATTCCATTAAAAGCAAGTTCAAAAGTCCCAGCGCTTCTCCGTTCCCTGTTACTTTCACTTCACTGCAGAGAGATGGGAGTGAAACACTAAAACAAATCCCTCATGGAGAGCAGCGCACACTACAGCTTTATCTGGTGGCAATTTTTAAAATTTAAAATCGTGATTACTTCAAATAATTCCAGAGAACCTGCACTTATGTAACAATAAAGTATGGCTAACGTAAGAAAAGGATTTTAAAAAAAACAAAGCGAGCAAATGGTTATATATTATTAATATTAAAGCCTGTATGTAAAAGATGGATGTAGCCACTGTGATGTCACGCACTGACTTTGGACTCTGAATTTTGAAGCCTAATGTTCATTAGCAGTTTGGTCATCTCAATGTTAGTGTTTTGGAGTCAGAAGTTTTTATTTAGACAAGAGTGTGGAGTGGAGTTATCTTAATAGACAAATCTCTTTCTTTTACTCCTGCTATTCAACAGTTAGTCAAAAGACTAAATGTGAATCTGGGTTTTTATTTTAGAATTAGATCATGTCTTTCAGTTGAGTCAAGAAAGAGATTGGTCACTGTAAAATTTCTTTCTGTGCTTGACTGATGTTCTGTATATACACACTTGCTTTCAGAGTCTACATGCTCCGGACACATTGTATCATGAGCATTAAGATTTATTAATTCTAAATTCTAAAGGTCTTACTCATCACGGTTTGCTGTATGAGCGTCTCGGCTGGTCCTCCCTTCATGTTCTCAGATTCAAACATTGGTGTGTTCTTATATATGTGTTTATTACTGTAGGTCTGCTTCCCTCTTATCTTCAGACAACAAAAAGGTTCAGGTCCTTACACTCTGAGGTCTCAGGATCGTCTGTTCCCAAGCGTTCCAATTTGCTGCTCCTTCTACATGGAATGAAAAGACCTTAAATTTCAGGTCTCAATAAATGAGTTTAAGGCACTTTTAAATAATCTGCAAGTGACTACACTGAGTTGTAGATGTTATGCTTGATTTTTTTCCTTTAATTACATGCTTTTTATACCTGATTATCCTGTCTTTAATCTCATCCTGTTTATATGTATGGCTGCTTTCTGCTTAAAATTCTATTAATTGTGCTGCTGCTGTCTTGGCCACTCTTGAAAAAGAGATTTTAATCTCAATGTGTTTCTTCTGTTTAAATAAAGGTTATAATAATATATATGCTAATTGGTGCCAAGTAAGATTGGAGATTGGTGCACATACTTCTTGAATGGGTTGTACCACACAGCAAGTCATTATCAGTCAGATTCAAAATATGTGTCCATTAAAAATTCTCCAAAAGGCACTAACAGCACAAACTCCAGCTCAATGACTTCTATTAGAAGAGGTGAGCTTTTATGAAGGGAGGAAAACCAAAACAGCTTTTAGAGAGCCAAACAGTTTTCTGTACCATGCGGTAAACATGCTGTTTAATGCTGTAAAGTTGGGCGTTTTAACACGGGAGTCTTTGGTGGTTCTATGAGGATTGATGCTGTTGGAGCTTCAAGTGGCCACTGGAGGAACTTTATTTGCATTCCACATTAGCTTCATTTATCAGCTCTGGATTTTGCTGCTTGGTGTAAAAATGCACAACACTATTTGTTATAGTAACGGCAACATTAGCAAAATAAAGTAAAGGAGAGTAAACGTTCACGTGCATGTTTGTGATTTGTATCACTTGTTTAACATCACAGACCTTAAAGACATATGATGCTTTATACTCTGACCATATTAAACATACTCCACACATTTCAGTATTTCACAGGCACAAGCTAGAGCCCTGACACTAAATTAATGACAGCAAATAGCCTCAAACTATTAATTTTATTTTTATTTTATGTGCAATTTACTGTGTAAAGCTGTGGGGAAAGTCCTCTTAAGCATTGTTCAGTCCTTAATTCATTTACTGAATTATTGCATTACATGGCTTTATTGGAGTCACTTGTCTTCACTTGTGTCACAACACTAGCTTTCTAGACTGTTTCCACTCTAAGCAAAGGCCAAAAGTCAAGATGGGATTAAGACAGCATATAAATTAGCCTCTTTTTTTTTTTTTTTTGTTCCTTGGCTGTTTTGTATTTTTTTTTTTGTGATTTATGTGAAGTGGTTCCAGACATCTATCCGCTAGTATCTATATTTCTATTGCAAATGAAGTGTTGTGTCTGTACAGCGTTTATAAACTCTGACAAGCTTTCCTGTCAAACTTAGAAAGGAGAGAAAAATCTTCACTCGTGTTACCAAAATCCTGTTTATTTCTCAGTGTGCCATCTTTATTTACTGCTCTTAGTTATTCACTGCTTCACCATGAGCTCCAGTGTGACACAATGACATGCTGTCAACACTAATGGTCTCTGATGGCATCAAGGCTCTGTCAGGAGGACACAATAGGTGCTCAGAGCCAAGGCCCTTGGTAGCCCTCCACAGACGAAGAGCTGTCATCTCTGTCCCTCAATGCCAAAGAGCCCCACCCCCACCCCCTAAAATCCCATCCATCTGCCATATCAGCAGGGCAGACGGAGTGCAAGGCATGCACTTTTCTGCCATTAACCGTTGTGTTTTAGCACGCCCAGTTAGTGGCAATGAGGGCTCATGTGTCACAATCTTCACTTGCCACAATCAACTCAAGGTCAGTTACTCAGTTTTTGTTTATGTGCAATAGAAGTGTTTGTCTTGTCCTGACACAATTTCCGTATTGTCAGGCCTCTAAAAACCTAACCAACTGTGAGACTTCAACTGCATTTATAGCTTCTGTAAGCTAAAAGCAATTTGACGAGTGTCCTCACTTCATAGTGATTTCTTATTCTTTTTTGGATGATTTTTGCACCTTAAAGAGCGCCCAGAATCTGTGTCCTTGTATAACCATATTCTCACCAAAGCTGGTAATGGACTGGACAGATATTCCCTTGAGCAAAAGAGCTTTTAGAGAAAAAAAAAAGCTGGAGTGTACTAACATTCTTCCTTCTAGAGAAAGGAAGCATGCAAGATAAAACTTGCAAAGCTACGATTCTTAACTTAACTGGAAAACTGCATTATGACTGTCAAATGTTTCTCATTATCACTTATGCAACTATGCTACAGCATTTAATGGAGAACAGTAAATACTAAATGAAAGATGAGCATGCGCCCTATCTTGCAGAGAATAATTTCCCCAGTGTTAATGTAAGGCAATATTTCTGAAAATTGAGAACTCAAACCATGTTTAGCGTGAAAAACTACCTCGTTGTGAATTGCACTCAATGTTTAATCTATGCATGTGACATTTAAATCAGCTTGATAAGACAGCTGACTGTTTGACCTTCATGTAATGTTCTGCATCAACTCAGGTACCGATCTGTGTGTTTGTGAGAATATGTGATTCTGAGTGCCCTAATTAGATGAGAAGCTAAAAAGAATAGGTAGTCAATGACAAGCACAACGAATGACACCAGCCGCTGAACCGCTGCTCCCATTTGTCCCCATGCAGCATTTGTCTAAAATGAAAGAGTGCGTCATCGGTGCGCTTTTGCTGACTGGGTAGATGAACAGCAAAGGCACTGAGGTCTTAGAAGTGTGTTGCATGTTCCTGTCAACTTCCACAGGACATTTACCAGTACACAGGATGGGGGGGAAAGCTGTCTACAGTGGCATAGCCAAGGCTGAGCATCCACAAAACTGATGTTGAAATCTCCTTCGAAAGAAGTAATAACCCACGAGCGGCAACTGTAGAGGACATGAAGCTATTTGAACTCTAATGATTCATAAAATTCACAGTTGGATTTGATGCATTACGGTGGCATTACAATTTCATATGTTTTCAACACTGCAAAAATAAGGCCTGCCTGAGGATGATTCTCATGTTTCCATTTTCAATTTACTATGATACCATCTTTATGAAGGCATAAAACTACAGCATTTGAGAGCACAAAGTGTAACAATGGAGATTTGTCTCTCCAAGAGGTTTCGCAGTGGGACTGATACAAAACAAAAGCCGCTGCATACAATTCAACAAAAAACATTCACACACAGTGCCAAACCAGGAGACATCACTTCGGATGAACAACCACATCGCTACTGTTGAACGGATATTGAATAAATTGCATGGTCAGTAGTCTGATTCATCACACGTACCGGAGCACTGGTACGTGCTGCACTGAGTGATACTACATTGTCTGCAACACAACCTGTTGCTACAAAAGCACATTATTCTGTGTAATAATCAGCTATCGACTTTTTCTGCAGGTAATTTTTAGCTTTAACATTACAGCACAACATACTGTAAGAGGTACGTACTTGAGGCACCGTATTGCTTTCAAGACTAACTTGTTTTCCACATTACCAGCAGCATTATCATCAATAAGCCTGAAATTCATCAAGCAACACATTGTGTTTTAAATAATTCTCTATTTAAGAATCATTTCCTAATAACAAGGCCAAACATAACCACAATGCCACCATAAAGAACAAACAGCTTGATTTTTCTATATCTTTCAACCATTCACAGCAGCATTGAGCAGCAAAATTTTGATTAATCACTCTTAAATTCAGTGAAAATGTATGATATATATAGGAAGTAAAAATAAAATAAAATTACTAAACTCAAGACAACCTACTTCTGTGTGTTTTGGTGGTTAAGGGTTTTAATTAGATGGCCTTTTGAGAATGCAGAGCCATCTGGGACTGTCTGAGATCACAGGGACAGCAGATGAATAGCAACAGTTTCTACATCTCACTGTAGACTTTGTTATGCATACCAATGGGCAGCTAACTGCACATTGTGTGTATGATATTCCTCAGTTGTCCAGAGTTCCATTTCTCACATCAGAAAATCTGTTAACAGAAAAAAAAAAAAAAAAAAAAAAAGAGCAGTGATATTTTGGGCTCTTGGCAAGCAATAAACTTGGGATTTTAAAACTTAAAAAGTTGTTATTAATTTTTAAAGTTGCGTTAAAAAACCTTTCAAAGACAGTATTCGATTTTTATGCAACTAATGCTGATTGTGGTTATAGTGATGGTTGTATCTTTATCTTTAAAAAATGTTAAAGCAAAAAAAAAAAAAAAAAAAACTTGCTTTCTCGTGCTCTTCAGTAACACTTTAACTCTGGACCGAGTCAACGTGTGCTTTAACAATAAAAACTCAATCAAGGCTGCTTGGCCCGTTAATAGTCATGTTTTATGTATATCCAAGTGCAAGTCAGAGTGCTTACATGTCCATAGGTCTATACAAAGAACTTGGACAACAGCTCTAATTTACACTTAATAGCTGGAGTGAAAAGCTTTACCACTCAGGGAGAAGCCTGCATAACCAAAAGCAGATGGACCCCCTATATCTCAGAGGTCCTACTGCCTAAATGAAAACAGACAGAACCGATTAACCTAACATATGACCTTTCAATGTCATCTATATTCACTACTTCACTCAGTAGCACTCGCACACTTTGAAGTAAAAAACAACAAACCACACGAGGAATGGATAAAAAGAAGGGCCACGTGGTAGAGCAGGCCATTTTTAGCCCATATGTCTGTTTCCACTTTTCCAAATGCAGGGGTGCCCTGTAAAACATTGGTGTAAATGGTTTATAATGTCACCAGTGGACTCTGAAATGGTAGAGCTGGTTTCAATCAGCAGTCAAATTGCTCCTACATTACCCTCGCAGACAGAGTAGTAAATCATTCTTTGCCTCTATGCTACTGACGTTAAGGAACAGGTATTCTTAAAAATCCACCATGCGTGCTACTTAGAGCTCCCCGTCTCTATGTGGGGATGGGATGCTAAAAAGGACAATAGCTGCTGCTTGCAGCATCCCTACAGATGCAAGGGCAACATATCCTGATCCCCTAAGCGGAAAAAAAAAAAAAAGAAATCAGCACACCTCAGATGTGCATGCGATTCTGAAGCCTTATGCCTACAGTAACTGACCTGATTTGCACCCCTGATTGTAAACTTCAGCTTACAGACAAACAAATTCTACGCCAGAAACACATCACAACCAGTTTGAACCAGTTTGGTTAAAAAAAGAGTTTTGGTTTCTGTGTGCCAACGCCCTGACATTGGGCCAGCGAGGCATCTCAGAACAGTTATAATCCCCTATAAACCTGAGAAATGCTGATCCCGCCCACCACAGACCAACACACTATGGGCAAAACCTCTCATTAGAACTCCAGGGCCCTGAAATTACCAAGATTTTACCCATACAGAAAGCATGAGAAAGCATCAGCAGGGAGAGGGTTGTGCCGAGTGGTTTTTCAGTGTGTGGCCACAGAGGAACTGGAGCTCCTTAACAGTGCCATTCAGCCCAACCCCTGACAGGGAGTACCGGCGTATGAGGGAGCTGAGGCAGATGCTCTGGCTACTAGCCCCAAACCAGGCCTGCTAGGAAATACCCTACACAAGAATACACAAATCACCACAAAGGCCAGAGATGTACTGGGGCCAACAAACACAACAAATCAACAACATAGAAAGGGGAGTAAATCCTTTAGAAAACAGAAATTTTCAATCAGATACTGAAAGAAAGAGGATACAATATCAACACCATTTTTGGTGTCCTTGCTGAATTAATTGAGGTATCGTTCCATCAGTTAAAGGAATACCAAACAACTGAAACAAATGTGTTAATGACTGCCTACAGACATGTTTCAGATGTATAGAAATACCATGCTTTACAGATTTTTTCTATTTGATGGTTTGTTTGTAAAAAGAAAAAAAAAATCATTTCCAGGGTTTTTATTCTGGTCCTTTTCCTGGCCTTGAGGGTTGGTGGGTGGGGGTGACTACACTTGGCAGTAAGCATTACTGCTGCATCTGGTAAACGCAGTGACTCTTTTTCAACAAAAATCTTTGTATTTTCCTGTTTTTAGTTTGTTTTTTGATCAATACAAATACCTGAGTATTATACCCGAGTAAGTGAAACCCACATCAACAGTCCCCTGTTTTAAAAAACTTATTCCACCCTTTAAAAGGGGGAGTGGATTTTTCTTTGGACCTGGATGAAACCTCTTTGGGTGGGCACCAAAACTACTTCTGCAGGATAAATCAGCTGCAAACCAGTCGATTCAGATTACCAGCAAATCAATTGGTGCATCTCTACTACTGAATGCAAGCTGTCTCCTGCATCACAAAGTCCATTCTCAATGCCACTGCAAGTTTCAAGTTTCTGGATAACACTGTATATTTCCCAGTGGACCAGGATTATCTTTGTCCTCAGAAGTTAGGTTCAAAATAGACTTCTATGGTCAACTCTGAATGCAGTGCATCTAAAACACAGACTTAGATAAGCTGTGCAGGGATATTAATGACTGTCCAAGTATACTCTATTTTGCAACTCATTTTAAAAGTTTTTACATTTTTTTTCTTTATTTATGGATACTCTTACTTTGAAAGCTCGGCTGCTGCTAGCCTGCTAGCCCTCGCCCTGACTGTCTCATGTTTTCCCACAGGCGGGTTGACCAGGTCGCTGTTGTGGTAGGTTTCCACCATCTCTGACTGCATCTGCCAACTGTAGCTCTTGTTCGTCTCTGAAAATCTGCTGTAAGCTAAACAGTCATTCTAAGTAGAATCTATTAATGCGCTGACGCTGGGGAGCAGAAGTCATCATTGCTACCTGCAGTTCAAGATGGTTGAGATGAAGTCCGTTCAAGTGATGAGAAAATCACTGGAGAAACAGCTAAATAATAATCCGCTATCTTTTACATACCGCAAACACAATCTAATTCTGTGGGAAACATTGGACCAAGCTGACCAAAAGCATCCTGACCAAAGCAATTTTTCTTAGTTAAGGTTTTTTGACACTGCTGCTGTGGTGAAACTTTACATCTATATTTTGAATTTTAATCAGTAAAGAAATTAGCAAAGCTTTGGTTCACTTCAGTTATAATGCATCAACTTACTGCCAGTATGCACAATGACATCACCTCCTAAGGGCCTAGGCTATTTTTCTGCACAGGCCCCTGACAAGCAAAAAAAAATCCAATACAAACACCTTTCTGCAAAGAAACAAAGTAAGAAAGCAATGCAGAAATCCATTCTGAGCCAATCTATAATACCTCAGGAATCACAGTCAAATAAGTCACATCTTTTCTTATAATAGTAATAATGATTAGTATGTTTTGTTTGTTTTTTGGGTTTTTGGGTTTTCTTTGTATAAAATAAGGCTAATGGCTTGTAGGAATGTGTCAGCATTTATCAAACAAACACCATGGTCAAAAATATTAACATACTTCACAGAAAGCATAAAATAAACAGGAAAATGAGCCAAGATAAACATAGCAAAGAAACTCTGTAGCTTCCCTACAATCCAACACCATTTGAACAAAACCTTAATGCTTCAGCAGCATGGCCACTATCAAGTCTGTCAACACAGATTTAATTGATGTCTGTTATCAATTAAGGGCACACGATTCAGAATCCTGGAGCCAAACAGAACCAGAATCACCTGTTCCTTCAAATTTCATTAATCCGCATGTTTGCTGGTGAAATAATCTATATGCACAAGCCACGTACCAGCTACAGGACGGCTCAATACAACTCTGGAATGGAAATACACCATGTCACTTTCCTTTCAGTTGGCAGGATCTGAAGGTTAGAAACCCAAACATGCAGCACGGCCCAGGATTTGGTTGCAGAGAGCCTCTGATGCAATTCCAAGAAACTAACTCACCCTGTATCATCCTGTTACAGTTTGGCTCATGGTTAGCTCTCTTCATTGTGTCTGTGACAGCTTTAAACGGATTCATGTATTGATAAAGCACGGCCATGAGCCCACTTCAGCATATAACCAACCCTGCAAAACTGCTTCCAATCCTTTCTTTAAATAAACCCAACAGGGCAAGAGATTGATGCAATGCCGAGGAATCTTTCTGTATATCCACCCAGTATTTAAAAAAAAAACAAAAAAAAAACACTCCCACCAATTCAGATCTGTTCAAGACCTGAACTGGCCTCCAGGTTATTAGATGATGTGGCACACCTGCAAACTATAAACGCTGTCATAAAAAAATGTTACACAATTAAAGTCTCTCATGCATGACTGCTGATAAAATGTAGTCTTTTACAGCGGCAATGTTTTTTTTGACATGAAACCTTCCTCTGCAGCCAATGCTGCAGCAACTGTGAGGGATGAATAAGACACATATGACAGGAGCCTCTGCAACTGATGGGCATACAAGGACTCAACGACCTGTCTCTGATAGTGATAAAGAAAAAGCAAAGATTTCATATGCGGGGGGCTGGCCGACGAGCGCGCGCACTCACGCACGCTCACACGAAGTGAAAAAGCCAGGTCTGAAGACAGCTAGGACCTCCAGGCAAATCGTTCTGTATTGTAATGGTAAAAATGGGAGCAAATCACTGCATCGCAATTACGCACCCAACGAAAAAAGAAAGAAAAAAACAGGGTGACGACAGGCTCGCACCTCAAAGACCACCGCTACCCCTGTTTATTCTTTCATTAGTGATTCGTGCAAACACTACTGTTCACTGAAAAGTGCATGCCATCTATAAAATGCGCTGGTTTGCGCTTGCAAAAAGAAGAAACTGATTAATAATCTGCCCCCATCCTTTCCCATTTACCTACATATGAGCGGATAGCTTTCTTTATTAACTCGGAGGCAGGCTATTTCTTGGACTGTCTTTCAAGTAGACTACGTATTATTTGCTCTCATTCGGCACTGAAATAAAAGTTGCTCGTAGCTAATACATTCAGAGTTAGCGTACATAAAACAGCAACAAACTGTATGCGTGGCTGTCTGAGGTTAGTCGGAGCCCAATTTTTTTTTTCCCTAGACGGACCGACAGCTGTTAACGTTGTGCACCTTTAATGTCATTTTGTAAGTGTTTCCACTTTAAACGAACAAATTCGCGAGTGTTTTACCGAAATTCCCGCAAGTTATGCAACTTAATGGCAACGCTAAAAGCTGCGTCTCAAGTTCAATGGGGGACATTTTCACAAAAAAAAGATAACGGTGCACTTACTGAATCTCCTCTTTGTCACCGCCGTTGGCATTTCTCTCCGTCTCTCTACCACGTTTAGTCCCGTATTGAGTTTGTAGCAAGCACAACAATCCACTTCATGTAATTAACAGCCACAAAACAGGAGTTAGAACCAGCCCAAGGAGTAAAAGAAGGGGGGGAAAAAGATACGAGTCCACTGCAAGAGGAACACGAGGTCCTATCCCGGTCAGCCGACCGGGGTCGTGGATACTGGATCTATTCGTGGCAGCTCCTGCGTCTCGCTGCTAACGGGTTCACCGTCAGCTTTGCTCAAGTGTTCAGTGTCGCTGCCTACATGCGAAAACAGGCGATAAGAAATGTGATTTCTTTTCTTGTGAGTGAATTTTCTTCTCTCGCAAGTTAATTACTATAAGCACAAGTCTGCGCACAGTCCCCCCTACAGAAGGAGCTGTGGAAGGCAGGGAGTTGTTACGTCTCTCCCTTCACAGTCACGCTTCTTTCTGCCTCTGTGGAGAGAAAACATACAGGTCGGTCAGCAGGATTTTCGGATTCACTCGGCTGCACTCGCTTCTGTGTCCATTCATTCCTGCCCCTGAAGTCCTGTAGCCTCTGAAAGCACGCACTAGACACAAGGGGCTCTCAAAACAGTCATTTTGATTTCTCTGTTTATACTATAAGCACCTGCTAGAAAAATACTTGCAAGGAGATTGTTGAACGCAACGGTGAATTTGGAAGTAAATTATGGTTCAAGAGGAAAACACAGGCTTCTTAAACTAAACTATGTACTAACTACTGCAATGAGCAAAGTCATGAATCATCACCGAGAATAGAAAACTTATAAATACTGCCCTATTATCCTCATTCTCTTGAGCAAATAAAATGCATCTGCAACCCCACACCTCATCCTTGATCTCACCTTGTGAAGACTTTGTAAGAGTGTAGGTTACTTTTTTTATATATATATATAATTTATAAGTGCTGGCCAACTTTCTGGCTCTTTCACCACTAGCTGAATTTTTTATTTTATTTTTTTAAAGACAGCCTTGAGAGAGAGTGGCAAGAAAAATTCCCCACTGTTCTGTGACACTCAAGCATGTTAACAAGTTTTCTTTGACAACAAATACTGCACTAATTTTGAAGCTGTCAACATTTATTTGAAAGAAAAGTTGAAGACTGACTTTGTGCTGGACATATATACTGTGTGTATATATATATATATATGCAACCCACTGGCAATCAAGGACAGCTTTTGGGAACTACAGAACTCATGGGGACAGAGAATGGGCTCTGCTTACAGTGCAGCCTGGCTGTTAGTGCATGAGCACTCAAGCGACTCAGCTGAACGTGCAGGTCATGGATACTGTGACCTCCAGTAATGAGGACCTGAATATCTTCAGGGTTCTGACAACCCATCTACTCCGCCTTCTAACCTTACCATGATCAATCGTTAGCTTGGCAGAACCCCTGCTGTACTGCAGCCCCAAGCTATCTGCCACACCTTCCTAATAACTGGTGCAAATGACGTTTACACAAGGTTTTACCCTGCCATAAATGTCTCTCGCAATTGGGCAATCAAGTAGGTCCTCAGTTCACCACACACATACATACACACACACAGGCACACACATGTATACTCACCTCTACTTCAACAAAATGAGTGACCTTAGAGTGATTGAAAGGGAATTCTTTTCCTTTTGGCTGACAAATGATAATCATGGTGTAACGCATTGTTCCGAGAATAGAATCTTGTTGCACAAATAAGAGCCCCAGCCAGCTTTATTACACTCTAAAGGAGGCCATTGTTTTGACACAACAACCTTCAGGATGTAGGTGCCACTGAGAGAAACTGGTGCATGTGTCCAATAACGCCATTACATATCTCTGGTGGCCCAAACCAGGCCTGTTTTTCAGCTTTAGACATCTCTTGTGGACAGTGTTAGAAACCTATAAACAATCGTTATTTGTCAAGGTCAAAGAAGATGTCTAGTGGGTTTTTTTAGGCTTTTTTTTTTTTTGCACAGCAATAGTGCTAAAGAGCTCTAAAGGGGCAGCTATGCTTTGTCCTTGCCAGTGAGCAGCAAACATTTGCTGAGCAATATAATTTTACGCTGTCATGCTGTAAATTCTTGACCATATAAATACCCTTTAACTCCACCAGGTCTGAATACCAAAGTAGAATTTCTCCTGCTTTTTGCACATTAGTGTTCAAATTATTAAGGCTTGATATACAGTATAGAACATTAAAACCATTTTTTCAGTCAATTGAACAATTACTTTCATCATAGTACTGGAACGAACTCCCGCTCTAAACTACTTCCTCTTCAGAATTATTGCTGTGATTTGAAGCTGATTGGTGGCTAAATTAGTACAAATCAAAAACTGTCTGAGGTACCATATCAGCCTTTAACCACAACACTGATAGAATGAAGCTTCATACTGTACATGGATCCCTTTATCAGTTGTTCCTCTTCATTAAATTTTTATTGAACTCTGTGGGGAAATTAGTCAAGAGAAATTACTTGTAAAGAAATTAATTTCTTTCTAGAAGACCCTCAGTTGGCACTTGATGGTTTTGAGGCTGATTTAATACTTGTACAAAAATAGAATATGGGCTATAACTAAATTTAATCTGAACACACAGAAATAATATTACCTTCTGATTTCTAAGAAAAAAATAATATTACTTACCTCCCTTGGCATGCTAATTTACTCATTTTTCTTGATTTTTTTAAGGGAATAAAAAAATAAAATCCCTGTAGATAAAGTAAGTTAAGATCAACTTTATTTATCCCATATGCAAGTGGGAAATTCTCCGATTTGATGTTAAAATGGGTTTCTTTAAATACTGATGCACTGTTACTTTTTTATTTCATCAAAAAAAAATAATAGTAATCATCACATGTAAAAGCTACTCCTCTGAATATTTAAAACTAAGATAAAATTGTGTTTTATTTCAACCCGAAACAAATAAACAAATAAATGCCTATTATTGCCCTTTGGGTCTAGCTGGTTTTGTGGTAACCAACTTGTTTGAAAATCCAGGGAAATTAAAATTTATGCTGCAATAGATGATTTAAACAAAATGTCAGTAAACACATAAATTATCCACCTGGAATAGGTTTGGGTTATAATTTTGGATGGATGGATCCTAATAAATATCAACAGCAAATTTTTTATTGCTATGCACGCAGTCATTCAACACACTGACACTAAAAACAGATTGGCTCTGCTGGATCCAAGATCCACTATGAACTACTTCAAGAGTCTCTGACGTTTTTTTGAGTGGTCCTTCACTGTTTCTTCACTTGAACGTCGCTGATGTGAGCAGATCTTAAGCATGTTGTATACACAAGAAAGCCAAAAATATCTCACAAACTAAAGTAAGGAGCAAGAAAAACAAGAGTTAAGTTTCTGACCTCTTTAAAAACATTTAATCTGCATCCAGTTTTGGTTATCCAGAAATGGTTTACTCATGGAACTGATCAGAGCTGCGACACTGCCCAACACATCATCAACAAACAGGAGATCTTCACATCTTAATCTTGTTCAGACTCAACATGCGTGTACTTATCTATACACTAATCAGTTTAACTTCTCTGCAGTATTTGCTTATCTATGTTGCAATTAGAATTAACTCGCCTTTTATGATAAAATGTAGTTAGTAATTGATTCAAAATTCATAGAGAAAACATGAGAGATTGCCCCTTTATTACCACGTTCCCTCCAGGAATGTCTGCATTTCACATTTGATTTGATTTGATTCTGACCTGGTTCATAAACGTTCCCCGTTAAAAATTCTTAAAATTCTTAAAAAAGATTTTCAAAATATTTTAAAATGCAGGCTATATTTGTGCACGTTACATTTATTGGAACAGGATGAAATATAATAAGTGTAATATGTCTGTTTAACATATTACACGTGTTGTTGCAGCTGACACAGCTTAATGAAAACATGTTTCGGATAAGAGTTGATATATAATGATAGAAAGACCTACAGCAGACTCCATATAGCAGGATACTTTTATCTTATAACCATTGCACAATTAACGCGGGATTCAATGAGGCAGGAAAACAGTTAATGGAAGTTAATGATGAGAACACACAGAGTTCTTGTATCATTAACCAACATGCAGTCAAACATGTTAATGATTGTGGTTACTATCTCTGCAGCCAGATAGAATAAAGACCCAAACGTAGATACTTACCTCTGCATTTTAATCTAATTCTTCCAAAGGAATAAAGTAACTGGCCCTCTGACAGGCTGGCGACCTGTCCAGGGTGTACCCCGCCTCTCTCCCTATGGTAGCTGGGATAGGCTCCAGCCCACCCACGACCCAGAATTGGATAAGCGGAAGAGAATCTATGGATGGATGGAATAAAGTCACACTGTCACCTACAGCAAGTTGCAGGGAGCAGTGTGAAAACTGGTCCTCAGAATGTGGTTAAATGTGATTCCAGTAGCAATTTCAAGCAGGAAATATATGTGTGACATGCACATATGGTGCTACATAAATCAGCAGAAAGGACTCCCACTGTGTTTACTGAGAACAATACAATACATAATAGATTTCTGGTTAAACCAAAGACACAGTGAAATGGTTTATCCAATATATCTCTGAAAATGATCTATTGGCCAGTGTTTTAATGCAGATAATGCTATTTGATCAACTAAACAGCATATAAACGCATCACAAGCACGCCTTTGAAGCCATGAGCGAGAGTCATGAATGATTTGAAATACTCCTCTTCTTCAAAGACTGGAACCATAAGAAACACAGCAGCATTTCCACACAAGTTATATTTATAAGGCGGAATGCAGAGAAACGAAGAGGAAGAGACAGCACCGGCAAAAGACAGAGTGGTGGGTTGGAATTGGATGAAGGACACATAAGCTCTCATTGAGTTGGCAACGGTGAAAAGAGCCCTTGGTTATTGAAAAAAGAAGAAATCAAAGGCAGAAAATTCCTGCAGAGGGATGGGGGCAGAGAAACAAGCCTGTCCTCCTCTTCTTTGTTTTTTTTTTCCTTCCTTTTTTCCCAGTGTGGTTAGAGTAGTTAGCCACTCAGCAATAGAAGAGAGATGCATGGCAGCCAGCAGGCTGGCAAGGCCCTTAAGCATAAGGATCTAAGAAGGAATAGGAGGCGACACAGCACAAATTGTTTTCTATTCTGCAATGTGGAGGATTTTGCTGAGTGTTGAACACTGCTGAAAACAGTGACACTATTTGCCTTTTGCAGAGCAGCACTTCCTACAGCAAAGAACATGCCATCTTATATGATGGGATAGTTACTCATCAAATGTTAAATATCTACAAGACATGAGCAAAGAGGCAATATTCTGCTCGGTGTGAGTCATATATAGTGACAGTGCGGTGCAGACATTACATATGTAAGGACGCTAACAGCAAGGTCATGTGTGCTTCGTGACAGCTCAGGAACAGACTGCAGCTTTATGAAGGAGGTCATTTCTTTGCAGCGAGCTGTTACAGACACGAGTCAGTTGTGATGGATGTGATGTGCAGACGTTATTCCTTTGTTACTTCCTGCCATCTCAGTCAGCGTTTTGCCTCCAGCAGATTGGGTTCCAGAAGCCAGCCCATGCAGACCATCGCTGGGGGAATCTGCTGTTTCAACCATCCAGAGCATCCCATCAGACAAATGGATATTAGCTAGTTAATTTTTAATTCCTGAGATGCAAGGGAGCCACGCTCTTTCATGGCTGGGAGGAGAGCTAATGGGCCCGGATTAGGTATCACGGGCGGATATCTGGGAACGACCCCTTGGGAATGATGTGGGTCTCTCCATTGAACACCATTAAGAGTCTTGAAGTAAGGCAGAAAGCCTCTCAAAGACACACTGTCCAGTTATTGACCTTTTGGCAGCACAATGGAGGTCCGCGCTGAAGAGATATTGAGTGGATGCTGAGAGCGGTTCATTAAGCCATGGTGAGAGTAAAAACATGGTTGCTGATAAGGTCTGTACCCAATCTAACACAGTCAGACATAGATTTCTGTTTCCCGCTAAACAAGTTCCCCGGCCCACCAAGAGAGCTCAAAACGCTGCATCTGCATGGTCAAACAACAGCCGGTTCATTGTGAGGCCGCAATTGCCTTTCAGTGAAGAAAAACCCTGCTGCGGACATCAATGTATTCACACAAGACAAATACAGAAGATCGAGACTGTAATAGGTTGTCTGGCTAAGTGCACATCAAGTCGCTCCCTGGACAGACAGATTCAAACACCTAAGCCATGTTTTCTTTGATGACCTAAAATAATTTCCTTGCTTTCAGTAGAATTGGCAGTGATGATTGTTTTTATTGACTCAGATGTTCCATTAGGCGAGGAGATGCTTGGGGTAAATGGCTCCTGACAGCAGCACAGAGCAGGCTGATGATGTCCCATCACTAGGCCTCACACTAGGGTTATTAACTGGCCGCCGCTGCAGCAGAGCACCAGTCCCTCCCTGACAGTGATGCACACACGGACAAAATACAATACTGTCCTCATTTTCATCTGGCAGAGCGGGGATGACATTAGATTGCAGAAGATGGGGATGGTGTTTTGAGATTAAAGACAACCAACTGAAACTAAATGACAGGGGCACGTTGTATCTGCGTTGTACATCCTGCATTGTTTACACCTATGCTGTTGTTTTCAAGGGAGTTCAAATTGCTACCTCATTTTATTTAGTGACATAAAAGGCTTGAAAACATCTAATTAGGTGAACATTTTACCTGAGGAAATAAAGTAATTACATAATAGCTCTTTTTATGGTGACGGAAGGAGTGGAAATTGCATCAACAGACAATCTTCTTAGGCTGCACCAAACATTATTATTATTTTTTTTTTTAATCTTTGATTCCTGTGTTTGTTACTCTTTTTAATGAATTGATGAAGCAGTTTAAAAGCAACCAAAAAATATACTTCTGAAAGAACCCAAGGCGAAATTGCTTGTTTGGCCCAAACCCCCAAAGATACTCAATTTTCACTATAAAAAAAAAAGCAGTCCACATTTGATAAACTGAAGCCAGTGAGCCTTTTTTTTCAGGATAAATAACAATATAACACTTTGGGGAGTTTGCATGTGTGTTTTAACGACTTCTTTTTCAGCACAGTCTCATCCAGGAACCTAACAAAAAAAAAGAAAAAAAGAAAGAAATAGAAAATACTTTGGAAAAAGCAGTGGTTAAGCCCACTGCCATTTCACATCAGGATCTCAGTTATAAATCAACATGCTGAGTAGAGTGTTTACCACCTCATCCTGTCAGCTGAACTCAACTTGAGAAAGCAGACATGCAGGTGCAGTGCAGTGAGTGACAGGGCGCATAGATGTTCACACTGGGAAACATGCATATACACACACAAACACACACGTGAACATGTGCCTTGTCAGCATTTCTGAATTCACATGCACACACACACATAGCTCAGCGCTGTCACTCCATGAACACCTGTGTGTGTGGCAGCATTACTGCCTGCGGTACCAGATAGAGCCATGCTGTCACGCAGGAGTGATTAGAGCCTCCCTTTATAATCTCCCTCCTCTGTCCTTTCTCCACACATCATTACGGTAATACACCAAGCTCTATTACCCCTCAGCATCCTGTCAATGCCCCACAGCTACCGCCTCCCTCCAGCCTCTGAGCAGGCCTCAGAGGGGTGATGATGATGGTGGGTTAAGGAAGGGCCCAGGGTCCCTTGCAGCATGGCAGCTTTAATTTCACGCTTTGTTAATGTCCCTATTGCAAGCGCTTGTCCTGCCCGATGCCCTCCACAGCCCCAACCAGGGCCGCATCCGTCCTGGCTGCCCTCTGGTTGGCTCAAGGACTGCGCCCAGGAGAGACGACAGGAATTCTCCTTCCCTTTTTCTTTTTTCTGAACAACTGTCGCCCATTTCTTGAAAATCTCTCCCTCACAACCTCCGCCCTTGCTTGTACCTTTATCTTATTCTCTCCCCATTGTGCACTCTGTCACTGTCTGTTTCACTCTCGACCGCCCCCTCTCCCATTCCCTGCGACCCGCGTCGATTATCTATCTCTCTTCTATTGCAGTCTCTTTCTCGTTCGCTGCTTTCCTCTCTCTGGTAAACAGCTCTTTTTTCTCAGCTCAGCCCACTCTCTGCCCATTCACTGTATCTTCCAAGTGTTCTCTCACTTCACCTCAATTGCTTCTCTTCATCTCTTTCCCTCTTTCTGTCCCATTATCGTCCCCTTTAATTCAAACGCACTCTGCTTTCATTTAGGTCTGCTCAATGTCTCAGTTCAGATGAGCACGTCTCATCGCATCTAACCCCCCCCTCGCCTTCCCTCTGTGTCTCCATCCTTAAGCCTCCATTTACACACTGTACCATCTGTATTTGCTAAGCACTGAGAGGCTGAGAATCATCATTCTGTCAACCTGCTCCTTCTGCATGAGTCGGCAACCACTTTCAGGCATCCCTAAAAATGCCAACATAAGCGCAAACTTGTTGAACCATAGTTTTGAGAGTCAGCTTGAATCCTTCACTAAAGGGGTGAAACAAAGGCCTTCAATCTGCTGCTCTGTTCTGTCCCAACAGTGTCCTTTCCCAACAGCACACTGTCCTACTATTCTAGTACTAACAGCTTCAACATTAATGGACTCTAAAGGATATACAGTATTTTAAAATGTATGAAAAGTACTCATGACATCTAATAATTACTACACTCTGTGATTTTATCGTGGACCTCAAGCTTGCACCTGCAAGCCTGAGAATAAACATTAACTTTAGTCTCAAAGTGACCCAAATTTCACACGTGACATCTGTCACGAGTACCTAAGAGAGAACATTTGTCACATTGTGATAGGTCACTGTTGCAGCACACAGGAGAACATTCAGAGAGGATGCACGAGTAGCCTGCAGTCAGAAGGGATATGCACGGAGAGACCTGTAAATCTGTAGTTGTGCTGGAAGTGGTGCAAGACCGATGAAGGTGATGAGGGGAGATTTGTGTAAACGGTTTTTCGATTTTTATGAGCACAGTTGTGGAACATTGTGATTACACCTTGCAGATTCACATAGGTTTTTAACAGACACTTCCACTTTTAAACTTTGGTATTATTGGCTACTGCTGTAGGTTACTTTCAATTCAGATAGAACTGGTAACTACCAGCTAGCCATCCAATTTAGGGTTGCAGAGGGGCTGGAGCCTATCCCAGTTGCCACAGGGCAAGGGGCAGGATACATCCTGGACAGGTCGCCAAGCTGTTGCAGGGTGACCTGTCCAGCTATGATATAATAATAATAATAATAATAATAATAATAATAATAATAATAATAATAATAATAATAATAATAATAATAATAATA
>JAVDPK010000758.1:7899-45381 GCA_034780415.1 Cichlasoma orientale
GTCAGTCGGGGGGTGGGCCAGTCAAAGGGGGTCCGCGGGCCGGATG
Organism: Cichlasoma orientale; assembly: GCA_034780415.1. Classification (NCBI taxonomy): domain Eukaryota; kingdom Metazoa; phylum Chordata; class Actinopteri; order Cichliformes; family Cichlidae; genus Cichlasoma; species Cichlasoma orientale. Next base: position 7,946 of record JAVDPK010000758.1, read on the forward strand.
TGGCCCCCGGGCCGCTAATTGAATAGCCCTGGAGTAGATTCATGGATGTAGTGAAGGAGAACGTGCAGAGGGTTGGTGTGACAGAGGACAGTGCTAGGGATAGAGTGAGATGGAGGCAGATGATCCGCTGTGGCAACCCCTAAAGGGAGCAGCTGAAAGAAGAAGAATAATTCGTACATGTATTGCATTGCTATATGGTGGAAATGTCTCTATTTATGTAAAGAAAACATCAAATTCAACATATAAAGCAGTGAGGATCTTAGGCACTCTGTTTTTTCAAATATTTATTCTCAGCTTTTCAATATCATCTCTGCCAAGCTGATGTGATTTACTCTTCTGCCTTCTTCTCAAGTCTGAAAGTTCTGCAAAATTATTTTACTCCATACATGTTTGAGCTTTACTGTACGGTATGGCACGGTGTTGCGGTAGTTTCGCTGTCACCCCCCGGCAAGAATGTTTAAACCTTCTGGTTTTCCAGGGCCTTTCTGTGTGACGTTTGCATGCTCTCCCTGTACCTGCCTTTTTTCCTCCAGTTTCCTCCAACTACTCCCACTTTCTCGCACAGTCCAAAGACATATTGGAGTTATCTTGTCAGATTACCTGGTGATTCTTAATTGGGCTTAGGTGTAGATGTAAGATTGTGTAGTCCTGCAATTAGGGTGTACTCTGTACATGACCCTAAGCTGGATAAGCATGTATATATTTCACACTTTAACACTCGAGGGCTGTTTTGACATTCCCTTGAGAGAGAAGGTGTGCATACTCTGAGAATTGGAAATAGCTGAAATTGTGTACTTTTAAGTGAAAAAATATTTGTGTTTAACAAGGCTCTCACATGGGCCACAAATACAGCCAGTATTATCAAGAAAGCTAATCAGTGGATGTTTTTGATGAGGAGACTGAAGCTGGCTGGCCTTGGTGCAGCTGTGCTGACTTCTTTTTATCATTGTGTGGTGGAGAGCGTCTTGACATCCTCCATAATTGTATGGCAACTGCTCTGAGGTCGACAAGAAGGCGCTGCAAAGAGTGCTTAAATCTGCTCAAAAAAAGCAGCTTGCCTTCTTTAGAGGACATTTATATTAATTATTATATAATATATTATATATTAATAATTATATTAAGAATCAGGGCATTGGAATATCACGAGGGACCCTCACACCCAACCCATGAGCTGTTTACTCTTCTCCTCTCAGGCAAAAGGCTGTGTAGCCTCGAAGCCCGTACAATGAGGCTGAGGTGCAGCTTCTTTCACAAGGCTGTGAGCTTCATGAACTCAGTGCCTTAAGTTGTCCTCTGCACTCTATCAATTTATGTATGTTTCTTTTTTATTATTGTTAGGATATGATTTTTAGGTTGTTATTATTAAGTTTTATTCTAGTTATTCTAATATGATTTTAATGCTGACCTGAGAAACAAGGGTCATTCTGAATGACAACAAATGTCTATCTCACCACTCTAGTAGGTGTGCCAGGGTAGTTGTGTATTGATAATAAGCATGATATATATAAAAAAATAATATTAATATAATTTCCATAATGCACAGTATAATAAATAATTGTGTAACTGTTCTTTTTCTTTGTGTTTGAAGAGTTGTTGTTAAACACTTTCTTGCCACTTCCAGACAACAAATATATTGGTGAATTTGTCCGAGAGAATTACTCCTTTTTTCATATTTTCCATAGATATCAGACTAATATTGTTATGGGGTTATTTTTTATTTATTACCACAATGAACCTGAAGTGAAAATATGATCTAGAAAGCGTAAGACGTACACTCTATGGAAACTTAATTTTTTTTTCTAGAGCTAGACAAGTTGTTTGATATATAAAGTAAAAACTGCTACATGTGAAGGTTTTGAGTCTTTGTTGTATTGTAATGATCGTAAACTCACTGAATATGGAAAAATTACAGACTGCATATAAAACGTGGACATAGCCACTGTGACCTCACCCATTGTTTTTTGTACTAGTCATTTTGAAGCCTGAGCATTATTATTTTGTCTGCTGCCATGTTAGTCATTTGGAGCAAGAGGTAGCCATATTGGTTGAGAAGGTGGAGTTACAGTCCCATCCATGTCCCATTCAGTTAATAATAGCTCAGTGGATCTGCAGCAATCACATCAGCATGATTTTGGAGTGCATGGGCCTATGGAAGTCAGACTTCGGAGATGTGGCTCTTTGGGACTAAAAAGAGGTCATTCTTCAGCTTGTGCAGCTAAGTTTAAAGCAGGGGTGTCAAACTCAATCACAGGACGGGCCAAAATTGAAGACACAGGCTGAGTTGCAGGCCGAACGGATTAAAAATAATAATTTTAATCAGCAATATGAATTTGAATGGCCCGAAAACTGCAACTTTTTCCTCAACACAGTAAATAAAATATAAAATTATATTTTTCCTCAAAAATAATATCAGGAAAAATAAAAATATTTCAAGCTGATGAAAAACTACAATTTTTTTAAGTTAAAAACTGTGTAAATGTGAATGCGAAGAATGTGAATTTCTGCGCTTCTTCGCATTCACATTTACAGCGTATGCTGCGTAAACTGCACAGTGTGTCCAGCTTATTAAAAATTGCAGAAGATGGGCGGCTGGGTGGCTCAGGGGTGGAGCAGGCGACCACATTAATGTGCCGCTTTGCGGTGCGGGCAGCGTGAGCTTGAGTCCCGGCTTGTCGCCAACTTGCCCCACGTCTTCCCCCATTTCCTGCCCCCCCTACACTGCCTGTAAAAGCCCCTGTGGCCAAAAAATAAATAAAAAATTGCAGAAGAAATTACAAGAAAAATGTAAATGTGTTGAGGGTATTCTACACTCACAACTATCCTAGTGTGTGATGAACTCATTAATCCATGCCTGCAATTAGAGATCATGTCTCTCCTGTTTATTTATTGTTTACTGTGCATCTTTATAACCTCTGTTTTGTCCTAGTGAAAATGTACTTTTTGTCTTTAATGAAGTAGCAAAGCGACTTGAGCCATATGCTCGTGCGCTGCTGACCCTGCCAACAGCACAAACATTGTACCAAGGTCCAGTTCAGTGACTAGAATTTGAAGAGGTGAGGCTACCTCTACATCAAGATGGATGAGTTCTAAAAAAATTAAACCTGCCTAGAACTGTTAGGGACTGGGAAACTGCCCACAGAGGCCAAAACCATGTTTTCATACCAGGTGCAAAAAAAAGACGTTTCAGTGCTATAAAGCTGTGCATTTTAACATAGAAGTCTATGGGGAAAGAATTTTGGAACCAGGCCAAAGTGGCCACAAGAGGAGCTGCAGTTTTTGGCTTTTTCAGCTCTGGGGGTTGCCATATGGGAAGAACTGTGACATAACGTTAAAAAACAAATAAACAAAAAAAACCCCAAAAAACTAAACATATTTTTTCCTAAGGAGCGTCTTAGGTTTTGATTGTTTTATTCGCGCTGTTTTACACAATTATTTTTAATTTTTTAAATCTTTTTTTCAATATATGGCTTTATTGCTAGGGCCCATTTGCAATCAAACTTATTATTATTATTATTATTATTATTATTATCTCTGATTTTACAGATAAATGTTTGTAAAATAATGGACGTTTGATTGCATTTCAAAGTCTCGTGATAACATTGGTTAGGCGTGTGAATGACGCAGTTTGGTGACTGGGGAGGGAGGGGAGCAGAGCAGCAGTGTAGGAAAAGAGGAGGAAGCAGCGAGGATGGCGGAGTCACACCTCTGAAGGTAAAACAGTTATTTTATCACATTAACAGTGGACATTTCATCCCCACAGCATGGTAACGCAGCGCTCTAGAGGTAACACACGTGTCAGCTTGTCGTTACGGCGTGTGTAACCCCAAAGTGTCATTTTGCGGTGGCGAGTACGAACGCACTCTTTTGTTCAGCTTCGGAATGGCCGCTGTTTTTCAGTGTTTTCTTTTTTCTCGGCTCGCATTCACTTCGGGAACGGCGCTTTGATTCAGCGTTACTGCTTGTCAGCACCTCGGTGGCCTTCCGTGGCTGCTCGGGTAGGGAAATCAGCTGCTTTCACACCTTCACAGGATGTTCTCTTTGGGTGTCTGCTGCCCGTATACGCTCAGCTGGTTGCAGCAGAGATTTCCCCCCCTTCGGTCGGGTCGGTCTACCTCCGACAGCCGCTCCGCTCAGGCCTACGTTACACACACACCTCTGCTAGTGATTAAGCTAAGCGCTGGATGTGAATATTAAGGGCAAATCTCGACACCCTCACCACGGTCTAGCACACACATCAGTTATCCTTCTATTTTATTATGTGCTGTTGAACACTGTGTTGGTCTTCCTTGTTGGAGAAAAAATCGCTCGCCAAAAATACCGCTAGCTGCTGAGCTAAGTTGCTTGCTAGCTGACGTTAGCAAGTTAGCGGTCTGGCATGACTGACGTTTGCCGTCCTGTTGACGCTCAGCTTAGCTGTTTTTATTTCCTGCTTTGTTGTCAGTTGTCTTTGCACGCTACTGTTTCTCACAGTTTAAGACGGGACTTTGAGATGTGCATTGTAGACATTAGTTTCATGGCTGGCTTAGCCAACAGAAGACATTTTTTTTTTTTAGCCTACTCGAGTTGGTTGACGACAAAGTTGTCTAGTTGGTGATGTTAGCTTAGCAGTCACAACGTCAAGGGATTACACTCAATTAATGATCATACAGTATCGTACCCATATTAAGTGTTCGTATCTTGTAAATTGGGTAATCTTGATACGCGACTTGACTTCTCGACCTGGTAGCTACCGTTTTTGTCGGTAATCTATTTCCATGATTTGCCATTTGCACACGTAGTCACCAACCTAGTGGAGTCATGTGGAGTGCTGTTTAGTGGCAACAGCGATAGCGGCCACCTCATTCCTGTTGTGCAGTTTTGCCTGCTTTTATTACACGCAGAATTATCTATATCGAGAGGCCTTAACTTATTGTGAAGTAGCAGCAGCAACCTTACTAGATGGTTGGATATTTCTTGAATCTGAAGAATTTCTTTGCTTCGTACGCGCTTTACTGCATTCTCTAATTAACTGGAATTGGTGCATGTCTCATTTGATCCTAAAGGCATTATAATGGACAAACAAGGGAGAACAGTTCTACTCAGGCCTAAATGCACTGACATTAGCAGATGGGCCTAAGATATCCTTAATGGATAACTTCATTAGTCTGTATGTGGGAAGTTCAAATAGCACTTTATGGTGGTGTTGTGGTTGTGTTGATGGACACATGCATTAGCTTTTTCTGCAAAAATGTGCTTGACTTAAGCCTCATATTTAAATAGACTAAACAAGTAGTTTTAGCTTACACGCACTCACACACGAGTATATAGGACAGTTGTGAAGGGCGATGTAAAGGCTGATCTATAGTGCACTTTTCTGATCAAACAGGTTTAGTATGGCTTAGTAGTTAAATAATTTCACACACAAAATTATGATTATCCCTTGCTGGCATTTTAGGCTGTTCATCGTCCGATTCTAAGAACATGTCAAAGAACAATGTTAAATAAATTGTTCTTTTTTTTTGTAGATTTTGTAAGCAATCATTCAGCTATTTAGCTGAATGATTGCTTAGGTGGGGCTGTAGGCTTACAGCAATGTTAACAAACACCCACTGGGTCATATTTGTTTAGCAGGAGCAAGTTGGCATTAGTTTATGCTTCGTTCACCCAGTACCACAGCATTACCAGTAACCTGGTTCTGACAACCTACCAAACCTGTTCCAAGGTTGAACACCCCCCCCAAACAATGTTTTCATTCTATGGATTTTTCTTATCCCTCTTTATGTGTACCACCTGTTTAGGCTAAGATTTAAAATAATAGCCCCAGGAATCTTAGTATCCCACAATACTTTAATGCTTCAGTAAAGAATCACTGATGAGCCAGCTAAGGTTTCACTATGGGGATTAAGCTTGGGATAACTTATTGGTTACCCATAACACAGACCACACAGCAACATATTAATTACTAACCTGGTTGCATTTTGTCTGTTTCCAGTGTCTTCTTCCTGAATAGGAGTGTGTCTGTGTGTGTGGGTTTTTTTTTTTCTGTCAATTAATAACAAATTAGCTTTCATTCAAAATCTTTTAGAAGGAGATTGCTTGCTGTAATGTATTTTATATTAGTCTAATGATACCACAGTCAGCCATGGGGTAGCAGATGGCAGCTAACAAGCTAGGTTACTGCTAACTTCTAACCTCTTAAATCCTCTTTTTCATGCAATGCCTGAAACGTAATTTATGGTCCCACAAATGTCTGTTTGCATACACGTTATTGTTTAGACAATGAGTGGAGAGGGGTTTTCACCCACTGCAAAAGTGCTCCTGTGCAGTCATCCAAAATCCTTACTGTGCGTTACTGCATGCCGATGACCTATGCATCTGCCGAATGCTCATTGTTTGACAAGTGGGCCGGAGTAGGGAAGGGAGTGACAGCAGAGTTCATGGGAGAACCCTGAAAAAGAAAAACCTTCAAAAATCAAAAAATACAGAATGAAAAGCACGGGCAGTGGCTGCAGTGGACACTGTTTATTGTTTTTAAACACTTGGTTTCACTTCAACTCTTTGTATGTATAACTTCACTGAGTGAAGTTATACAAAGCAACAGCAGAAGCAAGAGTGGCCCATAGACCAGTTGTACCACATACTTTGTACACTGCCTTCATCACCAGCAGCGCTCTCTGCATTTAGACGGGCCATCCACAGACGGCCAGCGGACTGCAAACACGCTGTTCCTGCTGAGCCATAAATTCTGCGTGAGTTTAACACACAGAGAAGAAAAGTTACACTGATCATTCTACATGGTGCCTCTGTTTGTTTACTTCTAGAACATGTTAAACCAGCTGAAGACCTACTCTAATATTAGTTTAGAGTAGTTTATTTAAATATATGCAATATTTATTATAAAAACCCTTGGTATAATATATACAATGTCTTCTGAGAGAAAGAAGTAAATGTTGTTTGTTGAGGAAGGAAAGCTTACCTTGAAAAAGTTTTTAAGTAATAGCAGTTTCCTGCAGATGTCACTCACATGGTCACACAGTGAAGGACCTGGCTATAGTATGTCCCCACTTTAAAAATTGTTGTCACATGTTGCCAGCCTTTAGTATTTTAATCTACTTATTGCTATTAGATCCCATTTGTCATCATTTATCATCATTGTGCAGCAACCTAGCAAAGTGAGGAGCTTTTGAATGCTGCCCGCCAGAACAAACAATCAGATGATCCACACTGAACAGGGGTCCAGTATTTATATCCAGTCATTACATTCGTGCAAATAGGCATTACTATTTTTGACCATTTTTTTTTACAAACAGGGTTTCATTTATTTATTTTTTTTTTTAATTAAATTACCATAAATGACAGTCTTTGCCTTAACTATATGTGGACCAACCGTGTTTGGGTGCATAGTCCCCAGAGACTCATTTTAAGCAGGAAACCCTTGAAATAACAGTGTTTCCCCTAGGTTGACTGCTTTTGGGTAGGAGTAGATGGGCCACAACAAAAAGGGAGGGGACAACAGTGCCATTTTCCTGTTGGCTTCTTAGTTTTTAACTGCAGATTTTCATTTACTATTGCATGTAACCTTTCCTTGATGGTCTTATGGAGCCAGGAGTTATCTTGGTCTGTCTTCCTGTGCTTTCAGCTGTATCAGCAAAAAACCTACCAATGCTCCAGACAGGACCAACTTCTCTGATATTGGCAGCAGAGCTTGTGGCATCCTCACCATTGTCATCATATTCAGGACTATTGCATTTCAAAAATGCAGATGTTTTGGCCCTTACTTTCAGAAATTTGGAGTTTGACATCAGTTCATCTTTGGTTTAAGAAGGAGCTATAAGTGTTGAGAAGCTTTAATTTCACTTGAAGTAATGTAACAAGTTACCTTAAACTCTTTGCTTCACCAGCACACAGATGCTGAACCAGAGAGAAAAGGGGCGAAGAAAAACGTGTAGCAGAATGTATCGGGCTCTCACTGTGCTGAATTGAAATCAGCGTGTATATTAAGTGCACAACATTTTTTTCCTTATGATTTCTTTGGATGGGTCATGTTAGGAGGTCAGTCTTTTAATGTGGTGTCTTTGGTTTATCGTCAGGTCTAAAGAGGAAAGTCTTTAAATTCAGACAAGGCTATACAGATCATTTTTACTTTCGGTTTGTTATAACCAGAACGAAGTAAAAGGACAGGGACCGAGAGTACAACCATAAAAGGAAGTTGCTTGCACAGTTTGGTTTACTTTGCTCAAGCAGTTGGACTGGCCTGGGTATTCTCATTTTATTTAAATAATTATACACAGGTATGCCTGTTTGAGACAGTGTTAGATGTCCAACTTTTTGTTTAAGATGGGCAAAAAGAGCAGTAGATGCCTCCTTTTATTATTTACAGAAACACCCTACAAGGCCTTCTCTCATGTAAGGGGTGCTGCTATTGACTGAACATTTCTTTTACCCAAAAGGTCATATGACCTGTTGTTGTGGGAACTTCATGCTTTGAAAGCCACTTCTAAAGATTACTCTCAGCAGTCCTAACCTTTTCACTTAGCTCTGATCCTGAGCCAAATCTGCCTCTCTTTTTGCCACAGCTTAGCCTGTACTAGGGCTGGAGAGCTTTACACAGTCATCAAGGTGCACCAGCAAGAGACTAAACAGAGACGGCTGCCAAAGAGACACCTCAGTTTGTCACATAAAGATCCATTTCTAAAGATCCCTCCTCGTTTTTTCCTATACATTTAGGCCTAAAGTCTTACCTCAGTAAATATGATTGTTCTGCTGTGAATTTTGTATGGGATGGCTAACCGAATTCATACTTAAGTGGGGTGTCAAGCTTACAGCAATGTCAATATTTGTTTTGTAGGAGTAAGTTGGTGTGAGGTTATGTTTAGTATATTAAACTGATTTCTTGATCTGGTAGAACACACTCAATACCACATTTCTCATTGTACTGACTACTGATAAAACCTGTTCAATTGTGAGTTTGGCTTGTGCATAAGGAAGAATATTGTCAGGATATCATGTTTAAATGCCAGTCGCTGGGGTAAGCACGGTGAGAGAAACCTGTACATGTTCAGCTACAGCAGTGAATGCTTTAGTCTACTGTAATTAGTTAAGTGAATGGATATCAGGTCAATGGCTAAAACTTCCTTCCTGTGTAAAATATCTCACCGGTCTCTCCTATGCTCTTCACCATGCTCTTCCCACACACAGCTGAGTTTTTCATTGAAAAAAACAACAAGTGGGGAAAAAGTCACAGCCCTAGTCATACAAGCTTAGAAACCAGTTGGCGACCCCCTGGTGAACAGTGATGTCTGAGGGAGGGGACAGAAAAAAGTATTTCCCGACCGCTCATGACTGGTTGCTGTGAAATTGACTGCTAAAGCCCCAGTCAAGCAGGCCCAGATACCAGTTGCTAGGGGAACTCCCTGACCAATTAGCGAGTGGTTGTGGAAGGTTGCAACAAAGCAAAGAGGTATACGATGCTGCACCAAAAACCTCCTTGTGATTGCTTCGGTCACAACCAGATTGCCGTGGTCACCCATATATTGTATGGAATAGATTGATTTGTCTGAAAACACTTGCTAACTACCGAGTAATTTTGAAAAAGTGCAATACAAACCGGAAACAGACAACTTATAGTTTACCTTTTATAATAAAAGTTGGGCCTTAGCACTGAAACCAACACATTTCAGAAGGCACAACATTTACCCTGAAGGCAAATAGTCTCCATTTCCAGTTTTTATCACACTTTTTCAAGTTTCAGTACTGTGGTTAGCGAGTGTTTTCAGACAAATTGGTGTCTTTGTGCAAACTATGGGTGACAGCAATCTGCTAGTGATCAAAGCAATCACAAGGAGGTTTTTGGTGTGGCATCCTCTTTGCGACTCTTGCAAATTCACTCTGACAGCCAGCAACCAGTCGTCAACTGTTGTGAGACAAGTGTCTCTGCATCAGGCACAAATATCCTATGTCATTTGATGATGATGGTTCAGTGCAACACAGACACATCTGTGTTGCGCGTGTGGATTATATGTGGGGATACAACATGAAACAATAATGAGGTGGATCCAATTTATTATGAGTCTCATGATGATGATGATATTAATTTAATTCATTAAAGGGGGAATGAGAAAAAAACTGCCTTAATTGGCAAGCTATCAATGCTCATTTTGACAGTCATATGTCAACACAACTCTAAGGAGCATATGAACATTTTATTACCAACATTTTGTCCTTATAAGCATATTTAGATCTGTGCTCAAGAGGAAAAATCATTTACTGTAATGGTAATGACAGTTGCCCTGTCAGCAGGAGTCCAGGACAGACTCCCCCCCTTCATACACCTCCATCAATGAGGCATGCTGAATTCTTTTAGCAGGAAACACTTTAGGGTTCATCATCAGAACAGAACATTTAGCAAAATATTTGTTTTGTTCCTCCCGGTCCTTTCTAAAGAAAATTGTTTCTTTGCATAAAATCTGTCAGAAAAGTGTTAAAAGAAGTTATAACAAAAAGTGGCAGGCACTAAGTTAAAATTTACTGTTGAAATCCAAAATGTTATGTTTGTAAAGTGTGAAAATAAAATTGCAAATATAAATACAATTTCTGTTTTTCTCCTACAGCAAATGCCAGAGGGATTGAAAAGAAAAAAATCTCAGCCTGAAAGAACTTCTATCTGAGGGTCCTGGGATTGTATGCTGTTCAGACACTTAAGCATGTGGCCCATGGATGCCACAGTCCAGCTACTTCAAAGGATTTTTTCTACCATGGCATTTTAACAAAGGGACAAAGTTTCATAAGTATCCAAAAAAATCTTTGGATCACAAGGCCTTTATTCCAAGGGTAATCATAAATGTGTGGGCCTGCACAGGAATGTGTTTTTTAAAAGCCTTCTTGGTTTTCTGTCCTTTTTTTTTGGAATAAGTAACCTGACAAGCGACTCCCATGAGCAACCTTGCAGGATCCCCGATAACGTCGACATGAGTAGTACTTTAGGCAAAGAAAAAGAATCAAAAGAAAAGGACCCCAAAGGTGGTCCGGCTGGTAAAGAAAGGGAAAAGGAGGCCAAGGCTTTGGCCAGCTTAGTCAAGGATGGGGGCAAAGACTCGAAGACCAAAGGGAAAGATGCCAAAGAAGGAAAGAAGGACACCAGCAGCTCAACACCAGGTGTTGCCTTCTCTGTTGACAATACGATAAAGCGGCCAAACCCGGCAACAGGTACACGCAAGAAGTCCAGTAATGCAGAAGTGATTAAAGAGCTTAACAAATGTCGGGAGGAGAACTCAACGAGACTGGATCTATCCAAACGGTCCATTCACATGCTGCCCACTTCTATTAAGGAGTTGACACAGTTGACTGAACTCTACCTATACAGCAATAAGCTGCAGAGCCTGCCAGCTGAGGTGGGTTGCCTGTCAGGCCTGATCACTTTGGCCCTCAGTGAGAACTCCCTGACCAGTTTGCCTGAGTCTCTGGACTCGCTGAAGAAGCTACGAATGCTTGACCTCCGGCACAACAAGCTAAGAGAGATACCACCTGTCGTCTACCGCTTGACATCTTTGACCACTCTATACCTGCGCTTCAATCGCATTACAACAGTGGAGAAGGACATCCGAAACCTATCCAAACTTACCATGCTCAGCATTCGTGAGAACAAGATTAAACAGCTACCCGCTGAGATAGGTGAGTAAAGACAAAATGCCTCAGATGAAGAAGGGCAAAGGGCAGCCTGGTTTCTTAGTGGCTGTAAGAAGTCAAATTTGAGTGTAAGGTGTTGGGGTACCATTGATTTAGTTGTATTAATTTCTAATTAGTTTGTATTATTGTGTATTATAATGAATTTTATTAATGTGATTCTACAACAGTCCCATACTATGAATCTTAGCACTAATAAACACTGGGTAGAGAACATTTCTGTAGTCCAAAATCACAAACTAACAACAGTGTTTGTAATTGTTGATCTCTTTTTGTATCAAGTTATTGCTGCTAATTTGCAAATGTAAACTCAATTTTAAAGAATCCAAAAGTTGGTGGATTCTTTGATTTTCAAATAAAGACATGAAAAATTGGTGTTCACCCACTTTCAGGCCACAGGACAGAGCTCCTTTGAAAGTCCCACTGTGATCTGTGGCCCTTGACCTTGGGCATAGTTTGCAAATTTCATATTCACCCCCAAATCACTAGCTCTCGCTATGTACCTCGTTTACATAGAATAAAATTTTAGGAATTAGTCACAAATTTCAAAGTTGTGGTAAATTTTTGTCATCAAAATACAGTAAGAATAATTAAAAAAAAACTTTGTTTTAAAAAAAGTTTCATATTGATAATGTTGAGCGTGGTTTAGTGGGGGAGTAGCACTTCATGTTGTGCCCTGTTTTCCCCTAGACTTGGGACATAACAATAATGTTTAATCAACGGCGGCAGAACTCCATTGTTTTTAGCAATTTTGCCAAGGTGCAGGCGGGGTACTCTGATATCGGACTGAAATTTTCTGTGACTTATTTTGTCCCCTCTTGACTTCAGTAAAGCCTTTTTCTACATTATATTTTAAGTTTGAAGTTTTGGCTGCTGGTACCTACTAGTAGTTTTTGAATTTGATACGCATCTTCCTGCAGGGGAGCTATGCAGCCTCATTACTCTGGACGTTGCCCATAATCAGTTGGAACACCTACCAAAGGAAATTGGGAATTGCACACAGATAACCAACCTCGACTTGCAGCACAATGAGCTCTTGGATCTGCCAGAAAGTATAGGTAATGAGTGGATCATTCAAATATAGTTTAAAAAGCTCTAATTCAAATTCAGTTTGTTTTTGTTAGTGCTTGTTTTTGTTTTCACCCCTCAACCAGTTTGTGAATCCAGCTACATTTATGTAATAATTTTTTAAAAACAACCTGTAAAAAATCTTTTTGGCTATTGTTTCAGGGAACTTGGCAAGCATAAATCGCTTAGGTCTGAGGTACAATAGATTGTCAGCTATTCCCAAATCTTTAGCGCAATGTCGAGAACTGGAAGAGCTAAACCTTGAAAACAACAACATTTCTGTGCTGCCAGAGGTAAGTAGAACATGGATTTTTTTTTTTTATCACAAATGTAATGTGATATATGTCTGTGGGCTACTAGCCTTGTCTGTGTTCTATGTTTGGTCAGGGTTTGCTGTCAAGCTTGGTCAATCTGACCAGTTTAACACTGGCAAGAAACTGCTTCCAGTCGTACCCTGTGGGTGGCCCATCCCAGTTCTCAACCATTTACTCCCTCAACATGGAGCACAACCGTATCAACAAGATCCCCTTTGGTATCTTCTCCAGGGCAAAAGTGTTAAGCAAGCTAAACATGAAGGTATATTTATGTGTTTGTAATGCAATGTAAAATTATCTTTTGGATAAATTATCCCAATTTTGTCCGCTCTAGTTTTACTTTTGCCAAGGTTTGGTGCTATTAAGGTATCTGAAAATAATAAAACCAGTGATTATTAAGCTTTTCGTTACTGCAGACATATTTGACTAGTCATAGAAAGGTCCAGGTGGACAATAGCTCTGTTATATTCAAGTGTTCCCGTAAGCTGTGACTGTGACTGCATGAGCAATACCAGGAGGCTGAAACTGAGACAGCTAAATTGAATTCAAACATCATTATTAAATCTGTGCTGTGACATGTTAAAATATCTTCAGAGAAGAAAAGCCACGGGAACATGAGGTATTGAACTGAAGCTTTGTTATATCTGAGCTATACTGAATCAAATACAAGAATTATGTACTTACATGTGAATTCATAGAAAATTTACATCTTAAAAAAACAGACATTGTGAGAAATTTACTCTTCTTGGTCATCAATGCGGTATACGTTTGGAAAGTTTGTTTTTATTCCAATTTAAATAAAGCAGGTGGAACTATAATAGTGCACACTGAGATCCAAAGATTTATCTGTTATAATCAGTCAATCTGCTCAACCTCTTGTGGTGGCCCACTGAATTATTAGTTTTGCTAATAGAGTTATGCCCTTATCTTCTCTCAGGACAACCAGTTAACAGCACTGCCTTTGGATTTTGGTACATGGACTAGCATGGTTGAACTTAACCTTGCCACCAATCAGCTGACTAAGATCCCAGAGGATATCTGTGGTCTTGCTTCTCTGGAGGTGAGTCTTTCATGCAGAAATGTAATGATTTTTGGTTTCCCTATTTGCCTATTTTTTTTTTTTTTTTTAAATGAACGATTTCTTGCAGAAAATTGCTCCATTTCTGTGAATAATTATATTTAATAATGCCAAGCTGTGTTCTTTATTTTAAAAATCTCATTGTCTTTATAGGTGTTAATATTGTCCAATAATCTTCTCAAGAAGTTACCGCATGGTATTGGGAATTTGAGAAAGTTAAGGGAGCTTGACTTGGAGGAAAACAAGTTGGAGTGTCTACCTAATGAAATCGCTTATCCTAAAGAGTTACAGGTAAGTCTTCCAGACATACAGTTGTCTTGTTGCGCTGCTTGATTTTTGTTGTAAATAAAGGTTGAATTAGAATCAGGAAGTAATGAAAATCCAGTTTAAAAAAATTATTTACAGGATGGGGAAAATAATCTAGCTAACATTTTGTTGTTTCACCGATCTTCAAAACCGAGAGCCTATCCCTTCATCATAAAATTTTCATTTTAGTTTTAAGGAGCAGATTACAGAACAGCCTGTCTACCCATTAGATAATCGTCCACAGTTGGGCTCCAGCTGGTAAATGCTGTGGCATACAGTGGAATCAGAAGCCTTTGTACAGTTTTCATTGTGTTGTTTCTGCCTTCATTTCAGAAACTGGTGTTGACAAATAATCAGCTGACTACGTTACCCAGAGGAATTGGCCACCTCATCAACCTGACTCATCTGGGTTTGGGGGAGAACCAGCTGCAACACCTTCCTGAGGAGATTGGTCAGTACTCCACTCACACCCAACATTTTTAAAATTTCCTTTTATGACAAAGCAGATACATTTTAACCATTATTTTCACATAAAAGCTAAACATAGCCATAAGGATTTAGGAGCTTAGCAATCCACAGTATGTCCCACCTCTGACCCTTCCTCATAGTGATTGGTCCAACCTGGATAGGTTTGTTACTGCTGAGTTAAGCCACAGATTAAAATGAGTGGGGGAAGAAGCTAAATGTTAATGTATTTTTAGTGTTTAGGCTGTTATATCTGTGGCTTGGAGATATTAAAGTTTTCTTTTGATGCAGTAACAGCTGATCATTTATAGTTTGTAATACTTTGCACAACTAATGACAATTGGAGCTTGGCCCATAGTGTAGTAGACTGTGGCAGTCTTTTCGTTGCCTCTTAACAGCTGTTAATAATTTTTCCTTAGCTTGTTTTAGCTTGGTCTTTTTATTGTTAGCTCTGCTGTCAACGACAGATGATAGTCAGTGGAGCTTATCCAACACCGAGCTGTCCGGCGTCCATCAGTTGTTCGTTAACAGTTTGCTAAATTTGCTACTCCTTGGTTATTTATATTTGAAAAGTTCAGAAACTTGGCAAAAATACTCTTTAGGTAAGGCTCTACACAATGGGGAGACAGATCTTTAATTTTTGACTTTTTTTTGTTTTTATGAATTTTCGAAGTTTTCCAGAAATACTGTACGCTAATGTTTACCTTTAATCCCTTCTCCTTCCTTATTCCTAGGCTGACTCTTTTTGAAACTTGGTATGAGTATTCAATATGCAAAGCTCCACAAAATGCTTCAGATACATTTTTAATTTGTTTTACACTTTTTTTTTTTTTTTAAATTTTGAAGATCAACAGAACATTCATGTTTTGTTTCAGTGACTACTTCTCCCTTAATAATTGGCTGAATCTTTTGAAACTTGCTACAAGTATTCATTGGACAAATCTATACAAAATGCTGCAGATACATTTGAGATTTTTGACTTTATTTTTTTTACAAACTTGTAAACAATAAAGTAAGTATCAGCTCAATGATGGTTGATCTACAGCCAAATTAGTTTCCGTTCCAATATATGACAAATTGTACAAGTAAAACATTTGACAGCGTCACTCTGCAGGCCAACAGGCCTCTTTTTAAGCTCTCATCTGCACATCTCAGCTGTCTCATCTGTAACATATGAAGCCTTTCAAATGGGCACAATAACTGGCAAAGCAATGTGTTATCATTAGAGCCGTTATGAGAGTTGGTTAAGGGTACTTGTCGTACAATAGTTTTAAATTGGTGGTCTTATAAAACAGGGAAATAATAAATCAAGATAGTAATAAGTATTAGTTGCAGTTGTGAAACATTAAAAGAGGACCTATTATGCTCAGTTCTGTCAAATCTATACCAGAGCTGATATTGTAGGGTCTTAACCTTGCAATAAAAACAAACATCTGTATAAATACAATTTTTGTATTTTTACTGCGGTAGTGTTGCACAGTTCACTTCAGTATAATTGTTATTTGTCTTTAAATGCACAGTGGTGCAGTTCCTCAGTTCATCCACTGTCTTAAGTGAACGGTTTTAGGCCCCCTTCATTTAGCCCAACTTTATTCTCACTAGCTGCCCCTTAAAAACAGTAGGTGGGTGGGGCTGCTGTGCTCGCAACCAGGGCTGTCTGATGGACTGTTGGTCTGATGACTATATTAAGAATGTCTGCTTTCTATAACATAAAAATACAAGAATAAAAAAAAAAAAGTCAAAAATTAGTCTGAAGCCTGAACTTTTGGCTCACCGGGATTAATTTTGCACATGCTGACCTTATTTGCCATTTTATGTTTGCTAAACTGCCTCAAAACTAATATCAAACTGGATGAAGGAGCTGTCCTGAGGGGCACTTTTATTCCTAAAAATTGTATTTTATTCACAGTTTCCCTGGATGACAGTATTTGGTTTAACTAACACTACATAACATCTGTCCTCAGGCACACTGGAGAACTTGGAGGAACTGTACCTCAACGACAACCCCAACCTGCACAGCCTTCCATTTGAGCTGGCCCTCTGCAGCAAACTGTCCATCATGAGCATCGAGAACTGTCCCCTCACCCACCTGCCACCCCAGATTGTCGCAGGAGGCCCTTCCTTCATCATCCAGTTCCTCAAGATGCAGGGACCATACCGTGCCATGGTGTGAGCCCAGAGCAGCTCAATGCCAGTCCTGATGAACTCCAAACCCTCCACTTGCTCTGCACCCTTTCACCTGCCTGCCCCCATTATGTGTATCATACACTGTAAAGAAAACACACTCGTCACAATCAGTGTCGGGGGCGGGGGGCAAATAAAAGGAGGAGGAAAATGCTTCTTTTTACCATTCTTGGGCAGAGGCAAAGCGAATCTTTGGAGACTTGACCTCTGTGTTTCTGCAGAGTCTATCATGGTCATGGTCAAGGACCCCAGCCCATTACCCATAACTCATATTTCATTCCGAATCATACAAGAGGAAATATTTCCATCTATTTGCCAAAACTGAAGATATATACAATTATATATATTGAGTAACTGTGAGCTAAGTGGCAAGTCTTTCAACCATATAAACCGTGCTCCCATTGCCAATGTATTTACAGTAATTACAAGCATCCATTATGTGAGCAAGGATACAACTGTATGCAAAAACAAACAAAAAAAAGTCTTTGGAACTTTTAATTTACTGCTGCTGCCGTGATTTTAACAGTCATCTTGTTATATATTCTTTTGATAGTCCCGTTCTGTTTTATTTTTTTTAACATCATCTTCCCTTGACATAAATTATGTTAATTGCTTCTTGAATATAGAGAACAAAGGTCTAATGATGGTGTGTTTTTTTTTTTCTTTAATCTTTTTATTTTCTTTTTAAATGTGCCTATGTTTAGAGTGAACCAGTGGTTCATTTCTAAACACAGTTGTCCACGAGAATACAAAGAGATAAATTATTTCAGTAACTTTTTTTATTATTATTACTGCTGTTTACTTTTGTTTTTCCTTTTTTAGGGTCTTTTTAACAAATAGCAGCAGGAGTTGTTCAGCATTGAGCTAGTAAACGTACACATAGAGAAATGCCAATCACACGTGCTTGAAAAAGAGAAGCAACTTGGACTTTACTCCAAAATGGGCGGTGCTGTGGGCCCTGTCACCGGTTATTGATTTTATGTGACAAAAAGGTATTGAGAAACATTAGAACATACTTCGGTGATGGGATAAATTGTTTTTTATATATGAATACAAATACTGGTTGTTGCCTTGAGTGCAATTTTTAGTTATGTTTACTCGTTTGATATCTTCAGTGTTGGGTTGCATAGCTGTCATCCAGTTGATCATTGACCAACATATCAAGCGTTTTTAAAAGACGTTTTGAGCTTCTGGAGCAAGTGGTGAGTGTATCAAAATTAAAAAAAAAAAAAAAAAAGCATAATAAAACATTGACAGGTAACTCCTTGACAATTCTTTTTTCTTTTTGTTTGGTTAATATCTTTAATCTTCTGTAGTCTGTTTTGACAGGGTCGACTTAAGAATCTAAATAGCATCATGGAAAATATTCCCTTGATTTGTATTGATTTGTAATTTAATTTTTTTTTAAAGATATCTTTGTTGTCCCACACTGTCCCAGCAATGCTGCTGCTTGTATGCACTTTTTATTTGCATCCTCTATATTAAGACGACAAAAAAAAAAAAAAAATAAATAAAAAATCAGTAGTCTCTCATTGGTTATTTTGAATGAGGGCATTTTATTTCAGAAGTATTTTATTTGTTAAACGGGTTATCATGTAAATTTGTATCAATTAAATATAAATGCTGAGTTTCACTGGCTCAAAATAAATGGTAACTTTCTTTGGGGAAGTTTTTCCTCTCAATCGCAAAGGAACTTGCTCTCTAGAACTGTAAAAAAGGGTCTCTGGGTGTGAGACATTGTAAGATTCACATATCCTGCTTTCTCCATTGCAAGCATAATGAGTAACTGCGGTTCAGATGAGCACTGTTTATTTTAAATCAATTTGTTTTTTTGTTTCTAAATGATGAAATGTGCTTTCAGTTAGTATTATTTCATGTGACTGTACATTAAAAAACCCAACAAAAGGTAATCAAACAAACCTTTTTTTTTTTTCTTTCTGAAAATGTTTTGCATCCCGATTCTATATTCAATCATGGATCTGTTTTGTATTGACATGGGTGGGCCTACATTCTTTGCAGCAGCTTGGTGTGTTTTAGTGGGCTACTCTCCTCCACAGGAGGCCTGAGTGATGAGCGTGCCACGGCTCACATTGGGGTCGGGTCGGGGGGGAACAATGAAACGCTGCTTCTAATTTACCAGCAGAACCTGTTGCTGCTTTTCATGGACTTAAACGTATACTGTTCGAGACAGAGAGAGCCGGGTAGGGCAGGAGAAGGGAAAACGATCCACTCCCAAGACTGATACAGACTTCACTCAAAAACCTGACAAGGGACAAATCCACTGACTTTTTCGATTAAGCGTCAGGCCCGGTGGTTTTCACACAGATCAAATCGTTTGGACACAACGATGAGACAACACAAGGTGCATATTTGAGCTTAACGCAGTTACAGTACAAGACTGTCGGAAAAAGACAAAAAAAATTGTAAAAAGGGCTTTCTGTGTTCATGCTGAACAACACACCGGAGGCATTGCATTCCTGGGTTTTATATAAAAGCTTTGGAAGTTTCTTTTTTGTGTGTATTTACTTTTAGCTGTAAACAATTGTGTGAAAAATGCCTTCAACGAGTACTCAAAAGTGAGATGTGCATTAGGTATGCAGCGTGAGTGCTGTGACCCATTTTTTACATTCAGTCTGTTTTACTTTATTCATGTGCCATTTTGCAAGGCTGAGAATGCCAGTGTATGAAGAGACAAGATGATGGGAGGTGAGGCACCAATTGAAAGGGGCTAATCAACTGGAGAGCATTTATCAGATCGTGGAATGTAGTTTTAATGTTCTGAGGAGGGGAAGGAGATCACTGACTGGTCAATTCATTTGAAGGCGTGACCTGTTGCTGCATCAAGGTGGTGATGATGTATTGCATACTGGTGCATCCGAAATAATTGGAGTATTTGTTTATTTTTCTATTTTCTGTGATTTTAGGCCATTGAGAGCATCGCAGAATCAGTCATTTTGCTTTTTGTTTCTGGATCACACAAATTGTCATTTTTCTTGCCTTGTTATTTTGTACAGGAAACAAGCATGTTGAACACATATTTGACATGATTTGTCTGGGTCAGAATCGGGCGTTTTTGCATAGAAGACTTCGATTTAGTGGCTATTTGGTGTATCTGCAAATGCTCCCTTTTTGTATATTGCAAAGGGTGTCAAAGCATTGTGTGGCAATGCTTATCCTACTTAATCTACATTGACAAGCAGCCTTAATGGTCTTTTTTATGTGTTTGTTTGGCTATTCCTTGTGTCTATGGCCACTGACTGTACTTGATGACAAGCAACTGGTTGTTACAATGTAAATTTGGGTCTAGTTTCTTCGGTCTTATTTTTCCTTTCACTCTGTACAGTAATCTGGCGTTATGGTAGACTCAGTATTACAAAATCTGTAATGTGATGAGAGTTTTACAAGAAAACAGAGAGTGCAATGGAAGATGATGCCATTATGCTACCAAGTGGATGTGCATTAGCTTACGTCTCACTTGTCTTTGGCATTAAAGGGGAATTCCACCAAAACTGACTTGCATTGTTATTTTGCAAAGGAACAACTTTATTTTTTATTTGTATATTTCTTCTCTGTAGTCATAACAGGTTTAATTCCGGAGTTTGCTGAGGGATTAAATTTCATTAGGCAAACTTTTTTTTTTTTTTTTAAACTAAATTTATATTCAGATTTGAAAGTAGTTTTGAAAATGCAGGAATGATTTGCATGTGTTAGAAAAGACACAAACATGAGTTACATCTTTTCCCTACATGAAGGGCACATAAATTCATTATTATTCACCTTTTTTGTATTTAAACCTAGTCAGCTTTGGTGGAATGGCCCTTTAATGTGAAGCTGTCCACTCTTTCCCAATGCATACTTATCTGAATCCCCCCCCCCCCCCCCAAACAACACACACACATCCTTCTATAGTATCTCCATACATTTACTTGACTGCCTTATGTGCACCAAGCAAAACCTTTATGACCTTTTGATTTAATCCACAAAGACAGTCTTCTTTTATTTCCTTTATATGTCAGTAAAGAGATGCGGGTCCTTGGACTGAACAGATAAAGATTCCGGGTGAGTTGTCTTTTGACTGGATGAGCAGATGCAGACATGACTACCTCTATGTGAGTCTTCATTGCTAACCACAGTGACCAAGATCCAGTCTGAGGTGTTTCCACCTGTGAACAGCCGTGTGTTTGAAACAGAAAATTTGGACCAGCAGTTCAACAACAGTTTGTTTTACTAAACACCCTCCTGATGATTTATTTTTGGATGTATATGCCTTTACTAAGCATTATTTGGTAAATGGAAAAGAGGAAAAATACACTGACTTGTGTGCTTGGTTGTAAATGACAGAGTTAATCAATGCCGCCCCATTGTAAGAAAATTCTCCTGATACCAACTAGCTGCAGAGTGCTACGTTGCAAATGAGTGAAAATGACCATGTTTGGTGATGTTCTGTATGTACATACATCTTTTTAACTGTAATAAACTGATAAATATTTACAAAATTATATGTGCTTGTATTTCACTTCCACATTTTTGTTGAAGTTGGGATTTTGTTCAGCTTCTTGTTTTGTTTTGTTTTTCCATATTAAATACCGGACAGCATTCCAGCATGGGAATATTGACTTAGAGGACATTCATAATTTAAGAGACTTAAAATGAATAAATATGTATATATCTTGGTGATCGGCCTTGGTTGGCCTTGGATTACCAAGACTACATGAAGTACCCTCTGAAAATCTACTAGAAGATGCAAATGCAGCACTATGGCCAATCCCTACTTTGACCATCATTGAAACCAATCAGTTGATCTATACTGTGGCAACAGTGATACTTGAGATGCTTGGCTTTAAGATGAACAGCCACAAGGAGCAGTACCCTCCTTGGAAAAGACAGATAGAGGCTAAGATCAAGGCAGCATGGAGGTAAGTTAGCCAGCCATCAGAGCTGCAGAAAGTACAGCAAGCTGTCTGTACCTGCGGCCTTAGAAACTGCCAAGCAAAGACTCACAGCCTTGGCTAACTGCCTGAAGAGGTATACCAGAGAGACAGAAGCCAGGAGAATAAACCAGATAATCTCCACTGAACCATCCACAGTGTACTCTCAGTGGCAGGGGAACAACATGAGAACAGCACCCCCACCAAAGCTAGAGATGGAGCAATACTGGAAGAGCATATGGGAGAAGGATGCAACACACAACACCAATGCTCTAAGAGCAGACCACAGCAACCTCCCTGTACAGGCACCAGTAATCATCGCAGTGGCATACAACCAGGAAAAAGTCTTGCATATGAAGAGTTGGACAGCACCAGGCTCAGTGACATGACATGATTCACACCTGCTGGTTAAAGAAGCTACCTGCACTCCATGAGCGCCTGGCAGCACAAATGAACCAGCTGCTAAAGGCTAAGACACACCCAGAATGGCTGACCGAAGGCCTGACAGTCCTGATCCCCAAGGATGCCCAGAAGGGACCAGCCTCATCCAGTAACCTGCCTCAGCACAACATGGAAACTCTTGTCAGGCATCATAGCAGCTAAGATGAACAGGCACAGGGCACAATACATGAGCGGGGCCCATAAAGGAATTGGCAGAGATACTAGTGGAGCAAAACACCAGCTATCAATAATTCACCTAACAAAAAAAAAGAGAGAAAAAAAGAAAGCATAAAATACAAAACTTTATTTTCATACATCAGTAATTTCTAAAAGCAGGAAAGAAAAATCAGCCACTGATTAATATTCAACTTAAAAATAATCACTGTCAGAGAGGACATTCATACAAGGTTTACACTCTTTCAACTATCAAGTCCAGACATTTTACCTAAGCAGTGGCAGACAATTTTTCCTCAATCTGTTTATTTGTGTGAAAATTTTTGGTCACACTCAGTTTTATTTGCTATGCAGATAAAATTGCCATTTGGAAAATACATTGCAAAGACTTATATAAATAATCTTTTTTTTAATGTAACCCTGGTGGCAATTTTAAGAGGTGGTTGTGCTGTTAAAATGTGGAAACAGCTGTACAGAGAAACTGTTCCAGTTAGTGGGTCATGCACTGGCTCACACATCAATGAATATGTGCAAGTCCCCAAAAGGGGCTCCATCATCATCATCGTCATCATCGTCATCATCATCATCATCATCATCATCATCATCATCATCATGTGGGATTTGTCTTGATATGAAACTCATTGAGATTTGTTGTAGTCTTCTAATGTTCTTATAATAGAAAAAAAATAGCTTCCATTGCTTGAGATTTAGCTGAACCTTTATTTATACAGCATAAAATACATGAGTGTTTGTCATACCCAAGGACAATTTCAGCATTCACTATACAACATATTTCCTGTTTGTTTGTGTTGCTGCTTACCTGTACCAGAGCCTGTGCTTGTTCACAGCTCATTTTGGAAATGCTGATGTGATTCATTATTTACCTGTGCCGTAGTACTGCCTGGAGTTTATATGTTTGCATCCAGCATTTATCACTTGTATCACTTATGCAGCAGTGCCACATGTTTTCACAACCTATCTAGAATTCACTTTCAGATTGGTCATTGCTTTTTTTAACCTTGCCTTTACAGCTAATGCAGTCATTTATTTTCATTAATGCTATATAATGTGTAATCACACATGGTATAAAGAGCAGCAGGTACATTTTAAACAAATGTTTTTATATTCACGGTGGTCCTTCTAATGGCCTGAAGCTGTATTGGTGCCATCAGTCCAGTACCACATCGCCCCCTGCTGGAGAATCTAAGTCTTATTCATCTGAATGTTGAAAGTTTTTTATTTTAGTTTTCTTGTTTTTTTAAATAAATGCATAATAAGAATACTCACATAATGGCATCATGCTCCGGCCGCGGGGCTAATACTACCATCTAGTATCGCTGAAATGTGCACAGTGGGAGAGCACTGTCCCCCACAAGAGTGTTTTCAACAAGAAAAAAAAAGATTAAGAAAAAAAAAAACACTCATCTCACTGACCTTCTCCACTTCCTCATCCTCTATGTTGTCCATAAATATCTTTTTTCCCACGGAGCTGTCCTCTCGAAGCTGGGAGGCTCTTGCTGGAGACGACAGGTGTCACTGTATCCTTGCGCTTTGTGTGCGCCCTCATGCATCAACCAGCGCCACGAGACAATGTTTACCCAAAAACAGTCAGCCAGTTCGCTACACGGCTTCTGTCATTTCACTGGCCGGGGCAGACACAGCTGGGCTATCAGGCTGCTGTGGGCCGTGTCTGTGAGCACCGGCTCACAGGTGGGCGCTTTGAATATTCACTGACTTCCAGTTAAAAGCCTTCCGCACATTCGTCAGATAGTTTGTGCTTTATGGCTTCAACAGACGATGATCACAGAGCAAACAGAGTTTCTAATAACCCGTTAAGCTATTGGCTTGCATGTCTTTTTTTTTTTTTTTTTTAAAGATTAATGTCAATTATCTTAGTGACCTGTTTTAGAGCGAACAGGGTCCGTGACACACTTCCGTTTCTGTGGGAACAGGTGTGAGTGACGTCAACTCAGGTTAGGCACTTGTCCAGCACACACACACAGAAAGGTAAAGCTTCACTCACACCATGGGGAAAGAACGGCACACGTTTCATCAGGTCGCTGAGCATTTTATATGCACTGCTAAACTGGAAGTGCAATCCACTTTAACTTTTTAAAAGAGTAACATTTAAATAATGTTCCGTGAAAGTCATACAGTTAAGGTCAGATTGACAAAGAATAAATATGTGCTCTTCAGCCATTTAAAGAGCTTTGAAAAAATAGAGAAAAGTAGATGCCACTCTAAATGTAAACACTTGACTGTAAAATACAGTTTATCTAGTCTATTATTAGTCTAAATTTGCAAACTAAAGAATGTATTCTCTACAGCATAGACACCTATTTTAAACACAATGAAATCATCATTAACTTTTGCAGCTTTATGCGAGAGACTAGCACAACTGGAGTCAAGATGAGCACGACACTTTCTTCCAGTGTGTCTGCTGACTCTTGCATTCTGAGTGCGCTCGGCGCGCTCTGATGATAAGCATGGTACTCTGTGTCCTCCCGCAGCTCTTCAAGATTTCCCTCTTTCAAGTCGCCCTGCGGGAGTGATTTTTAAGTCTACCAAAGAAGTGGAACACAAACAATGCATTAAGCAGAGCTTTTGTGGTAAGAAAGAATTTCTGGTAAGGCTCTGGGAATTCGGACCGCAATGAATCCCCCAATGGATGAAATCTAAAGAAATGCTAAAAGTATCTAAGCCAAACTATCAGTGTATCAGCTTCTCCATCTATAAACTGTATATATAAAAAAGAGGGGTGCAAAGCTTTGTGAGATTTTGTATGTAATATCAGAGGAATAATGAGGAATAACGACTACACAGCCTAGGCCCACTCTTGGTTTATTTCAGGCATTTTAAATACAAAATAATAGTTCAATAAGCATCTATGATAATTACCCCTTTTTTCATGTTTCTAAATATTAAAGTCCTGCAGCTGCATACTTATCTACCATATCTTTGTTCTATGGACACAGGGTAAGTATCACATGACACCTAAGTATGGTCTAGTTAAACTGGACTGGGCAGATTAATGCAGGCATCAGGTGAAGTTAAATATTTGAATTCAAACATCGGGTCAACTGCTAAACAGAGTTCACGACACGTAAGAAAACAAAGAGTTTCTATTCATTGTCAAATTTATGAGCAGTAGGAGGTTAATTAGGACAGTCAAAGGTGAGATTTAGCATCATTAGGCATCAGGTCAGAGTGCATAAAAGGAATATTTGCGGCGGTTTATTTGGATATTTGGGTAACATTTTGTCCGTATGTTTTTGCGTTTTGTTGTGCAGCAGTTTGTGCTTTTTATCTTGAAAGGCGCTATACAAATAAATGAATAAAACAAAAGCAAAATTGCTCTGTTAGACACTTAGCTTCAAATTGATCTTAATATCAATAAGCCATTAGTTAAACTACCAAAAAACCAAAGTCATTGATTAAACTAACCAATGCAGGATGAAAAGTAATTAGTAACATAACCCTGTGATAGACTGGTGACCTCTCCGGGGTGTACCCCACCTCATGACCTATGACAAGTGGGATAGATCACCTGCATGTTTAAGAAAAATATTATTTGTCAGCAGTTTATTTATGTCACAAGATGCTGATAAGATATTCTGTGCTGAAAGAAAAAAAAAGTTCTGGTAATCACAGAATTTGCTTCAGATTCAATTTGCGGCAGACACAGAGGGAAGACTCCTTAAACAAGAGGTTGCATTTTTTAGATTCCACGGGGGATACAAGCCCAATACTCTACAGCTACCTGAGCCTTCGCTTCCAAGTCATATTTGCGGACACTTTGACACGTGTGTCCTTCAGGCAAACAGGCCTGTGAGTCACTCAGAGGTCTGCTCCCCACAAAGTCTGGGGACTCCCTTGTGCGCTCTACACGGAGTGTGAAAGGTGGTCAAATAAATTAAGTTTGGTGGGTAATAAAATGCCTCTATCATATCCACGTGGTGTGGCCATGGCAGCTGCTTAGCAACAGAATCTAGCAGCTGCACTGCAAAAAATGTCTGTCCCAACAATGTCTGAAGTTTACACTTTAAATAGTGTTTCTTTTTGAAGCAAAAAAAAAAAAAATTCTTAGCAAATTGTCTTCCTCTGTGACACTAAATCAAACCCTGTACAACTCTGCTGCAAATAAGAGTTCTTGCTCTTGCATTAATTCTCTTTTTATTCTTTATTTGCTCAGGCTGTTCTTTTTTTATTATGAGGATCATGAGGCATAATGTGAAACACCTGGAGCATTTAATCTTGTAAAAAGGGAAAATTATTTAAATTACAATAAAGTGGAATAACACTGGATAATAAAATGTATCTGTTATTTTGTCCAACAGTTGCACAAATGTTGTGTGTTTCTTTTCTTTTCTTTTCTTGCGATAACTCACCCTGATGAGTTTCTCCTCCTTTAATACCTTCTCGATGCAGCAAACCTCCAGACCATATTTTTGTGTGGAGTGTGATATGTTGCCAGATAAACATAGCATGGCAAAACGCCAGTGTTGACACTTTGTGGAGGCACAGTGGCCCGGTGAGGGGGACACTTTTTGCAGCGTGTGGGTTATAAAGAGAGGGAGTGGCGCACTGGTTAACACTGAGGAGAGAAACTCCACACGCAGACAGAAGCACGGCAGCGCCAGGGATAACATGATTATCGCTCTATTAGGTCCGCTACTGAGCACAACTAGATGCAGCACAGAGATCATTGTGTGTTGAGAGAGGGGAGACGCAGAGGAAATGCTTCATCTGCCACATGGATCCTCTTTTCTTCCAAATGGTCTGCCTAAAGAAGTTACCCACTGACAGTTTTTTAATGCCTGTGCCTCTCATCCAGTGGACACGTTGTGCCACTGCCCCTCATCTCAGGTAAGGTTGTTGCGCTCTTTTTAAAGCTCTTTTCTCAATATTACTCAGGTTGTCTAAGCCAGTTATATAAGTAGCACAAGACATGTCATAGTTGATTGAGAAGACCATTATTAGCACTGAAGGATCTGATCTCTTTTTCCTTATGTTGCCTCATATTTTCAGATGAACTGACAGCCTTGTAAATAATAAGGGCTAATTCTTGAAGGAGGCAGTACACAATGAAAGAGAAAAAAACTCAAGAAAGCCCCGGAGGAGTGATTCATTTGCTTCCTTTCTCATCCCTGCTGTGAGATACAAGCTCTGTCCTTCCTGGTGGATGATATTTGTTAACCTCGGGTGAACTCACATAGGCAGTGGGCCAACCTGCTCCAATGGAGTCTGCTATGGAGACCAACCAGACAGACATGGATGGTTACAGCCTCCAGATTGCACTGCCACTCACAGTGCTGGTGGGGATCATGATCCTGTTGATAGTGTTTGGTAATGTACTGGTGGTCATAGCTGTGTTTACAAGCCGGGCCCTGCGGGCTCCCCAGAACTTATTCTTGGTGTCTCTGGCATCAGCAGACATTTTAGTGGCTACCCTTGTGATGCCTTTCTCCTTAGCCAATGAGCTCATGGGATACTGGTACTTTGGTGAAGTGTGGTGTGAGATATATCTTGCACTTGATGTTCTCTTCTGCACTGCCTCCATTGCCCACCTTTGTGCTATCAGCTTAGACCGCTACTGGTCCATCACCCAGGCCATCGAGTACAACCTGAAAAGGACGCCACGCCGCATCAAATGCATCATCTTCATTGTGTGGGTTATTGCAGCAGTTATTTCCTTCCCACCTCTAATCACCATGGAGAAAGAAAAGAATACTGAAAGTAATTATAACAATAATAACAATTATACTAATGTCACTAAACCTTTGTGTAGGATCAATGATGAGAAATGGTACGTCATCTCCTCCTGCATTGGGTCCTTCTTCCTCCCGTGTGTCATCATGGTGCTGGTCTATGTGCGGATCTATCACATTGCCAAAAAGAGGACACGAGCACCACCCGGAGACCGAAAGCGAAAGACTGCCACCATCGCTGCTGCCAACCAGAAGCAGAATGGCCTGGGTGATGCTGAGGACCGTCTCTGCCATGAGAAGCTGAATGGTGAACAGGCCATGGAGTTGAAGGAGGAAGTGAAACGAGTAGGGGGTGGAGAGGATGAGAAAGGTGAGGTCAACGGCGTGGACATTGAGGACTCATCCTCCTCTGACCACAATATGAACAATCCATGCTCAATTAAAAAGAAACCGGCCAAGGGGAAACCCAGGCTGAGTCAAATCAAACCAGGGGACAATGACATGCAGAAGTGCGAGCCGAGCACCAAGGGCAGCCGCTGGAAAGGCCGTCAGAACCGTGAGAAACGCTTCACTTTCGTCCTGGCAGTGGTCATTGGAGCATTTGTGATCTGCTGGTTTCCCTTTTTCTTTACGTACATGCTGAAGACACTGTGCCAGTCCTGCTATGTCCCTGACACCCTGTTCAAGTTCTTCTTCTGGTTCGGCTATTGCAACAGTGCACTGAACCCCATTATTTACACCATCTTCAACAACGACTTCCGGAGGTCATTCAAAAAGATACTGTGCAGGAGGGACACGAGAAGATACGTATGATGGACCATCTTGTACATACTTTTGTTTGTTTGTGTTTTTTTTTTTTTTTACCATATTGTACATAAATTGTAAAACACAGTGATCTTTGTGCATGGATCACCAGTTTGTGATCGCTCTAGGTGTAACTGCTTGGAAAAGCTTTGCCAGGATGAGCTTCCTGTGTACTAGTGGGAAAAATTTGCCTTTGGGACTTTCTGGGAGAAAACTTTATTTTCTTTAATATTTGTCAAGGTTTGGGCAACAAAAGTAGTTGGTAAGGTTTCAGAAAGATTGCGGTTTGGGTTAAGAAACATTCTTTCGAAAACATTTATGTCTTACAGATTCTGTCCAGCAGAAAGAACTGAAGGCTAACTTCTCCCATGTGTTGCAGCATTTTTTTTTTTTAAAAACATCTGCCACTCACAGCCTGAACACTGACTAAGCTCACAAAAAGAGAGGCTTAAAATACAGAACACCACAGTGAAAACATGCTTTATTGTAACTACTATTTGTATTTTTATAAAAGATACACAGTGAAGTCCATGATGTGTATTGTATTTTATGGCAGTATATTGTACAAAATGACCTGTCTGAACATTTGTCTCTATTTTTGTTGGATACAGTATTGTGCAACTTTT
This sequence comes from Cichlasoma orientale, assembly GCA_034780415.1. NCBI lineage: Eukaryota > Metazoa > Chordata > Actinopteri > Cichliformes > Cichlidae > Cichlasoma > Cichlasoma orientale. Next base: position 37,703 of record JAVDPK010000758.1, read on the forward strand.
TTAAAAATGATATGATGAAGCTGATGACGATGATGGTTAGGATGACGATGATGGCCATGATGACAACTTGTGGGAAAAATGCAGACCCTTTAAAAGAATAAATTAAGGCCACTTCCTGAAACAGTCTCAAGGAGCCATATAAAACTTCAGACCGGTGACGAATGTTATAATTTACAGTATGTTATACTGTGCTGACACGCACTTTTTCCACACAAACACACAAGAGGCTTGTAATAAAACGGGAAAGAGACATAAAGGCAGCACAAAGGGGAAAAAAAGGCTGAATTTGTTCCCAGAAAAACGATGAGGCGTTAAAGAAGAGTTCCCAAAGAAAAAAAGCGTTTTTATGCGCCAAGAGTGTGAAAACCTTCTTGTACAGTGAATTGGATACATCAACAGAAAAGTGCAAATTCACAGGTCTGTTGAATCTGACCTTTGCAAGAGATTAACAAGAAGCTTAGCTCTTAATGAGCCTCAGCAGAACATGTGCAAATGTTCTTTTGCTCTCTGGATTAATAATGATTCTGATAAGATGGCCGACTTTTTCTTTTTTCTAAGATGTCAAATTAAATTAACTTTTTAATCTTTTTTTCCCGCCCAAGTGTGTTTAGTGGAGCTTTTAGACTTCGGAGTCCGTTTTGAATGATAAATACGGTTGTAATGCAAGGCACGGGGAGCAGAGAAGTAACGGTTCATTTGCTGTCTTGTGCTACCACAGTATGCATCATTAAATAAAGACACAGAGGCTGACAAACCAGATCCTGATTGACTGGTTCATCTCTCTCTCTCTCTTGCTCTCTCTCTCTTTACTGTATTTTCTCTATCAGGCTTCGAAGACTGGGTGAACAAAAGAGTAGCTATAATCTGTGCATTGAATACAAAGAGCATAGCTTTTCCCTGCAGAGGAGGAGTATGTAAATGGATTCCTTTTGACCATCAGGAAGACAGCGGAGAAGCACAGCCCCTCAGAAAGCAACATGGTCTTTTGGGAGTTTTTCTGATTGTGTATCCACCTCATCCAGCACAGCCTGATATACACTTATTTTTAGCTGGGGGAGTGTTTCTCTGCACGTTTACAACATGTATAAGTGTGGTGAGCCTGTGAGAAAGAGGCAGCGTATGTGTGTGAGAATGTGCGAGTGTATTTGCAGGACATATAAACACAGGGTGAGCTCCCACTGGACAGACAAGTTTGCAGTCGTGCTGATGCTCCACGAGCATTTTGAATGAGGGGAGAAATTTTGAGGCATATTTTTTTATCAAAAGAAAAGAAAAGAAAAAAGAAAAAAAAAACTTTACCAGAAAGATGGGTGTCTCAGGTTCTGGTTACCTCTTTCAAAATGGGAAGGAAAGCCAGGCGTTCACTGTCAGTCCATTTGTCATAAAATCTCTTGGGGTGCTGTATCCTGATTAATGGCAGTCACAAACTGACCCAATCAACATGTTTGTTGTTGCAGCTTTTTTTCCTGGGGAATCAGTTTTCCACTGATTCCCCAGAACCCCGATTAGATCCTGCTTCCTCCAATGAGGTTCCAGGTTGAGAAAGTAAGTTCTTCAAAAGGTTTTCCATTCCCTGATGAGAATTCCTGTGATAGAAAGACACATATTAATGCTTGTCCTGAAATATCAACGTTCCAGAAAGAGTAACCATCTTATTAATTAAACAAAAACTTGAAAGTAAACTGAACTTATTTCAGAAGTTTAAATGTTTTATATCACTACAATATTGAAGTATCCCTACTACAGTTTAATGATAAAATACTCATATTAACATTTTTACAGTACATTGAAAGAATTACTGGTTACTCTAGATTTTTTTTATCCTCTCATAAATTGTTTTCTTTTCTTGCTCTTACAAATCCTGCATACTGTCACTGAGGTATATGACCAGTTTACACAGGGTATGCTGTTGCATACACTGATGTGGTGTGACCAGTATGCTGGCTAATGTAGCTAAAGTTAATAGCTAAACAACACTGTGTAACTGGAGAGTCACTTTGCTTAACATAAAAATTAATTGAAGTTCTAAACTGGCAATTACTGACACTAATAAGGGGGGAGGTCAAAACAACACCAACATATCACCCTGTAAATTGTCATGGCAATCTTTGTAGTTGCTTATTTATGTAAACAGTGGCGAAAGAGGAACATTATGATTCAATTGAAGTTGGATTGAGGACCAGTTGCTGAATGCAATCCAATATTAACTGTCATTTTTTGCTCTGTATATGATCTCTATCGACTCCCGAGGGAAATATCTCCACTAGTTACAATATCAGTCTTGCTTTTTGATGCTGAGCAGGTTGCACTGCTTTTGCCATTTTATACATTAGTATCAGTATTTATAGCTAGTTTACATGTAGGTATCGTTGTGTTAGTATTTTCATTTGAGACAGATTTGAAATGTTGCACAGCAGGTGATAGGGGTTTGTGAGAGGATACTAACTAACACATATGTGTGTTTACCTCGTCCTGTCCTCCTGTTCCTCTCTGCCTCCCTCTCTCTGTACCTTTCACATCAACAAGCAGTAGTGATATCATTAGGCGGATGTACTCACTGACTGCCTATTGGAGGAAACCAGCTGTTGAAGTCAGCAGACCCTCTACACACACACACACACAAACATTTAGCCTCTGGGAATCGGGGCATGGATCATCAGGTTAGAGTGCACATCCGTCTCCAAAGTCAAAGCATGGTTCACTGCAGTAACTATTCAAAAAGACAGGAACAGAATGTCAACATGTCTCAAAAATCACGCAGGACGCAGAATCAGTGGTAGATGGAGAATGCATGTGGGGATGAAGTTGCATTTTACTTGGCTGCTTTGTTTTGAGATGAGCGCTTCTAAGTGGCTGTGGGTGGATGGGTGTGTCTGTGTTGTGCACATATGCTGTAGGTGGCCAGGGTGAAAAGGCCATGATGACGATGAATGTTGGCTGAGGCACCCACGTACTACAACCTGTGGAGCTTTTTTTCAGAGTGACATCCGCCTATTTGAGGTGGCTGTAATATACATGATTATTCATAGTGTTGCTGATGACTCACTGTTTTTTTTTTTCTCCAACTTTTATTTGCCTGCTTCAAAGCAGTTTCACCAGAAGGCCTGGACTTGTCATCTAAACTACGATTTACACCATCCAAGAACATATTACTAAACAAGGATCATATTTTCTAACAGTCGTAACTGGCTGTCAGCTCCTTTTTGAGGAAAGAGAGAATTTCACAGGTGTCATTTAAAATGGAGTTCCAGTCTCATTAGCGGGAGGCTGATTAGCTGTCAGACCTCTGGTCTGACTGGAGAAACAAAACAACGCTGGGCAATGGATATTTCCCTTGAAGAATAATTTGTTGCAACAAATGTTTTCCAGGAGCTCGTTATGATTGAGTGCATTCAGATCCCATCGTCCCGGGGACCACACAGCATTATGCAACATGATTATTAGACTTGTGAGGTACTTATGCTTTGCCCGAAGAAAGGATAGTATACAGGATTTAGTGTTCCAGTCATGTGCCTAAAAATGTTGGAGCAGCAGTAGACCAATTTTCTCCTATGTCCAAATATGTCTTTTCACAAACTGGACTGGGAATATGATTATTATTTGATTAACTGATTAATAATTTAGTCTGTGAATGTTATAAAACAGGAAAAAAAAACATCCCAAACATTAGAATTAATTATTAGATTTAATGTCAGTATGAGACAATGAGCTGGAATGTTAATAATAATCTTGCATATATGAGATAACATGCAGTTAGATGCTGTCTAATACTTACTGAATGCTCACTCAAATGTCAAAGAATAAAGCTAAAATTCCTCCCTTTTGAACTAATGCCAGCTTGCACTGTATGCTTTCTAATTTAGCCTATTCACTTCACCTGACTGGAGCCTAAACAAAGATGGGTGTTTTGTTGTGATGCAGACTCACACATAGTCCAAGAGTTTTACTGAAGTAAACGTAGTTGTTTTACTTTTATTTTGAAGTAATTTGAATAGAATAAGCAATAATCCCTCCGTCAGACCGGCAACCTGTCCAGGCTGTACCCTGCCTCTCGCTCCATGGACCTATGACCTATCTAGGGTGTCAAACTCAAAAGGCTGAATTAAGTTCAAACACTACAAAAACCACACACTATAATCACCAGTATATTACATATTACATGAAAATATTATAAACAGTATAAACAGCCAAATAAAAAAGTACCCAATTAAATCAGGTTTTCTGGTTTCTGCATTTCTAACTGATTTACTGATTAGTCCATTCAGCAGTAATGTCTGTCCAATGTATACTGTCTGTCCAAGCAGCGCTTCCAGCTAAGGAGCCCCCTAACCTGATGGACACTCCACACACACACACACATCTGCCACACATCAATCACAAGACAACCAGCTGATAAGAGAGAGTAATGTTTTGGGAGAATGATGGCTAAAAGAGCCTCATGAAAGAGCGTTTAACAGAGGTGGAAGATTAAAAAAACATCCAATACTTTTCCAGCCCCGAGTGAACTGTGTGGCTCTCTAATTATCACAGATAAAAGCAACAACTAGCTGATCTCTTTCTCACCATTATTTAAGGTCTTTGTGCTGGAAATTCCCATCTCTCCATGAGTGATGGACAGCCGAGAAGAATATCTGCACGGTGACACGGGAACAGCAAAGTGAATGGGAGGCAGAGAGGGCATTTGAAGTGGGTTGCTGTAGTGTCTGTAATGACTGTCTAGTGTGTACTGATGGACAGGACAGTGGGCGTTTGAAGGAGATTATACCTGAGCACTCTGCTGTTTCAGTGGTGCAACCCCTAATAACAATGACTTAATGAAAGCAGCCGGTTCATGAATAGCATCTTTTTGTGTGCGGCATGAATTTGGAGGTGTTTGATCTTTTTTTCCTGGAACTATGACTGTAAGTTGACAGTACGCGCTTTTAGGCAGCTTTCATAATCACAATAATTGCAAAGGAAACATTAATGAACATTTTTTATTTTAAAGTTACAGCACGATGACTTTATAGTGTTGAGGAGAGAAGCTCAGGTAGTTGAAAGGCCTACAAATGCAATGAGTCTGTCTGGTCCATTCTCACTCTGAGGGCAACAAATGCTGTCATTTTGCAGTTTTCAGCAGCGATTTAAACCTTATTATGTTTGAGTCAAAGTCACATGATCACTTCACCGTTTCTGTGTCCTTAGAAAGCTGTAATTGAAACACAGACTGGATATAAAAGATGAACATAGATGCTGGAAAGCCACATGCTGGTTTCTGGACTCCAGATTACGACACACATACCTGCCAGTCAGTGCTAAGTAACAAGTTAATAAAATACTAGAATTTCACTCATCAAAACAAACCAGCAAACCAGAATATTTGTGAGTTTTTGATACTTTCCATGTTAGCTTCATTTTGCCGCATGGATTTAAACTGTGCATCTGAACCCAGTTTCTGTGACCTGATTTAATTGAAAAATAAATTATTAAAGTTTACTGTTTAACAGATTTATGCAGTTAAGAGCATTTGAATACATTCTTTTGTGGGCATCATTAAAGCTGGCAAAGTTCTATAATTATGTTCTATAGTCACAAATTAAGGGTGCACATGTTGTTGGACTTGCACGGTTTTTGAGTTTGTAATTGCACAGCAGCCATTTCAGTGGACAGCACTGTGAAACATCACAGGCAATCACCAAGTGACAAACAAGCGTAAGTACCGGGGGAGGCGCAGAGCTACACTCACCACAAGGTTTGGTACTGCTTTTGAGTCACACATTTTTCAACATGGAGCCATGGGTTTGTTTTTCTCTCTGTTCCACTGTTTTGTTTTTTTTTGTTTGTTTTTTAGGCACTGATTCATTTATTCTTTACAGCTCTTTTACTTTTGCTTTTACTCACTGTTTGGTTAGATTCAGGCATGAAGAACTCTATTATAACTACATTTAGGAAAAATAAAGGTAAAAATACAAATCATCTCACTATTGCTATAACTGAGTGCACACAGCACTGATGCCAAAAGACACCTTCTCATATCTGAAATATCAGTGATTTTGAAAAAACTACAGTATTTGATGCCTTGGAAATGAAAATGGGCTGGAAATGCACAAGGTATCCTTTGGCATCAGTGCTTCGGCATTAGACGCTCCTCGTGTTAAGCCAGCGAAGTACTTTAAACATTTTTCTTTTCGACATACAAGGCGACTGCTGCTAAAGGGTGTATTTTAATTCAAACCACAATCTGGGTGAAAACAAGTAGCTCTTTCAAGTCTTCCTCTTTATCAATGAATATTAGAGCATCTAACGCAAATCACAGTTAAATCTCAATCCATGTCTTATATCACAAAGCAGTGTGACAGCAGCAACACAAGGAATCACTCACACAAGAAGACCGTCTTTCCACTATAATGTTTTTATTCAAAAGTGGTAAAATCCTGATTATTTGAAATACGGGCCACCATTGTGAAGACGCGTTTTCATGGCCTCTACGGCATAAAGAATTTAGCTCGTACAACTGTAAAGGAGCATGAAAAGTGGGCTAGTTGAGCAAAAACAAACAAAGTTGCTATAGTAATAAAGAGCTGTATTTTGTTCACTGACTTTTCCTGTTCAGTGTGAGGCTTTTGATCACTGCACATTTTTTATGTTAAGGTTGTATATTCTAAAGACATACATCACAGGCCTTGCATTCCTTTTCAGCCGTCTCAGAGAGCGTTTCTAAAGTGGCTCCACAGTGTCCAGCCTGATCAGATTAGCTTAACATTTTTATACAGAATACAAACCTTTTTTTTTCCCAAGACTCTCAATCTAGACAATAACAAGAAAAAAAGTGGCAGTGATAATATATTTTTTTCCCAACAATAGATTAATGAAGCACATGAATTGCTAAGGAGTTTTCTCTTGGTGTTTACAGTAGCTTTCAGAAGTTTCAGTGGGTTTGCTCCACTTCTCACTCGCACTTCGATACAACAGATGAAAGTCTGTCTGAAAGACAGCAGCACCACTGTTTTCTGATCTGCTCTCCTACAACTTAATCTGAGCTGCAATCGTAATTTGAGTGACAGCTTCCTGTAAAACAGGCCTTTAAAAAGAGTGCAATTATACACACTTGTGGAAACAGTTCAACTCATCCTTTTATGTTATCTCCATGACTCACCCACTCTCACCCACCTATATCCATCCCTGTAACACTCAAGCTATGTTTCTCCATAGGTGCTCTCAGTAAATACAGCACAGGGAATAGCAGACTTGTTAGCGCGTGGTAATTACGTGTTATTCAGAACCAAGGTATTTTACGTGCAGTTTAAACGGAAAGCTTGCAAATCCCAGAAAAAGAAACACATTATAGGCAATTATCAGGAAAATTGAAAGGGCTGTGCCAGTGAGCATGAATCCAAATGATATGTGGGTGTTATGACAGAGATCCTATTTGTTTCATGTAAGACAGGTGGATGAACATGCAATAAGGGGATGGTGGAAAAGGAAGATGAAAATAAAGACAGAAGAGAGTCAAAAAGGGAGCAGGTAAACTCCCAGGATGATTTGATATTGTGAAAATAAACAGCTAAAAGATATCAGAGCCAAAGGTTCACACGCAGAAGCTATATGTTGTATTTAGGAAATTGGCAGAGAGAGAGAGAGAGAGAGAGAGAGAGAGAGAGAGAGAGAGAGAGAGAGAGAGAGAGAGAGAGAGAGAGAGA
>JAVDPK010000758.1:45390-56924 GCA_034780415.1 Cichlasoma orientale
GAGAGAGAGAGAGAGAGAGAGAGAGAGAGAGAGAGAGAGAGAGAGAGAGAGAGAGGTGAGTACACAGGGTACCTTGGTGGGAACACAAAGTCCAAGTCATCTATATTCCAGAGCCTCCTGTTCTATTTTGTACTAGATGATCTTCAAACCTCTGCAGGTCTACGCTGCTTGTATCCTACCCAAACTGCATTCAGACTTCAACAGCATTTTTATTTATTTATTTTTGTTGTCAAAGCAGATGTGATTCTGCCTCTTCCCATCAATGAGAATAATCCTATTTCCCTGAGACAAAAGGCTCATCTTTCATATCAATGCCAGTGGTAAATTAGTCTGAGGCTCAGGCATGGAAAATGGACATGATAGCCCATATTTATAGGTGGATTGGGTTATGTGGCTGGCAAACACAAATGGAAGAAAACCGCTGGTATTCTCTCTCAAATGAAAAGGCCACAGACAAGAAGTGTATACATTAAACAGTGGATAATATGGGTCTGGAACCCCCTGGGACACTGAAAAATTGAAAAAGTCAAGACAAAAACAGCTGTATATTGGAACATCCCAAAATAGAACATGGCAAATCACATTTTGATTGATTGCCTTCATTCTGTCCCTCCAGCACAAACATAGTAAATCTCAGTTGCGTCCCTTTACACATTTAATAATAATAATAATAATAAAAAAAAAAATCCTCCCGTTCCCGCAGCATGGCTTCTTTCTAAGAGTGCTCACTCGCAAACGGAGTTTACCCCCCATCCCCCCCCATCCCCCAGACACTGTGCATTTGTAAATATTTGTTTTGTGAAATATGAAACATAATTGCTCAAGACAAATCATATGGGAGACAAATATTCCTTTGTTGGATCAAGGTAAAAGTGGTTGCAACAGCTGGACTTTGCTACCATGTAGACATTGTTCCTTCAAATGAAACGATAAGACAGGCTTGTCACAGCACTTTATATACTGTTGAAATAACAGGCTATTATTTATGAAAGAGAGCACAACGCATTGCTCCAACAATCTGATATTCACTCTAAGTAGTATTGTTTCAAAGGGACACAGTTTTGTATTACACAGCAGTTTTTTAACCTCATAAAAAAAGACCAAATCTCAGTGATTTCCTCTCTCTCTCTGCTAAGGTTGACTTTGAAACTATCCCAATGAATTCGTAGCATCCCTCCCCAACAAAACCCTGCCTGAACAAAACAGCAGGGAGCCACGTAATAACCAGCTGCAAAAGCATGGCTGGCATCATCTTCACCTTATAAGGCTGTCTGTTTGTTTGCCTGTATCATAATGGCAAAATCTGGTCCTGGAGTCATCTACGATTGCAGTATCTATTATTCATAAGTACCAGATTAACATTTTGGGAAGAGATCAGGGTGATCTGTGAGAAGATTACTGCAAAAGAAATTTCACTGGACCCAAAGCTATTTCTAGTTGGAACACAGTTGTAATAAAAAAAATAATTATAATGAATTATCCTCAGTTTTTAAATGCCAAAAAGGCAATCATTTTTGAGAAAAAAACTCATAGCTCAAATGTGGCTCACCAGATGGCATCAAATCTCGAGGCAAGAACCTCCTATTCTAAACTCATACTTGAAACCTTAGGCGATCTGCTGTGACTGTTTGGGCTGTGAGGAGAAAGAGACAAAAAAGGGATCGCAATAACAAAACACAAACTACTGGAGACAGTAGCCAGAAGTGGCAGCTGAACACATCAGGAGTGAAAAGAAGCAAGTGAAGAAAAAAATGCTCAGTGCATCCCCCAGCAGCCTGAGCCTATAGCAGCACAACTGAGGGATGGTTCAGCCTTAAGTATAATCAATCAAAAAGAAAAGTGTAAAGCCTTATCTAGAAAGCAGAGATGTCTCCCAAACCCAAAGTGGGAGATGACTTCACTGGAGAGGGGCCTAACATCTGAAAGCTGTGCCTCCCATTCTATTTTTAAAAACCCCAGGAACCACAAGTAAGCCTGCAGTCTGAGGTCAAAGAGCTCGATTAGGATAATATGGTATGAGATCTTTAAGATATGATGGGGCCTGATTATTCAAGACTGAGTGTGAGGAGAAGGAGTTTAAACTCAATTCTGGATTTAACAGGGAGCCAGTGAAGAGAAGCCAGTTTAGGAGAAATATGATTTCTCTCTCTGGTCCTCGTCAGCATCATTTTGAAGGCTTTTCAGGGAGCTTTTAGAACAGCCTGATAATGAACTACAAGAGTCCAGGCTAGAGGTAACAAATGCATGCGACAGTTTTTGAGCATCACTCTAATTTTAGCAATATTACACAGATGAAAGAAAGCAAGTTTCCTTACAGTGTGGTTAGACAGCGTGGACATTTTTTTATGGCTAACTAAAATAAGCTCTGTTTCATCTGAATTTAAAAGCAGAAAGTTATTATTCAGGCCTTTATGTCTATAAGACATACCTGCAGTTTAGCTCATTTATTGTTAGGGTACAAGAGCGTCAGCAGCTCATGTACCATACTGCAGATAAAGTAATTTAAAAAGTAATTTCACAAAATACTAAATGTAAGATAAAAGAAAAAAAAAATAAATCTAAAATATTGCACAGAAAACAAGGTACATAACTCTTCCTGCCAGACTGAAGATGGTTGAGCTGTAGTGCTACAGCTTTTGAGATAAGCCGTTTCAGTCTATTTGTGCTTGCACTGATAGTTCTAAAGTACCTGCCTGATGGTAGGAGCTTGAACAAATGGTGCCCAGGATGTGTAGTGTCTTTAAAGATTTTCTTAGCACTCCTCACACTGCAAGTTGTGTAGAGATCTTCTGCAGTACTACAGATCTGCTTTCCAGATCTGTCTTGAATCCTACTCATTGTATTTCCCCTTTGACCTCGCATCCATCTGTCTTTTCCCATCCGATCCCATGTGGATATATTTTGAAGGAAACTCCAAAATACCCAACACATGCACACAGATTTCATGGCAGACTTTGGCTTTAATTTATTCCGTTAATTCATTTTTTAATTCATCAAGCCTTTCAGCTGGGAGTTGATGGGGGGGCTGAAAAAAGAGATGCAGAATATGAAAGATGAGACAAAAAAAAAAATGGCTACACATGGGCAGCAGAGAGGTAGACAGCAGAGGGAAGAGGGCCAGGCTGTGAATACTGATGGGATGATCAGTTGTGTTTCAATTGCACACACGAAAAAGCTAGTCAGCGTTGGCTTGGAAAAAAGACAAAAAAAAAAAAAGCGATAGCTGATCTTTGGGGAAGATTACATCTGGCATCCGTCTCGCACTCCTTCCTCATCACGTTTTTTTAGGTTTTTGTTTGTTTCTGGGGGAATTACTCAAGCCGTGGGGGAGTTGTCTGAGGGAAATACAGACATCAATCTCCCATAACATGTAGGAGAAATAATAACACATCAAAGTAGTGCTCTCAGCATGCTGTTGGGAATTAGTCAAGAACAGCGAGTTTTGATGCTCAAAATGCATGTCTTCATATTTAAATGCATGGGAAACAGTTCAGCACCTTTTGTCTCCGTTTCATAAAACATGTCAGGATCTCTCCAGGCTCGTCCTGAGAAGTCGATCGAGCTCAGCGAGCGGATGTTTACTTTGTGGCTATCACTCACTGTTATTCATCATTAACGTCCTGACAGCTAGGAAAATCTATTTTTTGTGACTTAATGCCTTGATAAAAACTGCCACTAAGCATATTCAGATCAATCAGTATCTCAGCTGTCAAAATGGACTTTGAATAAGCAGGTGGCAAGCTGCTGCGTAACAGTCCTCAGTCCTCATCACTTAGCACCCTGCTGAGTTATGATTGGAACTGAACTTCCAGAATGTGTGTGTGTGTGTCTGTGTGTGTGTGGTGCCTCTTGCCCTCCCCACATGGAGTCTGTCCAGGGTTCCACAGTAGTCAGTTCTCACATGATTTCAACCATCCTGAGGGGATTAGCGATAAACATCCAAGCTTATTCTGGAACTGCACACCCCCGCTCTCCCGCTTCTCCTCTCATTTTCTTCTCAGTTTTTTCTTTCTTTTTAAATTTCTTTTCATTTCTTCCTTCTTTTACCCCAATTTCTTCTTTTTATCCCACCTTTCCTCTTTACATCCTCATCCACTTCTTGTTTTTTCCACCTATTTTTTCTTGGCTTTTAAATTATTTCCTTTTTCCTTTCTCTTCTCAATCTTCTCAACCTCTCCTTATCTTTTTCAAAGCTTCTCTCTCCTTTTTCTTTTCTTTTCTTTTCTTTTCCCCTCATCTATCCCCTCCCTCCCTCCATTCCTTTCCTTTTCCTGTCATTACTCATCCTCTCCATCTTCTGTCCTCCTCCCCTGCCCCCTCTTATATCTGGTGACCTCTCCTCCCCAGTGACGATTTGACTAAGTGGGAACTTGTAGCACAAAAATGAAAACAATAAGTCACACTTGAGGCAGCGGATTGTAACAGCCGCCTGTAGATAAGAGACAAACCGCCAGCAACTTTTTGGAGTCACTTCTTGTCATACGTTTAAACTTTGTACAAAAAGTAATGAAAGCTGTTTGGCAGTGGCAAAGAAGATTTGCCAAGTTTTTCATGGGTGAAACCCACATGCCCAACTCTGCTGCTGCTCAACCCACAAATGCATTTTCCTTACAAATGTGTCACAGTTTAAGGGGAAGCAAACGGGCTTTTCAGCGGTATAAGATTTACTGCCAAGAAGCAAGAACCAAACACAAATTTCCTCACTTTTTGTACTAGATTTATATACATACAAAAAGAGCAGGCAGGTAGTTGCTGCTATTTTTGGTGAACAGGAATTATACAAGAGGGGGAATTCAATTTTAGGGACATTCAGAGTAATTTCAGGGACCTCCCAAAGGCTTTATATCCATTTTCCTATCACAAGGGGACACTGAACTTTCTGATGCAGCACTGGGGAGATGCAAACAGGAACATTCATGAGCAGCACAATTATTATTGCAGCATTTCACTGTGCCAAATCTGATGAAGTGAAAACATAACAACTGGCATTAGAGGGTTACAAAAGACAAGTAACAAGTAGACAATTAATCTTTTATTGATATTTGGAACTGAAATTACTTAAATGGGTTAAAGGAAATAAAATTGGGTGTAGAACAGGATGTAGAGGAATCTTCTTTGGAGATGACGTGTGGTGATATTTGATTGGAAAAAGATTACAGTGTTTACTTTGAGGAAAGTCTGTCTATCATAAAACAAATGTAGCGAATTCAATTCAATTCATTTCAATTCAGTTTTATTTATATAGCGCCAAAACACAACAGTCGCAACAGTCAGTTGTAAGGTAAAGACCGCACAAACCCAACAGTCAAAACGACCCCCTATGAGCAAGCATTTGGCGACAGTGGGAAGGAAAAACTCCCTTTTAACAGGAAGAAACCTCCAGCAGAACCAGGCTCAGGGAGGGGCCGTCATCTGCTGCGACTGGTTGGGGCTAAGGGGAGAGACAGGACAAAAGACAAGCTGTGGAAGAGAGCCAGAGATTAATAATTTAACTATAATTAAATAATTAAATAATTTGTAATAATAACTATTTTTTTTTTAAATTATTGTCGTCTTTCACTCACAGTTAGTGGATTTTACTGCCCGTCAGTGTTCTCCAGCTTTATTCAAATATTTATTGGTTACTAAATTCAATTAGATTCATTAGATATTAATAATCTCAGCCTCTCTTCCACAACATGTCTTTCACCCTGTCTCCCTCGCCTCACCCCGACTGGTTGTGGCAGATGGCTGCCCCTCCCTAAGCCTGGTTCTGCTGGAGGTTTCTTCCTGTTAAGAGGGAGTTTTTCCTTCCCACTGTTGCCAGGTGCTTGCTCATAGGGGGTTGTTTGATTGTTGGGGTTTTCTCTGTATTACTGTAGGGAATTTGCCTTACAATATAAAGCACATTTGGCGATTGTTGTTGTGATTTGGCACAAATCAAATTTGGCATAAATCTAATGTAATTGAATTAAATCTACAGTGTACTTTTGCAGTGTGAGGTACTGAACCGACCAAAATCTGCAAACTGAAATTCCATTATAGGCATTTGTGTATTGCTTCAGAGAGTAAACTGAATGGTGACATCTGCAATGCTACTGATTAAGACCTATTTGGGATTCTTCTACACAACATAGACTCACTGGTTGCCTTTGTTTTGTAGTGTGCAAACACTACAGAAAGATTGTGTTTTATATAGTCAACGGCTTAAGCCTTATTTTTGTGTACAGCTGGTTGTAAAGGGTGTTTTCGAAATTGAGGGCCTTTGGCGGCACTGCACCATAAAACATATGAATTTGCACTGAAATCACCTGTGCTTATTACAGATGTGAAACTGCATGTTCTTGAAAAAAGCCTCACCCTCCCCACTCACATGCATTTCAGTGTTTGGGTTCACTGCTCCATCTCCAACCCCCCACAATTACTGTACATCATAAGAACCCACAGTGACACCGGTGTCACAGTTTCGCATGTTAAGAAAGTTTTCTTAAATAAGTTTGTCATTCAAAAGATTTTTGAAATTCTGTACAGATTTTCCTCCAAAGAGAAATGTGTGTGGGCTCTTATGGGATATAATTAAATATAGAAATAAAACTGTACTTTTTAAACTTGTGTTTTCTAAGCCAGTTTGAAACACTATTTTTTATGGGCAACCACTTTTACTAAACCATGTTTGCAGAAACAGAAGGTCTGTTCACAATTAAAGGAAGATAACGTGTTGATTTTTCCCCAACTTATTTTTAAGTACCACCAAATTTAAAAACAAACAAACAAACAAACAAACAAAAAAAAAACAACAACTGTGATTACCCTTGCTACTATAACTCCATAACTGTCTGGCAGCTAAGAGGTTTAATGCAAATCTATGGGAACCTTCAACATGGAGAATGAACTGACTGGCTGTCTCAGACGGTGCAAAGGGCTAATATATTTGAAGTGACATAAAAACCTTAAGGCAGACTGCTCCAAAGATGCCCATTAGGAAGTGGTGTGTCACTTAATTTCATTTAAATGGATATGATCTGCTTTTAAAACGTCTAAAATTCTAGGTTTGTGACAATACTACATTCACTCCATGATATGTGTGTGCAATATGATTACAGGAAACAGTGAATGCAGGAGAGAAGGTAGAGCTGTGTGTTTAGAACTGCCATGAACATAGTGTGCCAAACACAAAGAAAATGGAGTGTTTATTTTTATTAATGGCAGTAATTTGTTGGTTATGGCTACAGTGTTTTAGGCTACAAAAACACACAGTTTAGTGTGACCTGGACCCTGGGGTCTGCTCTGTATTTAGACGTTATTACTGCCTGCACTGTGCTGTGAATCCACATTACATTCACCCCTACCTAGCTGCTGTCTTCTGGTTTTCTCCCAAAGATGAGTAAATATCTAATTTACAGAAATGGTTTCATCATATGATGCTTTGGCCTTTGCAATTTCCGCTTGCCACTTGATGCATTGTATTCCATTCATCCCCCTGAATCTGTGATTATTCCTGGTTAGTGTTTGCTCCTGGCATCGCAGCCCACCCTTTTCACTCAATCTCCCCAAAGTGTACAGAGGTGATACTAATACAAATACTTGTTATGTAAAAAACCAGCAACCACACAAATCTCTCACAAGCTTTGCTCCTAAATGGAAAAGTTGTTGTGACGCACAGAGACAGAGAGAGAGAAAAAAAGGGGGACCAATCCTCCCACAGCTTTTCACAGCTTGGTACATTTTTAAATGAGATTAGACATCTTTTTTTATCAATTTGTGGCACTTTCAGCTTTTACTGAGAAATGAAAAATGAAACAGAGAGCAAAAGAAGCAATAATAAGGCTTTTCACATGTTGAATTCCTGGAGGAGCAACAGAGTTTTCTTTCTTTTGAATACAGGTTTTGCTGAATTGCTTAAAGAATGCACAAGGTTTGATGGGATATATATTGTAGCTAGGTGTTATGTTTGTAAAAATGTATTTATTTTTCCTACTCTACCTGTTCACTGTATTTCAAAACAGACAGCTAAACATTACATAATGTAGTTTTATTTACAATACCAGTCAAAAATTTGGACACACTCACACATGACTGGTACTGCACATAGTGCCAAATCATAACAATAGTCGCCTCAAGGTGCTTTATATTGTAAGGTAAAGACCGTACAATAATACAGAGAAAACCCCATCAATCAGATGATGAATGTAGTATGACCCCCTGTGAGCACGCACTTTTGAACAGGAAGAAACCTCTGGCAGAACAAGGGTCAGAGAGGGACAGCCATCTGCCACAACCAGCTGGGTGTGAGGGGCGTGAGACAGGACAAAAGACACATTGTGGAAGAGAGCCAGAGATTAAAAATAACTAATGATTAAATGCAAAGTGGCGTATAAACACATAGAGAGTAAAAAGATGCAAGTGAAGAAGAAACGCTCGGTGCATGATGGGAAGCCCCCAGCAACCTAGGCCTATTGCAGCGTAACTAAGGGATGGCTCAGGGTGACCTGAGCCAGTCCTAACTACAAGCTTTATCAAAAAGGAAAGTTTTAAGCCTAATTTTAAAAGTAGAGAGCTTGTCCTCCTGAGTCCAAACTTCGAGCTGTTTCCACAGAAGACGGGCCTGAGAGCTGAAGGCTCTGCCTCCCAATCTACTTTTAAATATCCTAGGAACAACAGGTAAGCCAGCAGTCTGAAACTAAAGTGCTCTATTGGGGCGATATGGTACTATTAAGTCTTTAAGAGAAGATGGGGCCTGATTATTCAAGACCTTGTAAGAAGAAGGCTTTTATATTTGATTCTGGATTTAACAGGGAGCCAGCACTTTTCTGACTTTGTTTAAACAGCCACATTAGCAAAGAACACGCAGTACATTCATACCCAACAGGTGTCCAGCACAAACACTACTGTATCTACCGTGCAGCTGTAGATGCTGACAGCATCACTTTAATATGCCCCAGCACATAATCTGAAAGACACTGTTACCAACCTACCACGACATAGCAAGTGTGGTTGATTTGCATGTTATTGCATGCAGCACATTCTTTGGTTCTCATCTGTTCTTTCACACCTTGAAAGAGAATCTTTAATTGTCATTATGCAAAAAGTACAAAAAAATTGTATGCAGTCCCTATTCAGTGTAAAGCAATCTATCTTATTAAACATCTCTTCTGTGTGCAAAAATAGATAGAGACAGCCAGCATGATTCTTTCCCGTTGAGATCTGATGTGTTTTCAAAGTGTTCCTTTAATTTTTTTGGGCAATGTAGTTATAGCCAATAGACTGGAGAATACTGTGACCTGAAGCCAGTCCAGATTATTTGAAATCCTTTGTCCTCTGAGAATATTAAATGTCCCACTGTAACCCATTCTGCCAAGAAAATCAATACCCCTGTAACTGGTCTTTTGATGCTGTTCATTTAGACCGGTGTCCTCCTCCTCCTTTTCTTCTGCTTCTTCATCTTCTTCTTCACAATGTTACAAAATGGTTTGAATGGCACAGATACTCTCTCACACTCAGTCTGCAGTGATTAAAACAAATTTCAATATCTCTTGATACACAGTATAAGCTAGGATCCCCTCTCCCCACCTTTTCCTCTCAGTGGCAATTAAACCCTATGCAATAGTTATAATTGCATATCCCAGGTCTATTCCCAGAGAGCACTCTCATTTCTCAGTTTGCACATCCTTGATTCCTTTCCCTGCTTTCTCTCCTCGCATCTTAGTCCCTCCCACCATAGATGTGAGTGGAGAAGGTGAGGAACAGCACAAGGAGAGAGACTTTTAAGCAAAAAGTGTTTAACCAAATGTGAAATCTTTGCTTCAGATCTGTCTTTTTTATTTTTAATAATCACAAACATAAATGGTAAAGGGCAGAAAGCTTTATCCTGCAGCGGATCATCTTGTGAAATCCTTGTATTGCAGCAGTTGTTATATTCTAGGTATGTGCCATGCTTCTTGTGATACATCAAGGGTAAAAGAAATAAACAAATAAATAAAAATATTCAAAGAATACACCTGTGCATCTTCAATCATAGCTCTCTGTAACTATCCTAGCTACTTTCTCCTCCAGATGCATTTTAGGAAGTGAGACATCCTTCAAGATGGCACATTAGGTTTTATTTCTTTGTCACAGGCAGGAGGCTAGAGGAGAGATGCAATAAGGATCCACAAAACAGAGAAATGAAAAAAGCCTTAGATTTCAGTAATGGGTGATGGTATGAACTATGTTGTGGCCATCATATACTTTAAGCCCAAGCAATTTAATTCCTCATTTGTTATAGTTTTACAGTTACTAGACCCAAGGAGCAGACCTAGAGAGCAAGATACAAGATTATCGTGTTCATTTACAAAGTGCAGTGTTAACGTTGGAGAACTGAGTGGCCCACTGCTAATGACCAAGCCAGTGGTCAGGGAGGGTCAGGGGAAACAGAGTTAACACAGGCAGGAAGTTATTGGGGAATATAATTCATTGTGACTGAGTTTGTTTGTCTTACTGGGTCTGGTGGATTGAGGTGTGATGTCCACAAGGTAAGACAGGTAAGCGAGCAAAGTGGTTGCAGGTCCCAGCTTCTACAAAGATAAGAAACAGGAGTTATCACACTGTGAGTGAAGAACCACAAAGACAACAAGGACAAAGGACAGCGCCAATTAACCCCATGGTAGAAGTACAATCTGGCAGAGAATCGCAGCCACAGTCGGTCATTAAATACTCAGTCTCCACATGAATAATGGTCTGCATGTGTGAGAGTGAGCCCGGGAACGCAGCTCTGCACAAAGACAGAGGCAGATAGGAAACTGCCCAAAAAAACACCCAACCTGCCCTGACATCAATAAATGAGTTACAAAAATATGCTAAATACGATCAGATCTGTGCTATAGTTAGCTAGTGAGGTTTTGAGCTAGATAAGAGCCAGACATAGAAAGAACATGTCCATCTAACTATAACAGAACACTGTTATCTTAATCAATTAAATGATAAATAATAGAAAAATAACATGTCTTTATTTTTTTTTCATTTTTATTTTAATACAAAGAAAATTGGGTTGACAGCTCCTGTGACAAGATTCAGACAAAACAGATCCATAGCTTGACATTAAAGCCCCGGCTGGAGGATAAACAGAAGGAAAACAGACTTAACAGAAACAAAAAATTAAAAGTGGATTTGAAAAAGCTTCTGATTCATTTCAGTAAGTGGAAGACCGCGGTCTTCTGTTTGTTTTTAAATTATAATAATAATTTTTTTGAGTCATCCTTTCTTCTTTTTTTTAAAGATTAAGTGATTGCAGGATAACAGTGGAAATTAAGTGAGAACAGCGATTGTTTGCTGAATGCTTGGCCGAGACACTCCAGATTTGCTTTTATAACTTACTGCTGACTGCTCATGCATTAGACTTTGGTCAGAAGCGTATTGTCTTTGTAAAAAGCACAGCCACAAAGGTGGAGGTGGGTAAATATACCAAGACAATAAACGCAGCTGATATATTTGACCTCCACTAAATTTTATCAAAACATGTTAAGGGTTGTTTAAATTCTGAGGACGTTTTTGTGTTAAAAAGAGATGACCCCCCCCCC
>JAVDPK010000758.1:65518-77708 GCA_034780415.1 Cichlasoma orientale
GCATATGTTAGTAGGTAAGGTTTATATATATATATATATATATATATATATATATATACTCGTCACCCTATCGCTAAGGGAGAGGCCAGCCACCCTTCGGAGGAAGCTCTTATTTGATCTGGATCAAATGTGGACTATTCAAGTCTATTTATTGTTGATTGAACTGACCACTTCTAAAAAACATTAATGAGATTCTGGGCTTGGTGAACATCTAACAGACTCTTTCAGCATCTTTTACCACTTTTGCTGTTAACTTAACTGTTTTAATCACTGATTATTGTTTTGTGTGTAAAAACAGTGGCAGCTGCTGTCAGTGATAAAATACTGATAAACCTCCTTTACAAAAACCTCCTATCAGCCAACCAACAAATGGCAAAGACACAAGGTTATTATTGGGTCCAGTGGAGCATTTGGCAGCCAAAAGGTATTTACCTCAGAGACTGGTGGAGACTAAAACCAAAGCTAGAAGAAGAGGGACTGCAAGACTTTGTTCAGAAATACAACTTCAAAACATGGGGACACCCAGAGAGCCCATCCTCCATCAAGATCAGTGCCAATGACTGGTATTACAATTAAAAGAAAGTGATCAAGATCTCTTGTCTTCAAACAGACAGACAAACTTATAATTAAAATAATAAACTTAACTTTTTGTCAACATGGTTGATAAATTAGGAATTGCATGACAATGTTGACTTTAGAGCTTGTTCTGTTGCCTCCAAGCTTGTTAACCAAATGAAGTAGAAACCTATCAAAAAGTTTGGACTTTTCAGTGTTTTCCTCACTGAGAGTATATAATATTGCCACTCTGCTCCAAGGGTTGGAAGTGGGAGATTTATTAATGCCATAGGAGCAACCAAAACCAATTGTTTCTTACCTGCACTGGGACCTAGCCTACATGAGTATACTAACAATGAGGAAGCATGCCCGTAATGCCTCAGAAACAATAATTGTTTTTACTTTTTAGCATGCAAAACTTAATGTCATTCAGCAGCAGCAGCAATTATTAAATTACCTGGGGAAACAACACCCTAGTATTCAGAAATTAATCTTGACTTTAAAATAATTTCAGTCAGTAAAGTCTGCATTAACTCCTCCAAAAGGCTAACTATTAATTTACACACACATTGAATGCTAAATATTTTTATATCCACTGTGTGTGGCAGAAATTCACGTGCTCAATTTGTATTGAATCAGATTAATGGCTCTAGTGGAGCTCAATATTTCTAATATGGCCTTGCTGAGGAGTGCTGGAAAAACAGAGGAAACATCCAAATGCCTTTTAATTATGTCAATACATTTGTCTTTGTACTTTGGCCGGAACTTCTCTTTCCTTTCATCACTGTGTTGACTAACTTCTGCCTCTTTTTCTGCCTCTCTGCCTCTTTTTCCATTTCAAAAATTCAAAAGCTTGTAAAACATGAATTTTTTTTATTGAATGTTCATGCTTTGACCTGAAGTCTCTTTGAAAAGTGTTCAGTCCCTTTCACTTCACTTGCACATTTAGTGAATGCCCCATAGATTTGCAAATTCAAATTTAAAAAATAAATACTGAAAAAAATTTGCATTTCCCCCATCAAAATATACTCACAAAGATAATGATGATAGAAAAACATGTTGTTAGTAATGTCTGCAAATTTGTTCAAATTCAAAACTGAAACATTAACATTAACAAAATTATTCAGACCCTCTACTCCCAATTTCTAAATGTATCCATTTTGCTCTACTAATCACGGAGATGATCTAAATAGATTAGACAGTTTGGAAAGAGTTACACCTGCGTCCACAAGTTCCCACGAGTCAAGCTGCATGCCAGGATAAATCTCAAGACATGAATTTCAAAGAATTCTTTGTAGACCTTGATGATGAAAACGTGGGGAGACACAAATCAGGAAAAAGATGTAAAACTATTTCTAAAGTGTTGAGTTTTCTTAGGAGAACATCTCCCTTAATAACTGTGATACAAAATAAATAAATAAATAAATAAATTATAGCCACCAGAAATCTTCCCAAGGTTGGTCATTCAGCCAAAGTGCTAACTGGGGTCCTTTGTCAGGGAGCTGACCAATAACATAGCTGTCGCTCTGTCCATGGCAGAGATTGGAGAGACTGCGAGAAAAGCACATGTTTCACAAAAATCAATCAAACCTTTATGGTAGAGTAGCAGGAAGAAGAAACTAAAAGTGAAAGACTCATAACAGCCTGCTGGAAGGTACCCAAGCTTAACTGTGCAAAACTCACAGCACTAGCATGGCGGTAGCAGCATCATGCAAGTAGGTGGTCCCCAGTGGCAAGAACCAAGAGACTGGTCACAATCCAAGTGGTTTTGTTGTAAATGCAGCCAAACTTGCTCCAGATGACAAAATCTGAGACTGGGACTAGGGTTCATCTTTCATCATACAGTCATGTGAAAAAAAAAACAAAAAACAACAACAACAAAAAAAAAAAAACACAGATGGCATTGATTTGACAATGAACTCCTCTGTATACCAAAGTATTCTAGAGTTAAATGTGTTCAGCTAAAGCTTGACCAAAATTGACTCATTCAGTGTGACACCTGATATAAAGCACACCAGATCTACGACAGAATAGCTGGAAAAAAAAGTCATCAAGTCCAGACCTCAACTTGAAAGAAATCCTGTGGCATTTATGCTGTGCATAATTCAATGAACTGAAGCAATGTAGTAAAGAAGAGTGGGCCAAAATTCCTTCACAACGATATGAGAAGCTGATAAATACATGCAGAAAACAATCACTCATGATTACTTCAAATTATTGCTGCTAAAAGTGATTCTATAAGCTATTAAATGACAGGGTGTACTTATTCACATGACGGCACAGAGTCCTGTGAAATCTTTATTTTTCACATGAGTGTGATAGAAACCAAGAATACAGCCAAGACAAAACCGGTGTGGCTTCAAGACAAGACAAGCCAGTCAAAACCAAACCCCATATATAATCTGTGAGATCTGAACCCGGCAGTTTGCAAGCACTTCTAATCCTATCTGATGAACTGACAGTAAGAATGTGATAGAGTGCCCAAACACAGCCTGTAAACCTACCCAAGGAGACTTGAAGTTGTTGCCAAAATGGGGTTCTACAAAGAACTGATTAAAGGTCTGAATGCTCAACGAAATGAGAGCTTATCATTTGATTTTTAATATATTATCTGAAATATCTAAATGTATGTTTTAGCATGATTTTATGGCTTACTGATTGATGGGTAAAGTTGCAATTTGTGATGTCAATAGAATTTATGGCACTATAAGTTTTGCAAAAAACGTAGAGATCTGAATACTTTTTGAAGCGCTACAGAGACCTGCTGAAATGTCAGTAGACATTGCATGGCACCCAAGACAAAAATACAACATTGTGAGTATAAGTTTATTTATTTATTTTTTTCTAAATCAATACAAGTCTTTGGAAAAAGAAAACAGATGGAAAGAACTGTTCCGCCAGCACAATAGCGAATTCATGTCAGGGAAGGTTTATCTGTCATAAGAATAAAACATGAAGACACAGAACTGTCAAACTTCAAACCAACATAATAGCTCATGGAGAACACCTGAGCAAAAAAGTTTGCTTCCTCTCTTCTCAAGGCATTTCAACACTTTGTTTTTGCCACAGAGAGAATCTGTTGAAACAGTCACTGTAAAGACACTTGACAATAATAATATGGAAGCCATAGAAACCTATATTGATATAGAGCATAAAGGGCAGATATACCCCTTCTAATCAGAACCCCGAAGTGACCAGTGTGTAGGTCACCACCACAGGTCTGAAGAGAAAAGGTTTTTTCCCAGAATGCCTCAAATCAGTCTCAGAGGGGAGCGGAGGGGAGGGGAGGGGGAGAAGGAGATCAGTGGAGTAGAGGAATCACAGAGAAAGCAAGTGGGGTGAGGAATGTTTACAATGGCTTCATAAACCAAGCTAGAAAGTAATCTTGAGAATGCTTCACACATATAGAAAGGTGCCTCTGTTTTCACTCTGCTGGCTCTGCACAACACCAAATGGGCTGATTGCTTTGTCATAAGATTGTTGTGGTCAGACAAGCCATGTACCTCACCAAGGTGAAGATCAGGAGAGAGGTACTTAAACAATACAGGGTCAGCGTGTGCTGTGGGAACTTGTTACAGTGTAAGATAAAAAGAACGTGTCTGGACTGACGATAGTGCAGGTGAACTAATAGGTGTCTGCGACTCTGAAGGAAGAAAAAGTGGTACTCTCAGAGGAAGGTTAAAAAAACAAGACCACTAGTAATTATTTTCTGTATCATACAGCCTTTACATTTTAAAACCAAGGAAGGCAGTTTTGATGTTTATTCACTTTCTTTCTAAGAGTCAGATTTGAAGATGGAGATTACTGTGTTAATATATGTGTATTAGATATAATAGTAAAGTCAATAGCTCATTAGCTTATCTCAGCATAAAAGCTAGTAGCTGTAACATATTCCATGGTTGCTTAAAGTGTACTTGTTTTCACTTGGAAAGTGACACCTGTTACTATTCAATTCATTTGTCATTAAAAGTTGGCAGCCAGGGGATATCGGTGGGCAGGCTGGTTGGAGTCACAACAGACTTAAAGAGAGAAAACATTAAACTTACGAGCAGAGGCAAGAGATTTAGCTAATTGTGTAATCCAATAAGATCACACAAAATGACTCAATGGAAGAATTTTTAATTTGACAGCGGCAGCTATGATAACCAGATAGGTTATTTGACTTATTTAGTTAGTCAGTAGTTGTGATCACACATATTCAATTCATGAACAAAGACCAACATCAGGTGTAGACTTAAAGAAAGATCAATCAGGTTTTTGGCCTTTATTTACACAAATAAGATATTATCTCATTGCATACAGCACGGTTAACTTACTTGTACTGACCTTTGGAGTGTCACTGCAAATCTTTCACCTCTCTCACTTCTTGTGTTAGCAAGTTAAATCTGCCGTGTGATCTTACCAATGCGTTAGTCCCATAGATCAGGAGAATAAGCTGAGGCACTCAAAGTGTGAGGTCATTAGTGTCAGTGGTACTCTTGCCACAAGCTACTTTTTTGTGTGTGTGTGTGTGTTTGTTTCAATTCATAAAAGAATAAGATGCAGACATTTTTGTACCAAAAGAAAAACAAGGATGCTGAGCAGACGGCCATCTAACACAAAATCAGAACATATGCAAGATTTTCATGGAACTATTTTTCCATCTAGACTAACTATCTAGAAGTGACAGTCACCGATTGGTTGTGTAATGTTAAACAGGAAAGCACTTCAGTTGAGGCTTGGAGTAGCCTCCAGAGCAGCCAGTCCACCGTTTTCTTTCTGACAAAACAAGTGTACAAAAATGTTATTTAACTTTGTGTGACTTTACCGTAAGTAATTTTCAGGTGACAGCTTTGGAGACAAGGAGGCATGGTACAATTGTATGATTCATAGTCAGGCCCATTCACAGACTGCATCAGAAACAAAGGCACAAGACACAGCAGAACCCAAACCATTCACTTTTACAGACTTGCTGTTGGTCTCTCCAGCAACTCTGTTTCCTGTTCATCTCAACAAAGAATCGTCTGTTAACAAGTAGGGATTCAATTACATGGACGATTGAGATGTTTTGGATGGTTTTTGTGACTTTGAGTAGAACTGCTCTGTGGTTGACAGTGTTGTGGGCTGCAGTAAGGTGTACAAACACTGCTCCTGTGAGCTTCATTTTCTTGAACCTATCCTCAATATATTGAGTAAGATTCAGGACCTGACCACAGAATGAAGTGATGAAAGCCTGCTTGATCAGCTCACATTTGATCTTCTGCTTGCGTAGAAATGTGAGCTAAAATCATCCTTTCATTTACCTTGCAAAGTATGCACAGGAATGAGATGGAACGTAGCTCTTCGGATCTTCAGGATTCTTTTCAGGCTTCAGCAGTACCACAACTCCAGCTTTTCTCCAGATCTTTGGGATACGGCATGTTGTGGCACAGTCATTGGAGAGGGACAAAAGCCAAGCCTTGGTTGGGCTGCCGAAGTGTTGAATCTCTTTTGTGATCCAACAACAGCAAGTAGCCCAATGGCACAGACAAGCACAGAAACCCTGCCATCACAAATTATGTTCATACAATGGCTTTTTTAAATGTAGGCTAATATTAGGCAAAAAATCTCTAGTAAAGGCCAAAATTTAACTGCTATAGTAAAAATACAAACTTGTGTTGAAATGCATTGATCGAGGTCTAACTATAAGCACGTCACTATAATAGCCTTCTTCCATTTTTCCACATTTCGTACTAAAGTACAGCATGATACCAGCCAGGGCTGTCACCAGAACTAATACAATACTTTTTGATGCCAAAAATTTGAAAACACCTTACAGTACTTGTTTTTTATAGTACCATAGGTACCATAGGCACCCTATGTACCAAGGCTAAAATGAAAATGAAGGAGCCAACATACGTCTACAAGTGTATTGTATATTGTTACATGCTGAAGAACACAAAACAACAATGCCCACAAACACAGGAAAAACTGCACGAGGAAGATGGTGACATGCAGCTGTTGCGATAGGTCTGCCCCAACTCGATTATATAAACATCTGCCACCACCATGCAAGTGATTCAGAACTCATTTTTAAAAAACTCATTTTTAATAAAATGAGTTTAAATACATGGGATAATAATTTGTTTTGGTATCAAATTAGGTATTGAGAATTGTGTAATTCTACTATATTGGTAATGACTACTAATGTGGATACTGACTAATGGTATCATGAGATCCTGAATATCAGCTCACTCTGAGTATCAGGAGTGTTGAGGTCATTTTGACAACATTGTAGATTTAGTCTTTTGACATTGTGAACCACATTAGCCTAAATTAATTACTGTGATAATGTGTATGGAGGACAGGAGAATGTGATTGGAGCTTTAGAACTGCTATGTTATTATCTTCTCCAAAGTTAGCCCAGTTGTAACTGCCATAATTGCATAGTAACTACCATATTTACTAGGGCATAAAATTAGAAGCTATTACAATATCTCACAATACTACCGGACAACACATTTAAACCCCATTAAGCTTTATTCATATCTTTAATGTTTCATGGCCCATGAAGACATGTTTTTCCCATCTGTTCTCTGGCATAATAAAAACATATACACATAGATTAAAAAAGAATATGAAAAATATTATAAAATAATGGTGAACTTCTAATTCCCAAAAAGCAATATTTTTAAATGAAATGAAAAAATCAGTATGAGCTGAACAGAAAATGTGATCAGTACTTCAGCCGAGTGAGTGTCTATCATAGGCTGAAGTATATTAAAAAGCAGGATTCACATCTTGGAATTCTACCGTCGCTACAGCCTGAGAGGTGGGCTGCTTGGCTTTGCTGTCACGCCTCTGTGAATTTAAAAAACATATTTTTCATGCAGAAAGAAAATAGATTATAGAAGCATATTTGAGAATGTGGTGGGAGATGATTTCAAATAAGATATTATTCACTCACTCCTCACATGGCTTCCACAGCTAACAATACACGACTTTTTCCTCTTCGCACATTTGCATAATGACATGCAGACAGCAGATAATGTTGCATAAATTTTAAAAGCTCCTCTTTTGCGACGATGTATTAATCCCAGGCCTCTTCAGGATGGCATGATGATTGAGTATAAACTGTTTTACTGCTTTTTTGAAAATTTGTCTCTGTCAGTTTTCAGGGCTGCTGAGTACACTGAAACGGTTTGTTTTCAGCTCATGAATGTTTTATTCACCCATGGTCAATTTCACCGTGGGGGAAAATGTTGACTGAATTACTACGTGTACAAAAGCGGGTCACCAGAACAGTTTTCTGCCAAAATTTGTGAAATTCATGACTTCATGTTCTCACTTAAATGAAGTATTAATGAGTTTTGTGGTAGCGCTGCAGATGCCATCTCCCTTCAGCAGATGACACCTTGGTGCCCCAGTCAATATTCAGATTTAACGGAGGTCAGATGATTTTCAATTTATTCTCAAAACATCAGTGGAAAAAAAAAATCCTGTTGTTTACACGACACCTTTTCTGATATCACATTTGTTGTTTGGTAAATGGATTGATGAAGCACTGCTAACTATGTAGCAAAGCAGAGTGAACATTATGACTGCTGAACATGACTGATGAAATATTCTCTCTTATAAAGGCTCTAAAACTCACCTTTGTAGTCCTTGATCATCCCATTGCAATTTTGAGACCTTCCTAAACACCCCTGAATAATGTTACTCTATTTTGATTAAATGTAGTAATCTAAAATCATGCAGTATTACTTCTTTATTGTATATTTATTCTTAGGTATACAAGCTTCACATTCTCGTATAATCAAAGACCACATTACTATGTGTGACATTTGATGACTCATATTTTTGAACCCAAAGAGATTTACAAAGACTGCAGATTCACTCAGAGTTATGAAGACTCTTTCAGCCAATGGCTATGCTTTACAGCCCACAACTTTATTGTTTACCTGCTGCCTCCAGGAGGCCAGAAATGATGCAAAGGCTGCTTTAAACATACAAAGCACTCAGAAAGTTTTCACCGTCTTTTACGCTCATGTTTAAATAGTTTTAATTAGTTTTCACACAGGATGTGCATCCATCTTTCTCTGGATGCCAGGGCCATGTAACCGAGGGACACACAGAAGAAATCCACACATCAAACACTTTTGTGATGTGTCTTCTCAGAGGATGATGGTTTATGCTAGTAGTTGTAATTTATAACCAGTAGTGAGATGATTTTTTTCTAACACCAGACTGATTTGTCATTTTTATGAAGATTTAGTCTTCATAAAAATCACTCCAAGAATAGATGAGTTGGAATTGAAGAGAAATGCTCCTCGCTGTTATTCTGCAATGGCTACATTATTGTGTTGTGTGAAAATACATCATGAATGTTGGCCACAGAAAATATGATCAAGGACCACACTCTGAGAACCCTGCCTCTGTGCATACTGTGCCTGATGTATAAAAACATCCCCAAAGCGTGATGCTGTTGCCAATTTCTATGTTTGATAGCATTATATCATGAAGGCAGTACCTGGTTTCCCCCAAATATGGTTTTGGGAATTGTGGTCAAATAGCTCAATCTTTATTTCATCAGACCAGAGGATTTTGCTTGTCATATTCTGAGTCTTTAGCTGCCTATTGGCAAACTCCCAGCAGGCTGTCATGTTCCTTTTAGTGAGGAATAGTTTCTGTCTGGCCACTCATCCATGAAGTGCTGATTTGTGGAGTACTTCACTAGTGGTTGTGTTTCTGTAAGTATCTCCCAGCTCTACAAATAAACTTTGAATCTCAGTCACAGTGTTGGATTCATGTTACCACATCCTTGGAACTTTAGTGCCCTGACACCATCCTGTCGCTTAGTTTTTATTCTACATACGCCATCCATGGTGACACCTGCTGCAGACAGGTTTGTGTTTTTCCCAGTTCCAAATTACTTCAGTAGGCACATGTGACCTCCATTGAAATTTTAATGGTATCTCAAGGACCACTGATAAAAGTGGGAGACACCAGAGCTCTAGCACAATTGATCATGTGAAAAAAGCGAATTGATACCAAAATGTGGAAACCTTGAAATGTTCTGAAAATATTAGTTCGATATGACAATTCATTTTTGTACTTTTTGTCAAGCGCCTTTTATGCCAAGTACCATCCTATGGTACTGTTGTACTATCAGAAAAAAGCATCCTTGTGAGCTTTGTAATTATAGTTACAGTTGTGCGAGTGTTACTAACAGAGATTTTCTGAGCTTACCATTATTAATTATTAAATACTTTTTAAATATGATCATCATAACTTCCATTTAGTAAGTTTTCAGAAATGTACTTTTATTGTAACCCCAGAACAGAATATTCTCTTTCCTGAGGCAAAAATAATGCCTTTTTATCAAAGTCACTGGGAGTGTCTCAATCACTTCCAACTTTCATTTTTCATTGTGCAGGGTTACTGTTATGAGGGAGCATACTTTAATTCAAACACTGATCTTTTCCTAACCTAAACCCAGTAGTCTTTAATACCTAAATTTAACCAAGCACTTGCCTACATCTGAACAGTGAATGAAAGTCAATGTAAAAATCAAGTAATAACGAAAAAAAAAAAATCAGCAAGTGAAAAAAAGAGTAAAAGCAGTGAGGTGGAGGATAATCTGGTGGCAGATTCTGGTGTTTGTAAGATGTCAGAGGGCAGCATATTGGATGATACGTTCTCTTTGAAGAGAAACACATCTGTGCTTTGACAGGTATCTCACCTCTGTCAGTATATGTTAAAAACCAATTGTCTTTAGGGAAAAATAGAATCCACATTTTCTCAAAGTCAAAGATGACACAAAACTATAAAAACAAAGAAGAGACCCCATAAATGGTTGTAATAAAGCTTTCAGGGGCTGCTGTGATAAACTGACAGTAGAATATGTCAGTTCTCTGATGATGTTCTGAACCAATGAGTTCCCAGACACAGCGCGGTGGAGGTCAGCGGTTTAACAAAGGTGCCAGTCATGGTGGGTGCATACATAGTTTCAAATCACGAGTTCAGCATATGTAAAAGAAATCCATACAGCATGAGTCAAAAGCTCAGGCTTCAGACTGCTCTAAAAGCTCTGTTTCTGACTGATTTTTCTACTCTTGCTATCATCACACACAACCACGAATAGAAAAAAAACTATTTCCACAATGATAGGGGATATCTTTGAAATGGTCATCTTAGACAATCAGCTCTGGCTGTGAGTAGCTCCATGGACTTTTTCAAACCTTCTGTTTGCGAGGGCTGCCAGTCAGTAGATAGTTGAAATAAAGTGACAGTGCCCTTAGAGGAAAAAGAGCTAAAATGACTTGTAAATTGAACTGATAGGCTGCATATATTCACAGTATAAGATGAATAAGGATTTTTTTTGAACTGTGGATAATTCTAATAAGTCCAGCCCTCCTGTGCCCCTGAAAAGGATAAGCAGAAGAAGATGGATGGATGGATGGATGGATGGATGGATGGATGGAAATAAAATTATGGTGTTAGAAATAAGCACAATCGTTCCACTTTAGAGATTTTATTCATTTATGTTTTAGTGTTTAGTGTTCCCTTTATCTTTTTTCTATTTTTATTTTTATCAAATGCTAACAGAATTAAAAAGGAAAATTCAAAGATTATATTACATGAAATTATTACATCCCTTTATCAAACAATCCCCAATTTCCACTACAAGTAGTGTATTCAAATTTAAAGTAGAATTTTTGAAAAAAAAGTTTCTTTCACCACAATATGTATGAGAATATGAGATGGATGTTTTTGTTTCTACATTTTATTCCAAGCAGGACTCTTGTGATGTCATTGGTGCTAATCTTAAGGCATAATGTGAGTGTATCATATTTGTACCACTTTGGCTTTACTCCATAAGCACCTGTAAAATCCAGTATTAAAATCCTCCCTCTAACTATAATCAGGCTACATCATATCTCAAAGTCCTCATAGCACTATATTATCAAAATAGAGGGCATTACTCTCAGAGTCCAGGGTTACAGTTCCCAGACTAGAGGTAGAGCCTTCTCTCTCTCTCTCTCTCTCTCTCGCTCTCTCTCTCGTGGTCAGTGCTTTGTCCTGGTTGGCGTTTGCCATCTGTCTTTGCTTTTTTTTTTCATTTTCTTCTCATCTTAACCGGTGGTATCCGTGACCCTTGCCATGCTTGAGGTTTTGTTGTTGTTAAAAGGAGCTGGTTTGTTTTCGCTCCATTGCTCAACGGGGCAGTGCATGCTCACTGGGGCTTTTCATCTTATACTGGGGCTTTTTATCTATCTTATATTTTTACAAAGTTCCTGGAGATGATTTTTTTTGGTGATTTGACGCTATATAAATGAAATTCAATAAATCACAGATTTCTCTGGCCCTACTCTTTATTTTTTATGTCCTGTGGAGATCTATATTGGCCTTTAAAAAATACCAGGAGGCAAGTAACTAGAAAGCAATTACAAGAAACCAGCGGGAAGGCAGCAGTGATTTTAAGCATTGATAATCTTGTGGAATCCTCCCTTGTCAGTTCCTCTGAAAGCATATTAATGATGGTGATATGTCACACAGCATGTTCACATAGTCCGTCTAATCCATGCTTATTAGTTCATCAAGCTCACACACACACACACACACACACACACACACACACACACACACACACACACACACACACACACACACACAC
>JAVDPK010000758.1:88032-104960 GCA_034780415.1 Cichlasoma orientale
TATTTGTTTTATGCCCTGTGAAGCACTTTGGGCAACGGCTGTTGTTTTAATGTGCTATATAAATAAATTGATTGAAATAAATAAATTGATTGATTGGTGTTTCACCATAGGAGTCTATGTACTGTAGATTGGCATGCTTTTGGAGCGAGCCATAAGTAGTCACTCAAGGACCTCTTATCAGCACTTCTCTATTTGCTTCATCTTCAGAACCAAAATCAGGCATTATTAAAGCTAGGTTATTTAAGATATCACTTTCTTAAAGCCTACATTCATCTGATTGACTAGCTTCTTGATGCCTGCCCAGTGGCTGTGGTCTTCCTCTTTTCCTCCTGCTTTGCAGCTCCATATTCAATATCCTTTGTCCAGTATATCCGCTATCCCATCTCTGAACATGTCCAAACCTCTGATCTAGAAATCAGTACATTTCTGATCTTCATTTTGTGAACATTCCCTTTCACTCTTGCTGCTATCCTTCAATCCTTCAAATCATCCCTGTGCCCACTCCACCCTGCCTGCACTCTCTTCTTCACCTTTCTTTTGCACTGTTCATTGCTTTGGATGGTTGACCCCAGGTATTTGAACTCATCTACCATCACTATCTCAACTCTTTGTAGCTTCACTGTTACACCTGCTCACTACTCTCACTACAGTGTCATCTGCAAACATCACAAACCATAGAGACTCTTGCTTAACCTTGTTCATCAACCTGTCCATCACCACTGCAAACAGAGCAGATCCCACCTTCACCTTGAACACATGTGTAACTCCTATTGCACACCTCACTGTCTCTCTATCCTCATACAGTATATGTCCTGAACCACCCCCACATACTTCTCTGACTTCCCCATGAAGTGCCACAGTTCTTCTCTTGGCACCCTAAGCTTTCTCTTATATAAAAATTTCTTTCAGCTGAAATTTACAAATAACAATAGTTTAAAGGCTGTCTCTAAATGTTTGGTATAAAGTTCAAGAGAATATAAAAAATACAAATAACTGTTGTGAGATAGTATCATTAAATTTAGAATGAAAAACGAAATAACTGGGAATCTGATTTTATGGTGTGAAGTTTTGAAGATTTGATGAGTAACAGAAGAGTTTTTCATTTTTGGTTTTTCAGATCAAATAACTGCAGTCATTTTATTTTCTCAGCAAGCCTTTTATTTGCTTTAAACAAATGCACTTTTCTAATAAGTGTATCAAAAGTCTAGCTGTACACAGAGCCTCTGCCTTTTCAAGTGCAGCAGAGGATGCAGACACTTCTCTGAGCCAAAAGACCATGTTAGCAGCAGTTGGAGGGTGTGGGCGACACACTGTTGGCTAGGAAGTCCAGCATCACTCATGATCCTTTTTTTGGCATTGTCTTGGTGTGAACAGAACTTTTCATGACAGCCATCATCTGAAGCATATCATCACATGCATTGCTTGGCTACTGAACAATCTCCCCCCTCAACTTATTTCCAAGTAGAATCGCTCAGCAGAGTAAAATTCTCATTGTTCCACTGCACAGTTCAACTAAATGAGGTGACACTGCTATTCCAAAGATCAGTGGTGAAGCTAAAGGCCCAAATTTCATGCAACAGGCTGCTGGTGTGCTTTTTCACAATGGCATGAAATTTTGGTTATATGAATTAATTATGACTAGTCATTCATATTTGGGCTCCAGTTCTCTGAGAAAACAGTAAGGATTTTAGTTCAGTTAAATTAATAGCTTGATCTGAGGTGGAGTATAATAAAGATATATCATGAGGGTAAATAGCATTTAAAGGGTGATAAAAACAAAAACAAAAACAATGGAATAAAGAAAAAAAATCTGTAAAAGCTAAAAGGCACTTACCATAAATCTAGAAGAGAGACTGGCATGCTGATTTGTAAACGTTTAAGGAACAGTCATCGAAGAGCCTCCTTAAGTATGTTGTTTATATCTCAATATACTTGAGGAGGCAAAAGAAAACCGTGAAAGGATCTTGGAAAAGCATACTGTAAATACGCTCATGTGGAGAGAGTGCAGCGACAGTACATTACATTTCTATTGCTATCATCTTTAGAGTCTGTAGACGAAGAAGGAAACATGTACAAAGTACCTCCTATAATATATTATTACTGTCATAATAAAATATTTCAATTCAATTTTATTTATATAGCACCAAATCACAACAAACAGTTGCCTCAACGTGCTTTACATTGCAAGGTACAGACTGTACAACAATTACAGTGAATGAAAAACAAACACTCAGTGCATCATGGGAACCCCCCAGCAGCCTAGGTCTATAGCAGCATAACTAAAGGATAGTTCCGGGTCACCTGATCCAGCCCTAACTGACTTTATCAAAAAGGAAAGTTTTAAGCCTAATCTTAAAACTAGAGAGGGTGTCTGTTTCCCGAATCCAATCTGGGAGCTGGTTCCACAGAAGAGGGGCCTGAAAGCTGAAGGCTCTGCCTCCCAGTCTACTTTTAAGCATCCTAGGAACCACAAGTAAGCCAGCAGTCTTATTGAGAGCCTATTCCTGGCCAGGTTTTAAACGTGGTATAGAATAATGACTAACAAGTAAATAAAATCTGCTCTTTAACAAGCTCTTTATATCAAGATTATCACTAATTTCCAAATAAATATACCATGTTTTATTAAAAGTCACATTGAGATATTTTAACTCAAACTACTCATTATTATGATTATTATATTACTTGTCCTGTAAATACTGTTCTTTCACTGAGGATTGAAAAAGTACCACTACTAAACCCTTTAAATCTGGAAACTTAAAGCATCAACGTGCTTAAAAGTTGCCAAGTGAGTTTTAGCAGTCTACATTCAAGTGTCCTTAATTACATTAACAAAAAATACTGATGGATTCAAGGACAGTAGTAGCAGTAGTAGTAGTAGTAGCTTCTTGCAACTGTGGTGCTAAAATAAAGGCCCTGCGCTCATATGTGTGATGGAGTATTTGTCTCAAGCAAGATTAAAAAAGACTGATTCATGTAGCACAGTCTTGTGCTTCAACTGCTCTACATTTGCCACACAATGTAGCAGTAAATAATAAAGAAATCTTGTGCAACTTGCAAGTCATTAAACAGTGATTTTCATTGCATTTTGAAATATGTGAAATGAAAACAGGTTCGGTGTCTACTGTCTGCTCTGGGAAATGGTGAGCAATACTGTAAAATGTGTAAGTTATATAAATGTAAATGGTATAGAAATAAATAGATGTAAACAGGCAAAATGACTGCGCTAATGGAAAAAGATGTTTGTGCAAGCATAGATATAAAAACAGTAATCAGAGAATGCATTTAAATGACACTGTAGTCTGTTGGAGTGAATATAAAATATTTGAAAAGAATCGGAGCCATTTACTCACAGTGCGGTTTGGTAAATAGGCATTAATTTTATCATTAGATGAATAAAGAGCCCCAAGCAATATCTGCTACCAGCACAAGTAAAAATTAGAAAAGGTCAAAGAGTCATGGCTAAATAATGGATCGATACATATTACAAAGATTCAGTGCCGCAAAATATTGCAGTATAATGTGGATGTACTATTGCTCTGCTTGCTGTTCAAATTGAATCCATCTCCCAGTTTGCCATATACAAGAAAAAAATTAACGCTCTTATGGAAAAAAGATGTAGAATTGTATTCAACCATCTTGTTTTCATTGCCCCAATACTCCCAGCCCCTACCGTTCCCCCTAAACATCTATGTTTGCAAACTTGGCCGGGTGGGGCAGCAAGGAAAATAGTTTTGCTGTAAAAATAAGTGGTTTACCACATGAATGATAATCACGGTGCCGTTTGTTGCTTGGTTACCGTCACTTGAAATCAGAGGTTGTGAAAGGACAGGAAAGGGCTTTTTTATCCTCGTGGGGGTTTGTGTGTTCCAATGCCCCATTCAGTGCTTCGGATAATGACAGTCACGTATAGGCTGAGACTATTTGGAAATCTTTAATAAATTTATAACAAATAACCGCATGCCGCTGAAAACACTTCATCACCTAACTACTCATTAATATTTACATTCCTTTGAAGAGCCAATATGTTCTCTTTTCTAAATGACTTATTACAATTAAATTTCATTCATTAAGCTTTAATGACAAGCAAGCCCCTATATATTGCTCTTGCCTCTATAAAGCAGGAACAGTGTGAGAAATCATCAACCAGCTGTAAAGGGTAAAATCAATCACTGTTTTTCATTTAAATGCCAGGCAAAGAAGCATAAAACCATAGCGACTGGGTTGATTACACAGCCTTTGACTAACCGTCTTTCAGGAGAAAGAAATAGTCCAACACAGTTCATTTCTCAACATCAATCAAACTTTTCAAGGGCTGCAGACTTTCAGTCACTTTTGACCTTGAAGACGCTGCCACCGATTAAGCGTAACAAACCCCTGATGTACGGGGCTGCAAGGACAGCCTGCGACATGTACGCTCTAAGAAGTTTCGTCTGAGAGTCTGTTGACTCAAAATTCTGCTCTCAGATCACAGATCTATGCAGAAATCTGTAAATATCTGGACATGCCCAGGGTCGGGGGGTTCAGAGAGTTGTGCTGCGATACGACAAACAGAGATTGAATCAGTGCAACAATTGCTAATGGGATGATGCCCTCTAACTGAGGAATTCCAGTTTGACTAACAGATCCAAGTATTGAAAACTTATCTGGCAGTAAAATGTCCAAATATGCTTACATTAACGTATGTCTCACAGCAAAAATGGTGTTTTTTTTTGTTTTTGTTTTTTTTTTTTGCTGTAGCCCTGCGTCTGTGCAACCCACAGAGCCAATGCAGTGTCATTAAAATGAATGAGAGGCCTCTGCTTTTTCATGCAGAGCTAATGCTGGTTTCAGTGTAGCATTGGAGCAGGAGTATGCCCAAAAATAGTTTTGTGTGACATGTCGTCTGACAACTGAAGGCAAATACATTTATAACAATTCTGAAGGGCTACACTGAAAAGTGAGGCAATACTGTCAGTGCTGACATTTTTTTCTATCCAAAGCCATTCTTGGCGTTCTACTTGTTTGTTCCCATGAAAGTGGTGATCTCTGAACAATGGGTCAGTCTCTGGGTTTGAATGCTGGTCCGATGTGGAAACTTAAATAACTTTGGAGAGTAAAAATTTTATGATACAGCCCTTAAAATTCAGACATTCTGTAGGGGTGGTGCAAAGGAGGGTTGAAGGTTGAAGGGAGTGAGCCTGAGATTCTCACTCACTTTCTAAGGCTACTGATGGTTAGCTTGTGCTGATAAAAACTGGAAAGCTTGGAAAATCCTGTGCAGGGGCACCCTCGTCTACTTTATTTACTTTGTGAATCTTTTTATGAATATTTTTTTCCCTTAAAGAGCATTTCATCAACACTTACAAGGGGAAATACAAAAGGGATGCAGTGAATTTATCCCTCATTACAAACATGAATGCAAATTTGAAATCAGTGATGCAAAAAAATATAAAATAACTAATTACTTATTCCTTCCGCGCTAGTTGGAGGCATAAAGAGATGAACACATAATGCCTGTAGCCAAATTTAAATTCACATAAATTTAAATGCTTATCTGAGCTTTGTGAAGTCTGAGCTTATTCTAAGCTCAGTGAAGAAAACAATAAAAATTATGTAAAATTATGTAATTCTGTGCGCCGCCACAGTTCAATAACATCAAAACAACCACAGATCAGGTCTTGGCACATTGCGACTGTCAGTCTACACAGTCTACTACACTTGTAACTTTGGCAGCAAGCTTGTGCTAAGTAATGTCTTTTCTAACATGAACCCAGTTTGGCAATGATAAGATAAAATTTGCAGGTGCGTGCCAAAATCCACTTAACGATGTACCTGACTGCTGCAAAGTTTTTTGCCATTTAAACTAATTTCACAGTAACTGCTATTCTTAGTTTTCTTTTTGAGACTGAGCTTACGCAGCCTTCAGTGTAAGTGGTCATCTATAGAGTCTTTCTGAAATTGAAAAGATTTTTTTTGTGGCATCACCCTGCTCCTTTGCCTCCATTATATCACTTGAAACACCTTGACAGCAAACAATTCAAAGGCTCTGGCGGCCCTGAGAAGAAAACAGCCTCTGCAGTCCTCTGTCACCTCCGACTGTCTTTTCCCGGTGTCTATAAACAAACACAAGGCTGCTGACAGAATTTGTGGTCACATTCTTTCTGCTTTCCCTGAGCAGAAACTCAGCACCATCTGTGGCTGGATTGTGAGTGCAGGTGGGTGATTTCCCTGTAAATGTTAGTCAGTTGGCTGCAGACCTTCAGCGCTCTGCCAGGTCTCAGTGTAGAGGATTTGGCTGAGTTATAACCTGCATATGTATGCTGCTTTGCGAGACTGGACACCATCTGCAGAGTGTTAGCTGTCCCTCCGTGTGTGTGTATGCGTGTGGGCATGTGTGTGTGTATGTGTGTGTGTGTGTGTGTGTGTGTGTGTGTGTGTGTGTGCGCATGCAGTAATAAGACTTTGGAGCTGGATTTGCATGGACTGGAAATTTATATTTAATTGAATGCAATCTTTGTCATTTTAAGTAGAGACCTGAGTCACTTTTGTTGATTATACTCATAGAGACAATTTTACAGAGGTAAATTAATGTACAATTTTTATTCATTGTCCTGAAAAATGGTTTTGGCCGCATCAATATTTTTTTTCATGTTTTTCTTCTCGTCACAAGTCATAATGATGACACCCGGTGAGAGAACACACAGCTTGTTCCACAATGCTTTTCAGCTTAATTTCAAGAAGCCACACTCGTACAATTAAATCTATTATACTGAGGATTCCCACAGAATGCAAAGTGAATCCTAGAGGTGGCATGGACGCACGTCAATGATTATATGCAAATACATAGTTGGCAACGTGAAAGATTTGTCCATCTAAACTGAAGATGTTTCCACTTGAACAAAAAGATATGTGGGCTTTGTGAATCAGTGTCATACGTATACAGAGAAAGGAATTAAAAAGAAAAGAAACTGCAGGGAAATAAATGTTGATGAGCTCACCCAGAGGAGGACAGAGTTGGAGAGTCCTTTGCTACCTGGTTTGAAGCTAATGTACAGACGACACACTGGCAATTGGGGTAAATTAACCATGACTGAGCAGTCAAAATGCTGCAAATGATGTAAAGGTAGGGTTTGATGCCATACTTTGATGCCAACAATATGGGAACAATGCAACATCAAAATATTCTATACTGTGCTTGTTTTTTTTCTTTCTCTTGAGTAATAGTTGCCGAGGGTTTCTGGTAGCCTTTCAAAGTTTTTCTTTGAGCATTGGCTGCTTTTTCTCCCACTTTCTGTCCAGTTCTTATACCTGACCATTTTGGGAGCATTTGTTTCAATTTATTTAGTTGAATCTTTGAAAAATGCCAAAGACAACACAATTTGACAGGCATGATTTTTGCACCAATAAAGTGATTCCCAAAGATCTATTAGCTGAAAACTTGGTATATCTCAGCATGGTATGCAGTGTGCCCTTTAAAAAATTGGAGGAAACTGGACAAGTGGAGGAAAAAAGAAGGTCTTAGTGTAAGGTCTAAAAAACAAAACAAAAAACTATATACAGCAGATAAACAATATCTGAAAGTCACATCCTTCCAATCCAGCAAAGACCTGAGAGATACATCTGGCCCTTCATGAGATTCCTGGATGGAAGAACACACAGTGGAACACTATCAGTCATGGATTGGCCTCCCCAGTGTCCGGGAACTGGACTCAACATTGAAGCAATGTGGGATCATCTTGACAGAGAAAGGAACAAAAGGCAGCCAACATCCAAAGAAGAGCTTTGAATGCCCATCGAGAAAGCCTGGAGAACTGTTCCTGAAGACTGCTTAAAGAAATGACAAGAAAGCTGCCGAAGAGAATTCAGGCTATGTTGAAGAATAAAGATGGTTATAGTAAATACTGACTTTTAAACTTGTTAGAATTGTACAGGCTCTGTGTTTGCCTTATATACTGTATTTCCATTTATCTTTCAATAAACCTATCTCATAAAATATAAAGGGGTGGCTCAGGACTTTTGCACAGTACTTTATATTAAACACCAAAATGTACACCTTTGGTAAACCCCAGGACTACAAAAAATGTAATTGATTATCATTTTATTTTATTCTTTTGTGAAACAAACACTAGGATGTCTGCTATCCTTTAAACTATGTATTTAACAGTAATTGGAATTACTTTTTTCTGTTTTTATGTAAAAAGTGTGTTTAATAACTACGCAGGGTGAAAATTATAGAAGGAAATGTTGCATGCAAATGGTGGCTATTGTGATGCCTAAACATAAGCACAACAGTACTGATGTGTGTCATTTTCTGTTACTCTAACAGTAACATAGAGCCACTGATTATGGGTTTGGTTCAGATATCTTGTTTTCTTCCTTATTAAATTTTATTAAATTTTGATGACAGTGGCTCTGCAGTAAAGACACTACTGATGATGAGGAATTAGTTCTGGTGCCAATCATAAATCAGAACATTTTAAGCAAGGAAAATTGCAACAATTCACAAATGAAGGATGCTCTAACAGTCTATATTATGTTCCACATGAAATATAAGCGTGATTTGTGATTACCATGCTGACAAATTTGGGCTTGTTTGGTGAAGAAGTCAATATAAACATGAAATATTGACTCTGCAGAGCAGACATGTTTTCCTTTCTGATATATGTAAATGATTTCTGGTATGTAAGTATTCCTCAGTCCATGCAATATTTTCTATGGCAAAATAATGCCGGTTTGTAACGTAGTGCTGCCCGAGGATCTTAATATCCGGAACTACGGGAATCCAGTACTGATTTTCAGCCTTGTCCCGTGTACACAGAGATTTCTCCAGATTCTCTTGATCTTTCGATGATATTATTTACTGTAGATCATGAGCTATTCAAAGTCTTAGCAAGTTTACATTGAGGAACATTATTCTGAAAAATTTCCACAATTTTCCAATGCAGTTTTTGGCAGACTGGTGAACCATTGCCCATATTTACTTAAGAAACTCTGCCTGTCTGATGTTCTTTTTTATAATGAATCATGTTACTGACCTGTTGCCTATTAACATAATTGCAAAATGCTCCAGCTGTTTCTATTTAATACCGCTTAGTTTTCAAACCTATAATTGGCCCCCTCCCAATTTTTCTGAGACATGTTCCTGCCATCAAAATAACCTAATATTTTCCATAAAATAATATAATATTTAAACATTTGATATATTTTCTATTAGAATAAAATATGGGCCTATGATATTTGCAAATCATGGCATTCTGATTCCATTTGCATTTTACACAGCATCCCAACTTTTTAAAAATTGGAGTTGTATGATTTTTTTCCAAGTATGTTATAGAAAATGTGATATACTTTACCATAATACAGTGATGAATCATTCGTGATTCATGCAAACTAATGCACACATGAAACGGGCATTGTCACTGTTGATGTCACAAACAAAACGTGTGAGATGACCTTTGCAACATTATTAGAGAAAGGTGGAGAAAGGCATGGAATGCACAACTTCTGCAAACCACATTATAGAAAGCCTGATTCATTCCTCACCTCCTTCACTCACAGCACACAATCTGACAGATCAGTGGAGAACATATGAACAAAACTGGTTGAGAGCAGAAGCAATGCATGTAATGGAGGTCAGCCATTCTTAACCTCAGCTCCCCATTACACATCCACTCAGTGAGCTATTTCTGCAGCAGTAGGTATGGGGACAAACACATACACACAAAAACAGAACTTAAAACGGATATGGCAGGATTAACGGGTACATAATGGCAGGTGGTTGATAGCCTGGTTCCATTATTTCTTCCATCAACGGCTGCTTGGTGTTTGTATAACAGTCACAGTAATAGCAGGTGTTTTTATTTTAAACCAGAGGCATTTGAGGTACATTTTAGTTGGCTGCAATAACATCCTGATATGCTTGTGATATTCATTAAAATAACAAAAAATAATAACAACTCTGGTTGTTAGATGTAGAATATCACCTTACAATGTCAATTCAATTCAATTTTATTTATACAGGGAAAACCCCAACAATCAGATGACCCCCTATGAGCAAGCACCCGGCAAAAGTGGGAAGGAAAAACTCCCTTTTAACAGGAAGAAACCTCTGGTAAAACCGGGCTGGGAGGGTGGGTGTGGGGCAGCCATTTGCTGCAACTGGTTGGGGGTGAGTGGAGGGAGACAGGAATTAATAATAATGATTAAATGTAGAGCGGTGTATGAACAAATAGAGAGTGAAAAGAGGTGAGTGAAGAATAAATGCTCAGTGCATCATGGGAAGTCCCCAGCAGCTGGAGCACTGATGTCATGGCGCTGTGATAGATTACAGAAAACCCGGCTGAGAGGCATGCAATCCTCTGACCAGCAATGGGTGCTGTGGAGAGGGTCAGCACTGTCAGGTTTCTTGGAGTCCACCTGGCGGAGGACAAGATTTTCACTACCAATACTGCAGCCATTGCCAAAAAGGCCCACAGCTTAGGAGACTCAGGAAGGCAGGTCATCCCACCGTCCACCATTTTCTACAGGGGCACCATTGAGAGTATTATGACCTACAGCCTCACCTTCTGGTTTGGCAGCTGTAACAACTATGAGAAACATCAGCTGAATAGGTTGTTGAAGACAGCCAGAAGGATTATAGGTGATCCCCTCGCCTCGCTGCTGGACCCTTACCACCCATCTCACAGCCTGTTCTCCCTTCTACCATCTGTGAGAAAGTTCAGGAGCACCAGCAGTAGATCCAGCAGACTTTTCAACAGCTTCTTCCCACAGGCTGCGAGAGCACTAAACAAGCTGCGACCAGGAACCTTCTGTGAACATTTGCACAATTCTTGTTTTGCACAATCTTAACTGCACAGTATATGCACTTCAACACTTAGGCTCTCACTACTCAGTATGAATGGCTGCTGGCCTTATTGCTGTTTTTAGCATCTTAGTATATTTATATTTTAGTTAGATTGTTTTTAACTTTATTTGCACTGCTTTCACTTTTTGTGGATTATGTGGTCCTGGTTTCATCAGATAGTGGCCTCCAGCTCACACTGGAGTTGTTTATGGCCGAGTGTGAAGCAGCTGGTATGAGAATTAGCACCTATAAGTCTGAGGCCATGGTCCTCAGCTGGAAAAGGGTGAAGTGCCCACTTCGGGTCAGAGACAAGTTGCTGCCCCAAGTAGAGGAGTTTAAGAATCTCAGAGTCTTGTTCACAGGTGAGAGGAGGGGAGAGCGGGAGATTGATAGATGAATTGGGGCCGTGGCTGAGTGATGCAGATGCTGCACCGGTCTATTTGACTAGGATGCCTCCTGGGCAACTCTTGGATGAGTTGTTCCGGCCATGTCCTACCAGGAGGAGGCCCCAGGGCAGACCCAGGACATGCTGGAGAGATTATATCTCTCGGCTGGCCTGGGAACACCTCAGTGTTCCTCTGGATAAGCTGGATGTGGTGCCTGGGGAAATCTGGGTTTTTATCTTCTACTGCATGTGGAAGATTTGAGCAGTTGAAAAGTGTATTTTTTTTTGGAATTCATGCTTTAAAAAGTAGGAAGTTGAAGTTATTAAGTGATGAACTGAGAAGTTGTCTTATATTTTTTAGTTCCCTGGACCAAAATGATTGACTGTTACAAAAAACAAACAGACAAAAAAACATCCAGTCATTTGAGCTTGTCATGTCTGGCAGTTTTTGCAAACGGAATCATGATCCGAATGCATTATTGTACCAAACATATTTGCTTTTACAAGAACAGCTCTATAAGTTCTCTATAGTTAATGTTGTAAATGTTGTTTCTTTTATTTATTCATTCATTTTGATTGTTGTCCACAAAATATGGCTGCCAGGTCAGACAGGCAGGAAGGAAAGAGTGAGAAGAAGAAGAGAGAGCGAGAGAGGGGGGAAAAAAAGAGTTCATTATTGTGTTATTGATCAGACTTTATTGGGAGAACCCAGATTACTCATCCAAGAATTAAATTCAAAAGATGATGATGATGAGCTTTTCGCTCAGAAAGATGCAACATCAACTTTTTTTGTTGACCCACATCCACATGAAACCAGTGACAGAAGCACATAAAAAATGCCAAAAATGAAGTCAATAATAATATAAGTTATTCGACTTTGATAGAAAATGTTTTGTTCACTCACAGTAAAAAATTATTGCAGGTTTAGGACAAAGGCCGGTGCAAGGGTTTTAATAATGACAGTTTGGTTTCTCATCACATAGAAGAAATTTGTTATTTTCTTCATGCATGCAAAGCAGAAAAGCACATGCAGAAATTCTCTGTCGGAAACATTTATCAATAATCTTAAACTATCCACATGTAAGTATTTGAGTTTAAAACAATATCATTTTGTCCCCCATGAAGCTAAATTTATTTCATACTCAACGATGGTAATTTCGCAGAGGCTAGAAAGATACAACACGTGCACAAAATGCTAGATATAACTATCCAGCAAAATCCTTGAGCTTTTTTTTAAATGAACATCTATCTTGTCTGTAACAATCTGCAGCAACTTAATATCATTTGTCAGTATCACTGAATCCTGTGCAGAAACTCTCAGTGCAGGTCATGGTAACACTTCTACCATACAGCATTTATCCATGCTTTAGTCTTGCATTTTTAGCAAAACTAAAGCAAAAAGGAAAAAACCCACAACATAACCATATATGGACACAACCTGGAATTTTCTACAGCATGGTTTGTGTTGTGATTAGATACTAAGCACTAATTAGATACTAAAAACTATTTTTAAGTGTTAAAACAATGTCAGTATGCTTTGTTTGTCCATCCATCCATTTTCTACCACTTATCCGGGGCCGGGTCACAGGGACAGCAGCCTAAGCAGAGAAGCCCAGTCCTCAGCCACCTCTTCCATCTCATAGAGGGGCATACTGAGGGGTTTCCAGCATATCCTGGGTCTGCCCCGGGGCTCCTCCTGGTAGGACATGCCGGGAAGACCTCACCCAAGAGGTGGCCAGAAGGCATCCTAGTCAAATGCCTGAACCACCTCAACTGGCTCCTTTCGATGTGGAGGAGTAGCGGCTCTACTCTGAGCCCCTTCCGAATGACTCCTCACCCTATCTCTAAGGGAGAAGCCAGCCACCCTTCAGAGGTAGCTCATTTCTGCCGCTTGTAATCACAGCCCCAATCCGTCTGTTAATCTCCTGCTCCCTTCTCACGTCACTTGTGAACAAAA
Source organism: Cichlasoma orientale (assembly GCA_034780415.1). Taxonomy (NCBI): domain Eukaryota; kingdom Metazoa; phylum Chordata; class Actinopteri; order Cichliformes; family Cichlidae; genus Cichlasoma; species Cichlasoma orientale. The sequence goes on from JAVDPK010000758.1 coordinate 101,197, forward strand.
CCCCGAGATACAATATTTTGGACTTTGAATTAAAACAACAACAAAAACTCATCTGGCTGTATTTACATGTATACAAAGTTTTGTATCAGTGGTTTAGCTTGGTAATTCAATCTTTCATGGCACTTAACCTTTTCTAGTGCACTCATTGAAATACTTTGAAATTCTAAATTTCCACCTTAGAGTGATATTTGAGGACATAGCAAGACTTAATTGCTTCTGTAACATTTTTCAAAATGTTTCATTTTCATATAGAAAATCAAGGTCAATGAAGTATTTGGTTCATTGCCCGTAAGTGGTGAAAAAAAGTATACGAGAAAAATTGTCACTTGCCCTATAAAGGTAATCTGCTCAGCTACATCCAAAACTACTGCAGACCTTTCTAAATTATTAAAATGTTAAAAGTTGCATTTTAAAAGACACTTTTAATCTTTCACTGGCTGACTGACTTTGTACATGGCGTAAAAAATTCACAAGGATGTTTGTATTGTTAAAACAGAAACCTCCATGAACAAACAAGAACAATCATGGTCAAATACACTCTTTCAGTGCAAATATAAAGCACAACCCAGTGCTGAACACATATGCACGCACATGCAAACTCAGGTTCTCAGTGAAGCTTGTTATCCAGCGTTGACGTAATGAGTGATGAGACCTCGATGACGAATGTCGAACCGGATCTTTCATCAGCAGTTTGTGATACTGCTGTCTGCAGAGTAAATGTACATATAACACCAGAAACGCCACAGCATGTGAATTACCGTGACAACACAGGTTAAAGCTGAGCTGCAGAGAAAAGCATGTAGGATCACAGTGTCTGCACTCAGTGTTCGTTTATCTAACAGGATCATCTGAGGGACAGTCAACAGTGAGCGCCACAATAAATACTCTAAATAAATACTCTTGTCTTTGTTACTGTGTGCAGTCCATCTGAAGATGAAAATCTGGAAGAACAAGAAAGAGAAGTTGATAGTGTGTGGTCCCCTAATTTTAATCAGCACTTTACAATGAGCATTTTCTCTTATTTGAAACATATCCTTGACGACTCAACCTGCCCATGCTGCTGTTACCTTTAAAACTGGTTTGAAAGTGAGTTTGAAAGTGAGTTTCCTTTATATGACTTTCTGTAGACAAGATTAAAAATTGGAGCCCTTTGGGGTTTGGGAAGAATATTCAGCAGATTAAACTGGGTGAGTGGACCTCTTAAATAAACCAAAAGGGAAAATGCTGTGGCGTTACCTATTTTTGAAGGGGAAAATGTTATTTCTGTTATAACTGAAGTCCCAAAATAAAAACCCCAAATAATGAACTAATCATTAATATCCCAAATTTATTTACAAGTTCAAAGACATTTAACTTCTGTCCATGTGTATATGTGATGAAATTTATACACACATCACTGTGCAGAGGAAATTTCATTGTTACTAGGATGCCTCTTGCTATGTTTTGTTATTTGGAACGGTTAGCTCCTTTAATTTTTGCAGCTACCCATGCTCACAGTAAAAGAAAAAAGGCTCCAGTGGAGAAACTGTGATTCTGTGTGTCACAGCTCAGCTGTCAGTGGTGGTGAAGAGAACAGATTGTGAGTTAGTGTTTGGTCCTCCTCGGTCCTCTCTTTCTGTTGCAACTATCTGTTATCTTTGTTCCATGTGCATAAACGTGCACATCAGTCACGTTTTGTAGATGCACATTTTTTTTCCTGCTGCTGTACAGTATGCGCCAGTGCATGCATGAATTTAATAAACTCAGAACAAAAGACCTACAAATGCCAGTAAGAAACAACTTAAGAAACGTGGATCAAATTCATTAATCTTGCTAATAATGTTTTACAGACAGGCCTCTGTTCACTGACAAGATAGCTGGCAGCAGGGGGGGGGTGGAGGGGGTGGGTGGGAGGAGGAGGGGGGACAACGTAATCCTGATTATTTCGAGGAAAAATTCATATCTCGTATTGCTCATAATGGTCTAATGACTGCTTACTCTTAAACATAAATAATCATTGTAATTCTTATGATCTTATTTCAGTGCTTTGGTTCACCTTCTGGTGCTTGGTGCCCTGAAGACAGTGCATAATGTGCATGTATGTAGCAGTGGTGCTGGGTATGTAGTTGAATCTGTAAGCTTTTAAAATCAGTGCCAAAAAGGGACTCTCTACTGCAATAACTTACAGTCATATGAAATAGAAGGTACACCCTCTTTCAATTCTAAAGTTTTACACATAAAATCATAATATAAAATAATCTGGTCCTTAGCAGGTTCTAAAATTAATTAAATACAGCCTTGGATGAACAAGAACACTTGACACATCACACTGTGTCTTTATTTATTTAACACAAATTAAGCCAAAATGGTGATGAAGTGTTTAAGCATACCCTTCCTGCTTCTACAGGAAAGGTAAGTAGCAGTCAAGTGCGGCTAATCAAGCAGAAGTTTGGGCTTGTTTGCTGGGGTGGAGCATTGAGGTGTGTGTTCATGCAACGCCAAGGAGGACAATCACCAGCAGTGATCTTAGAGAAGCAATTGCTGTTAACCACACGATCTGGGTAGGGTTATAATGCTATTTCCAAATAATTTGAAGCCCATCATTCTTCAGTGAGAAAGATTAGACGCAAGCGGAAAACATTCATGTTGCCAAAACTCGTGCTAAATGTCAGATTTTATGTGAGTACAATTAGAAAAAGAGCAGTACTGTACTTGGTTCACACTCTGCTTCTCCGGTTTGTTTTAGTTTTTGTTAAATCAATTATGACACGGTGTGATGTGATATTGCTCATCTGAGGCATTGTTTACTTATAACCTTGTAAGGACCAGATGATTGTTTTTATCATGTCCAGATATGTAAAACCTTAGAATTGAAAGAGGGTGTCCTGGGCAGGTTGCCAGTTTGTTGCAGGGCTAACACACCGAGACAGACAATCATTCACACTGACACCTACAGAATGGGCAATTTAGAATCACCAGTTAACCTAACCTCACTAACTGCGTGCCCTTGGTGAGATAACAGTGCTAACCACCATGCTGCCCTCCTATGTTTACGTCACGAGCTAAAAAAGGAGCATTATATATCACGCATAGTTATGCATTAATGTTTTCAATACAATGGATTCTACACTTACACATGCACAACCTGTGCTACACAAGTGTGAGCATCAATAATTACACATATGCATCTCTTTTTAATAGCTATAGCTAATGATAACCCTGCTCAGATTCAAAAACCACACAAATTAAATACACCGCGTATGCCTGGGTCCTTGTTTGTAACTGATGACAGTGGAAGCATGTCCATCTGGAACAAGGTCAGTGCCAGCAGCCCATAAAGTGGTTTAATCAGATTCAGGTTGCGAAAGAGGTTTAGCCTTACGAACTCCACATTATCTGTCGATAATCACTGCAGCTTTCAGATGCTGGTATGGATTTTTTTTTGTGTGTGGGAAAAATCTCATTGAATAGTTTAATAGTAATGTTCCAGGCTGAAATTAATTGCTTTAAATCGAATCAAAAAAGGCTCTTACTTAGAGAATGTTTTGTGTTTAACACACTTATTTGCAAACTATAAGAGCTAGTTTCAGGATGTCATAGTTTTTTCTAAAACAAAACAAAACAAAAACAGAAGTGGCTGCAAGGTGGTTCAAGTTTTCTTTTTTTCTTTCTTTCTTTCTTTTTCTGTGCATTGATTGATTACTAGTAACCAGGGTTCTAAATTAACTTTTTTGATCACCAGCCAATGTGGCCGGTAACTCTCTAAAGTTACCGGCCAATCAGAA
>JAVDPK010000758.1:119680-142747 GCA_034780415.1 Cichlasoma orientale
GGGGGTTACCCCCCCCCCCCCCCCCCCCCACCATGTAGGCATCAGCATGATAATAACCTGCATCATGACCTTGGATATGGCTTACATTTTAGTTGTTTTCTCATCTTCACACACTCAGTCTTTGTACAAGAAAATTACAATTGCATACCCAAGAGGTACACAGAGGTTGTTAGAGTTGAAACACAAATTTTCCATCACAATCCAAATCCCATACTCCAGGGGTGCACGCTGAACCAAAATAAATAAATGAATAGCACGAATAAATGTGTGTCGTCCCAAATTTGACCAAAGAAAGGGACCCCAGCCTGGTTCCTGTGAGGTCAGTATCGGTTGTGAAGCATTAAAATGCCAAACTATTGATTAAAAACTTCGGACTCACAACTACTTAAGAACTTGAAAAAGATGGCGACTAGACTTTCTTTCACCTTTCATCCAAGAGGCTTCTTCAGTTCTCAAACTAAAAGATGGAGAGTCCCAGGTATTTAAACCCTAGTGGGGGTTGTCCCCTTTGGAGGTGGTTGTTGACCCACTATTGATCATGTGCATCATCACATGAGCTAAGGTGTGAAAAAAGGCATAAGTCATTACAGACAATAATATCTGTACTGTAAATAACAAGCATACTCTAAACTGCTGCTAAGAAAGTATAGCTGGCAGTAGATTACAGCTTTATGGTTGTACCAGCGACCAACACAGGCTGTCAACACAGAAAAGCCAAAATACAAATCGAGGAAGGTTCTGATTGACTGTCCGCAGTAGTTTCATGCCATTTCTATTCCTTTGCCCCCTACTCTGCTTTTCTCATATCCAAGTTTTACTCAGGAGATTGGAGACTTTTCCTGAAGTGTGGTCTAATGTAAAGTAAAGAGAATACATACATTAAATTTTTTAACAAAACAAAACAAACAAAAAAAAGGGTGATTTGCACACTTACCTGAGTGTGTTCTGGAGCAAGACTGCCTTTAAAGTGCTGGTATAGTAAAATCAGGGAACAAGTGTGTGAAGTTTAATGAGTCTAGTTTGAACAGTATGCATCTATGGTGTACATTTGAACATCCTAGGTAAAGTATAATAAATGTAGCCATCTTTTCCCCCTCTTTCTGTCCAGTGTGATTGTTTGAAAATGTTTTATTTACTCATTCTTTCTTTTGTATTTTAACAGTAAAATAATCTACAAATTTGTCAGTTTTCAATGCTCCTCTACCCGGAGAGGCTTCATATGCCTGTGTGGAAAAACAAACACATGCGCTGTGAACAAACCTCTGGTGTAGCCCAAAATCAACTACCTTTCAAAACAGGCTGATGATCATTTGATTCAATATTTAAAGGAATTGGTTGAGCATGCATATAAAAGAAAATAGAAGTAAATGTGAATCCAACTGTTTGAGTGATAAAAACGATTCAGATTACACACAATGGAATGCATATTATATTTATTCTTCAATATGCATATTAAATAATAACCTCTTTTTATTCCTTAGATTCCCTTGGCATATCAAGGTTCATAGCAATCGTTAAACCAACCATCTTCTTAGAAAAGGAATAAACTCAAACATTTCAGTGCAAAGAGCTAAAGCCAAGTTAATTAAAATAACACATGACCCCCCCCCCCCAGTTTAAAAAGCAATTAGTTAACATGTATAAATAATGAGAAAAAACAAACAAACAAACAAAAATAAGTCTGACAACTGTCGATAACAACTGAACTGATGTTAGGAGAACAACCCTTCTTTGTTGTTTAGGTGTAAGTTCCCTTGTTTTGCAGCAAAGCTTCAACTTACAAATCCTCATATACATATATGAATATTAACATTGTGTGCATTTTAATATAATCTTGTTACAGTTTCTACAAGAGGTCCATATAAATTAATTATTAAGTAAATTTCTGTCCATTAGAGGTTTAGGATTACTCGGGATTTCTGCGTATTATTCACATGTAACTTTTTTTTCAGAGTTTTTGTTGATAATGATAGTGGCTTGTTCTGGAGATTATCATAACAATCTGCAGTGCACTCACACGTACACCTTGTTATTGCCAGAGGACACTATTGGCATAAATGTCAAGTCATACGCAGGAACCCTGAGTACTGTGCGTGTGACCTTGCGCGAGCAGAGGCAGACGCACACTTGTTTGTCGTGTAGTGTCAGTCAAATGATTGCTCCACAGTCTTCCTCATTCTACGTGTGTTGAACACGGGTTGAAAAGGCATCGTCTTTATCTGGCATCGTCTCAAACAAAACAACTGAAACACCAAAAAGTGTCGTCCACACGCATTCGTCCCCAACTTCCACCGCACAGTCTTTCGATCGTCTGTTGGTTTAGTCTATCTAAGTTCATTCTACTCTAAGGTGCACTGATTATAAATGAATTAAATTAAATTAAATTAAAATATCATATTGCTCACTCGTCCATCTCTTTGCCCATCTGCCCACCTTTATGTTATTATTTTAATTTTTGAAACCCATTCACAGCATTAATTCACACATATTTCTCATTCAACAACTCCCCTTTGGTGATCACATAAATGTCCATTCTTCCTTCTCTATCTGGCTCTCTGTATGATATCTAGGATAAACTTAACATAACTACATAATAAGTAATTACAGATCTGTCTACATTCCTCACTTTTCTTTATTCTGTGACCATTTCAAGAAATCACCATCAGTACCAGTCGCACACACACAGGTAGCGCACGCACACGCATCAGAACAAGCGCCCATGAGACATGAAGATCATGCAATACATCAATGACGGAGTACAGGGAAGGTGTACTGACATAGATGTATATAAAGATTTAGAGAGACAGAAGGGACATGCAGGTGATTTCATATGATGAAATGAAAGTTCAGAATCTCAGTTTTTGTTATGGTGGGGAGCATGGTAAGGTTGATGTGTCTGCGAAGAGATGAATTTTGTGTGGGGTAAACTTTCAAAGCCTGTTCTTAAACCACATAAATCAGTAGAAAGCCACTTGATGCAAAGAAGATTCAACAGTTCAGTGAAGTGACTACCCTCAAGAAAGAAAACTTTCTGAGTTTTTAGAAGGTGCGACGGCTGAGTGTGACGTCCACACCTCTAACTCTCAAGATTTATGGACTCTTAGTCTGATCCTCCTACTCCTCGGTGGCCCACTGTCAGCAGTCTGAGACTTCAGAGGTGTTGGAGTCACTGGCAAGTTTCCGACGTTGCCTCACAGATTTCTCCTCATCCTGCAGAGGAAAGAGAGTTTTCACCATTTAGTATAAATAAGAATGAAGGTGATTTAAGTGACTTTGAATGTGGCATGGTTGTTGACAGCCTGGTCTGAGTATTTCAGAAAACTGCTCATCTTAGTCATCTCTAGGCTTTTACCAAGAATGGCCCAAAACAGAGAAATATCAGATTTTGTTGATTTCTGCTACAACATGTGAATCAGGGATGTTTGTTGGGATCAGACAGTCAAACGTGTTCAAAACTGGCGTTAATTATGTTTTCATTTAGGTTTATTTAAACTGAATATTTTAGAGGCAAATCCTCATTATCATTCTCGTAAAGTATTGTTTTTGTATGTAGTTACCGTCTGAAAGACTCCATTCGGTGCCCACTCCCCAGGAGAGTGGTCTTCAGGGTACTCTGCTTCGTCTTCCTCTTCCTCCCCTTCTTCCTCTCGCACTGTGTCCATCCCATCTTCCTCATACTCTGTCAGACAGTCTGACTCCTCTGCTGAACAAAAAGATTTAGAGGAGGTATTATAGAAAGAATTTATTGAGACTGACCCATCCATTTAAGGTGGCACTCGTAAAATATCAGCAACATCCCCTGCTCTATGTCAAGAAAAGCGACAAGGATACAATTCCTTACATATTACACTTACTGCATCTGACATGGCCACAAAGGAGAACAGCACGTCGAGTGGATGAGACTGTTTATAATTAGAAATCAGAAGGAAAATATATTCCAACTAAACATCGACATTAGCAAGAGATTATTTACCTTCTGCAGCTAGGTAGCTTTGGACCGGCTCTATCCTTGATACAATCTCTGCAAGATCAGTGAAGTCAGCTCCGGTGCAGGACTAATGGACAACATATTATTATTATTATTTATGGAAGTTCTACCTTTGAATGTGAACATGTAAGTTACATAAGTCATGTAACATATGATTAACAGTTTAAGTGTGTGTATGTGTCCTTCTCACATCTGTTCTCTTGCTGTCATTGTAGTCGGCTGAGCGGTGGTCCTTCAGCATGTTCTCAATGATGTCACCCCGAGCCCAGCCAGTGAACAATAACTTGCCATGCTGAAAGCCCACATCCTGAAACGCACAGTGGTTTAAACAAAAGCACTGAGTCTTTGTAAATGAGCTAAGTAGGCACATGTGTAAGCGCTTTAAACTCTGACTGAAACACTGATGATTCCTGTGAGGATTTGGAAAAATAATCAACATTTATATTTGCTTTCCAACTTGTAAAGCCTACATTAGTTTCTGCTCGCTAGTACTTTTCTCTCTTTCGCCCGAGCGAGATGATAGACACATGAAATTTAAGGCTAATCAATATTATGAGACCTAAAGGTTTACATATTTGTAATTATTTTATCATTTCTCATTACAAGAAAAACAGTAGATTCTCACCATTCACAGAGATATTTAGTGAATAACAGGAAAGAGTGATTTTGGAAATAGCCTGATTTCATGTTCACAATGAACCATATTTTTAAATAATTAAAAACCCCATATTGGGGAAACAACTCACATAGATCTCATCAAACTTCCCAAAGTCCATGGTCTTGAAGCGGTCAATAGGTGGTCTGATGTACTCACAGTAGGCACTCTTCTTAACCACTTCTAGCTGCCGCACGCATGACACATAGGCCAACCGTGACTGGATCTCTGCCATGTCTGGCACCTAAGGAAGGGGATATCATATCTTATTTAGACAACACACTATCAGAATTCACTATTAACATTGCAGTAAATTAAGATCAATCTGATGATCCCATAGCAGGTATGCTACACACTGATCAGATGGATTTAGGCTTGCCGAATTATCAAAAGCTACCACTGCCTCATGCTGCCAGCCAATAGGAGGGTTTTTACTTCATAGAAATTTCTGCAAAGGTTTTAGCTCAAGCCAATAAATATTTGTAACCAGTACTGTTGGGCTCCACTTACTAAATACATAATACATTTATGTTAGCCCAATCTGAACCAGTCCAGTACCTTTACTTTCTCTGCCCAGGGGTTGATCCTTTTCCACAGCAACCACCAGCCAGACAGGCAGTCACCATAGTTACACAGGTCTGTCTCATCCTGACTACCCACGTCGATGGCAATGACTGTTCTGGCGCCCGTGTTCCTTGCAATGTCCGCTGTTAGATGTGTAACACCAGTTTTCACACACAAGCACACAATCACGCAGACGAACGAACGCAGCATCACAAAACCCAGCAGCAGAGATGATAAGACAATAAATGAGGTGTTATTAAGCTTGTTAAAGGACAATCTCAGTTGGGCCTCTATAAACCATCATTTCTGAGGAAGTGTTCTAACAGACGCACACCACAAAAATCTTTCAAGCTGCGAGGCATGCTCCAGAGAATTTACAGCCAATTAGTGAGATGTAAAAGAAGCAACAAAACTATATATAAACTATTTCCTGGCCAACTTTCAGGCCTAAGGTCACAACCTTTCTTATCACCTCATTAATAGTGAGCAACAGTGAGCATTTTTGTGGTGTTGAGTCTGTGGAAGACATCCCACAAGCCCGAAGCACTGATCCAGCATCCCAAGGGCCACAACAGAAGCAGCTACACAGAGAGAGAAGGCACAGTAAACCGAAACACAAATACAGGATGTTAATTTGACAAAGTTCCCTTTCACTGGATCAATCTTTTAGGCCCATAAAGCACCATATTTCACAAAGCATCAGCTGGGACATAAAGAGAAATTATTTAAATACTGAATAGGAAACTGCAATAGGCCAGTCTCTTTGTGAAATATGGCTTAGTTTCTTCAGTACAGAGTACAGTCTTTATGATAAGTACACATACACAGACTCAGGGGAATTTTTAATCTCCATATCAAAATGAAAGCTCAAAGCATCTCAATTGAGTTTTGCCTTGCATTAAAATTTCAGGAATGTGAACCTTTGGCTTTACGCAATTTTAAATGCTTTCAAGTAATGATGATCTATATAAATAGCTCTTCCCCTGAGTCTAAACACGGACCACTCACTTTTCCTCTGGTTGAAAGCACATGATTAAAAACTTTTATGCTTTATTCTTACAGCTTAAACAGAAACCTTACCAGACAGTTTTTTTAATCACAACTTGCCTGAAGTAATTAATTTGGAGGAAACGCGTAGAATGATTGTTTTATGATTATAACACCAAATATAATTTTGCTGAAGGTCAAATTAAATGATTATCGCCCAGCCATAAAAAATAAGCACATTTTCAACACGAGAGGAATCAGACTGTAACCTCAAAGCAGACTGGTGTCTCTTTTCATAACAAATGCAAAATTTGGATTTGTTTAGTCTTCCCCAAATGTTAGATTAGTATAAACTTCTCCCAGACATTTTACAATTTATATCCATCTTATCCAATTCATCATGTCCAACACCAGGCTGCTTGACATACAAATACACCCCCACTGCTCAATGCAATATTTCTTAGTTGTAGCAAAACCCTCAACTTTCTATTAAATTAAAATAACAGATGTTGCATTTCTTCCCCCATCTGGTAAACCAGAGTTCTTCAGAGTTTTATTTAAAGAATGGTTTGTTTCAATTTGGGCTTTTTTTCTAAATTTTCTCATGATATAAATTAAGAAAATTATCAGAACTGGCTTAATATTCAGATGGGGAAAGCTCAGCACTACCACAGGACTTTCCCTCATTAAAATTAAGCACTCATCCGCTTATGTAAGACACAACCTCTAAATATTGCTAACTTGTTTAAAAACCACCTTTTAAAATAAATGAATAAAATAAAACCATACAAAGCATCCCCATTACCATTCCACCTTCCCCCTCCTCTGGGAGACACGAGTTGGATAAACATTAAGGACTGTACAATATGTTGGTTGGGAGTGGTGTGAGGTGGGGGGGGGGGGCAGGGGTTACCACCTGTACTTGCCTGGCAGGTTGTTGATGTAGCCACCGTCCATTAGCAAGTTGCCATCTTTGGGGTCGCAGAGAGGCGGCAGGTACCCTGAGAGGGTCATGCTCGCCCGTACATAGCGCCACAGTGAGCCTGGCACACCAAGGAGGGAGGAGGAAGGGGGGGGGGGGGGATAACATCTCAATAATGTGTGCTACATGTTTCAGATTAGTGTCGACACAGACCGCAATCCAAACACCAGAGCGAGGTCGGACAAAAGAAAGTAGTCGATCCCTGCAAAGGCTAGGACTGTAGTTCTGCCCACCTTTAGACTCTGTTGTACACCACTGCAAACCTCATTACCTTGCACAGAGACCCTGTGTGACTTGTGCCAAAGGTAAAAAAGTAAATGGCAACCATCACAGAGAACCACGGCTGTTTAGTCTCCAAACTATGTCCCAATAACACTGCTTCACTGCATATTATCTTCCTTTATGAGTTCCTCCAAACTCTGCAGAGGTATTGAAAAGTCAAGATTAATTATTAACCAAATTGAAGCAGTAGAATATATTTTTACTTTTATTGCCAATGTGTGTAGAGAAGGAGCAGTAGCAGATGCTGATGTGACAATGTTTGGAGATTTTTCTCAGTGAATATTGCAGGGAGGCAACCAGCCTACTCTGTCCCGCAGTACAGTTCAGTATCAGCAGGGGGCAGGAGCAGGCGAAGTGCAGCATGGGTTGGAAGGATAAGGAGCACCATAGCAAAAAGTGAAGGGTGCTACAAGAATATGTGAAGGCTTAAGCGGAATTATATTACTGAAACATGCCTTTAGAGAAATCACCAATAGGTTTATTCACTGTAGATTACAGGAAGTTAAAACGTGCAACAGCAGGATCCAGAACACATATTTTCAAATAATAAAATCCTGTATGTCATCAATATATATTTATGAAATATATATAGATAGGATGGCTTTAACAAACATACTGGCTAGCATATAAAAGCAAGTAAAGCCAGGGGAGAAGTCAGCAGCTGGGTGGGAGAGACTGAACATGCTCCTGTATGCAGAGATGACAGAAATAAAATAGAAGCAGGGAATCAAGTTGCATTTCAGTCCATCTGACAGACACATTTAGGTCCGCTGGAACACACAGTGATCTACATGTGATGTTAACGTCACATGTAGATCACAGCCCTTCACTGGCTCCAGTAGAGCGCAGATGCCCCACAGATGCCCAAACATGCATGGACAAAACCTGAGATCAAATAAAGACAGTGGGGTTCAGTGGGGTTTGTGATTTTTCAGGTGGCACTAAGCTAAGTGGATAAAATGTGTTCTCTGTGTGAATAACAAATTCTATGGGAGAGACAATAAGATGCACTCTGGGCTTTAAGATATATGTTGGATGTAGTTTTTCCTTCCAAACCATGGGCTCCCAATATCCACCAAGTCAAGGTGGGGTTAGTTACATTGAGAACTTGAGAGGGTGGCGAAAGAAGAGGAGGGTAGCCAAGGTGGTTGATTGTCAACTTGGGGATTGGAGGAGGGGGAGGTTTTGGTGAGTGGGTGTTTAAAATCTGACCTGGGACATTGTTAACATAGCAACCATCCACAAGCAAGTGGCCATCCTTGGGGTCGCACAGGGGAGGTAAATAGGGGGTGTAGGAGGCGCTGGCTCTAACATAGCGCCAGACACAACCTGTCAGGAAATGGAGATGGAGAAGGAGCAACACATCAAATATGGGCCGGACTCCACGTCACAGATGGGGGAAAAGAAATGCGAAGAATAGAGAGACGAATTGAGAAAAATACAGGAACATAAAGACAGAAATGCCTGCGAGATCGGGAAGACACGGCAAGAAGCTGCAGGGAGCTAAAAAGAGAAATGGAAGTAAAATCCCATCAAAATAACTTACTGTGATTTTAAGAAAATGTCAATTCTAATGTGAGCCCAATTTTATATACAACAAAACTGCAGAAGTACTGTATAACCATTTCAGTTTTATTTGAGGGAAAGGAAAATTTTTTGACGTAAATGAAAACAGATGAAGGAGAAGAAAACAAAGAATGTGAGTGGAAATTTGAATGGAAAAAAAAAGAACATTGATGCTATCTGATGTGTTCATTAAGCATATAAGGAAAAATAGTATTAGCACTGTTAGGTGGCCGGTTCATCCAGCAAGATGCGAGAAAGACAAGCAGACAGGGGATAACTGGATGAGATAAGTGAGATGAACAGACAGAAAGAGAGAGACAGAGACTCTTCGGCTAAATCCTAAATCAGTCTTTTTCATAAAAGATTTGCAATTTCTGCATAGCTTCAGACAATGTTCTAATTTCTGTCTTGGCAGTGTTCCTCACTGGATAAAACCAGAGCAAATAATCCAAATTCTCTGCCATATGATCATCAAAATGACATTCGATTTTGATTTCCTTTCAGTGACTCAAGTCAAAGTGAAACATTCACGATAGCACCAAGCTAAAAATGCTGCACAAAACAAAACCCAAAAAAAAAAAAAAAAAAAAAAAAAAAACTACAGAAAGCACAAAATGGAAGTGAAGAAGTGATGGATGCAACATGGGATGGGATCACTAAATGACGGGGTAAGGTGTTCTTGATCCTACATGTTGACATGGGAGAAGATTCAGTATTTTGGGGTGAGTGACTACAGAGGTTATTTTGTCTTTGTTGTAAATTATAAATGGGTACATCTGTGATGTCTCTCCATGTTCAGGAAGACCAGACATATAGCTTATATCTAGGGCTTAATCAGTGAGTTTTAAACACATATCTGATGAACATTAAACAATGAAAAAGCTACATGTTTATTAAATTAGCACATGGTGAAAGGAAGAAAAGAAAATCCAGATGCAAAGAAAGAAAGAAAGAAAGAAAGAAAGAAAGAAAGAAAGAAAGAAAGAAAGAAACTTAAGTTGGCACAAGGTAGGCAAATGATGGGAACAATGAAACCGAGTGAGGAGGCGTAGCTCTAGCGGTTAGTTCATCCACATGCCAAAGATGCAAACATGAGCATTCAGCATGTTTTAGCTGCAGGACTCAGACCTGAAAGCTTACAAATTCCTCAAATCCAGCACTCAGCCAATTAATTTAAAATACTGACATCATCAGAACTACCCTAATTCAATGTAAAATTTCTAATTGTGTATTAGAAATTAGCATTACGCTGACTTTACAGGGCACAGAAAATAGTAAACTGGATTTGAGGGGGACTTCACAGTCAGTCATTTCAGATTGCACAGATCTACTTTGGCTACTGTTAGTGATGGTGCATTTTTTAAGTAAGTCAAATAGAACACATTTTCAGATTTCAGCAAAATCTCATTGTTACCCTTTAACTGAGGCATACTCCAAACAAGGTTGAAACTGGCATGTTTTTGCGTGAAAAATAATGCCTTTGCAAATGAATGAGGTTACATAGTATTTACCTCTAACAACTGAATGTAACCACACATTCTGATATTTAGTTTCTTTATGTTTTTGTTATAAACTTAGGCCTGCTTCCAGAATGACTTTAAGCATCCTCCAATGGATAGTGGACATAGTTAAAGGGGACCCAATTTGTTCATTTTCAGATCCATGCCTTTATTCTCGGATGCTACTTGAGTATTTTTGCATGATTTACATTACAAGAGAACCCTTATTTATGATTTATTGGAAAAACAGTCTGAAACTAAGCATTTAGAGCAGCCTGAAGGCTGAGCTTTTGGATCATAGGGATTTACTTGTACATATGGTGACCTCATTATTTGAAATTTTGGCCTTGTACATATGATAGCAAGTAAGGACAAGTATCATAGGTCCCCTTTAAACAAATCTTGCCACTTTAGTCATATTATCGACCATATTAGCATTTGTTGAAGTGGAGTTTGAGAACACACCAGCTTCAGTTTAGTTTGGAGTATACCCTCCTCAACCTCATTTCTGAGAACATGCAGACCTGCCACTCTCATAATCCATTAGCCAGTTTAATGTTTGTGTTCTCCTTCAGGTCAAGCCTATACATATAAGATTTACAGACTTGCCATTTAGAAAATTAAAATGCCTTTAGTAACTCCTGACGCTTTACTGAGTGGAACAACATGCCAATATATTCACTTAGATAACAGCTTTGATCACTGTACCATTTTATTCCTGACTGTTGCAAGCATTTAATTACATATGAACTCAGTTTCACACATTAGTTTCCTGTCATTCAGGGCAGTAAAAATGGATTAAGTTGGGTTAAATTTAGAAAGAAGCAACTGTTCACTCCCACTTATATGCATGTATGAATGTGAGCTATTACATAAACCTAGTAAACGCGCTCCATGTAAACATCATGTAAATGTAAAATACGCTGTAGTGAGCTCGACTAAATCTTAAAACATTTAAGCTATTAAAACAGTAGAGGACTAACGGCCCCTACAGTCAGATCAGCTGCCACTTACCATCCTGATGAACACGCATGGCTGAGGCCGTGATGTCAGTGGTGACATTGAAGTATGGCAGCCACAGGTCCTAGAAAAGCATTTTCCCAGTAGATGATTAAAAAACATGACCCTTATCATATGGGACATATGGCAACGCTTGTTGTACCACATTCTCACCTCTATTTGCTTGTCCTGGAACACTTTATAGATGCTGGTGTTAAACGCAGAGCCAGAGAACATGGAGGTGATGGGATAGGTAAGGTCCAGGACTGTTTTAAACACTGAATTCATCGCCTGTTAAACAATGAATTGCAGAGAATTAGTAGACATTTTCCTAATTTTCAGAACAAACTTAAATGTCGACAGATATGAGCGATGAAATTAATGTGTTGATAGTGGTACATATGTATACTCTACCTTGGACCACTCTCTGGCTCTTTGTTTGGTTCTAACAGCACTCCTTTCTTCAGCATAAAGTGCACCGATGAATGAGCCTATTGAGGTCCCACCCACTATGTCAATAGGAATCCCTGCTTCCTCCATAGCTTTAATTACACCCACATGAGAGCAGCCTCTGCAAGAGGGAGACAAGTACACAAATACACAAGATGATGAGGACTACAACATAAGTATTTAAAATGGGTTTCAGACCGGAAGACACAGACACATTTTCCTAATGCTGCTTTACTTTGTATACAGGCATGTGTTCCCACCTTATAAATCCTTCCATACATTACCACACAATGATTAACTGCACTTTTTTTTTTAAATCTCACCAACTTTTCTCACCTAGCACCACCTCCTCCAAGCACAAGAGCAATGCTGTTTCCAGTCAGGACTCGGGCCAGCCGAGAGAAGTCACTGTGTCTGTCTGCCGTTTTCTCAAATACCTTCTCATATACCTCCCTCTGCACAAACAAACAAAACACATGGAAATACAGCACAGGCGTTAAGTTTTCATTTATGTGTAGGAACATTAAAACACACACAGTTTTAAAAGAAATTTATAGAAATTAATATACTGATATTTGGAATTATGCCCACCACTAACAGTAAATTAACAGAAAGCATTTAATAATTGTATAAAAGTTGGGGTTTGTACCAGTTTGCTGGGACTTCTTCTGGAGAAGACCCTCCGGGGACACTTGAGATGAAGATGCCCTGAGCACCAGCTGCGCATGTTGAGCCATTCGACTGTCCTGGAAGGCCCAGGTCCATCTTCTCTGTGCAAAAGGATCAGCTGTTTCAAAGCTCGAACTGCTGTGTTTTCCAGCATCTGCTCCAACTGGAGGAAGACAAGAGAGTTCAATCTTAACTGTTGACATTAGATTTCTCGCTTCCCAGCTCTTTGCTCGCACACACACATACTTCTCCTAGTGTAGGTTCCTGGTCCCCAAGGCCAACAATGAGGATGCAGTCAGCCTGTCGGATGCAGCGCTGTGTCCATGGGGTCATGCTGTTGTCCGTCTGGTACAGGACGATCCGATTGATGTCCTCCTGCTGGGCCAGCCAGCCGGAGAGACGATACTCATGGATACTGGTGGACAGAGAGAAAGGGAAAGATGAGGGTGTGGAATAACATTTTGATTGATTGATTTGACTGGGAGGTATGGAAAATAGAAAAGATAATTTATTTATGTAATATATATAGAGCTGCATGCAACAAGAAAAAGGCCTCTCATAATGAGAAAATTGGGTGAGATGATTCTCTGATTATTAGACTGACCTGTCCAAAGCAGAAGCACCCAGGCGCTCTCTGATTATGTCACTGGTTAATAGTAGCGTAGGACCTACAAATATCAAACAGATTATCATGTAAAACGAGACCTATCAGGGATAGGGATATCCTCCCACAGATAATGAAAATATAAAATAAATGTAGAAGTCAGGACAACATTACAGCCCCATTTCATAATAGAAAACTCTTCAGCAGACATCTTATAACCTTCTGCAAAACTATTTTGCCCTAATTTGAAGGCCTTGCCCTAAACTTTTATCCAAATACTTTTAGTCATCCCTGGGATGGTAAAGATAGAATACATATTCCAGCAAAAAAAAAAAAAATTGTCTTCAATATTAACAATACTCATTAAATCAAATCAATTTTAAGCATGCTGTAAGAGATCATTTCTACAAATTCTTATTGGTAACCATATCCTAGAATAGACACAAAAGATTTCCATCGTAAACAAATTAGAGAAAGTACATCCTTCACTCTTGTACTAGGTTGTATACTACATAATGTCTTTCTATTTATATAATCTATAACAATAAACCAGATAGACCCCTAACCCCGCCCGGTCGTCCAATCCTCCGATACTGCCAGGCTGTGAACTTTTGCTGGCTAGAACCCTGATTATACTCATGTGTGTACGGGAATATTACTCCATAATGCACCCATACTACATAATCTGCTGATATCAATGCATTATGTATAACATCACTATAATCATGACCCCCTAACCCTAACCCTACATTTGCGCAATATTGCTGAGCAGTAGGTATGGCTTTAATGTTGCTCAATGATGAGTCATAGTCTGTGCTATTTATGGTCAACATTTTAGACAATACAGAAGTTGGCATCACAGGCTAATCAATAAGGCTGATTCCCCAGTTTCTCATGATCTAGCTGCTGCCAGCTGTTCAGTAACCTAGGTCAGTTGCTAGATATGGGGAATCCCCACTTTCTCCATTTCAGTCAATAATAGCCAAGTAGGTATAGCCAATCACACATGATTAGGCTAAGCCAATCAGGCATGAGAAAGATGCTGCATGTCATTAGGATATATTATCATAGCATTAGCAGCCTGAAATCCTCAAACGTTGTTACACTCCACTTCAAATAAATATAGCCAAATTGTACAAAGGGTACTAAGCAGCCAGGAATATGAATATGACAAATTTCATGGTTGTTTTGGAGTCTATAGACCGCAAAGGTAAAACCTCACGGACAGACGTGTGGACAGATGGGTAGACGGTGGGTTTACCAATGGCACTGAGGGCATGGCTGAGCTCCAGGTTGAATGCGTTGATCGGCACTTCATCACAAACGGGCAGCACAGCGACAGTAGAGAGGTTGCTAGCTGGGTTGGTGACATCAGCAGTTGTTGTCATGCTGGGCAGACTGAGGGCTGAACCTAGAAAACAGAAACAGTGTTCAAATGGAGTAAATAAGAAAAGCTAAAGGCTGTAAGAGCACAGCTGGATTGTGAGGAAGCACAGTGTGAAAAGGGATATGTATGTTGCTGCCCTCACTAGTCAGGACCAGAAACAACAATTGGTTAAATTATTTAAATATTGTTAATTACAACGCCAGGAATCTGTTAGTTATAAGATGCTATAATGCATCACTACCAGGGACTGCAGCCCAAGCAGACAGAAGCACCTCGCTCTGTGACATGAAGTTTTATACAAACAAGGTAGAATGTAAAACACATGACAGCCCCACAAACCAGTGTGGTTCTGCAGTATTTCTATCTACAAAATGAACAGCCATATGTCACATGAACAAGGTGCAATAGTTATAGTAGTCTGTGTGTGGGGGTCTGCAATGTATGCAACATTTAGCATACCATTCAATTTTTGAATAAGGTGATTAACAGCCTCAAATGACTCTGCATTAGTTATATGGACAATGTTGAACATTGTTCATTAGCTCGTGCTCACTTTATGCCTGTTTTCTTATATTTAGACCGATTGACCAATCAGATATTTTCCTGTTAAATTGACTTGACTCACCTGAGAATGGCCCACGACCCTGCTGCAGATTTCCCAGAATCTTCTGACCCAACAAGTGGATCAACCTTGTCACCACCTAAACACAAAAGTACAGAAAATAGAAAAGAAATTATGTTTTTACGCAGTACATAGTACCTTAATAAGGTTTCAAGGACAAAGTCACAGACCTGTGGATATCGTCGTTTGATATTGTTGAGTGTTCCCTCGGGCAGTTTAACCAGCTCAGTGTCTCTCACAGCATGGACCGTCGTAGCTCTTGGCTGTTTGGTCAAGGCCTCCACCTGATACACGATTGGATTAATCAGTTACTCAAAACTAAAAAAATTTAAATTGTCCAGATGTGGTAAAAATGCTGCCATGTGTCACCACAAGCAACATTAAACAAAAACACTGCTCTACTCCCAGTCCTGGCTCATGACCTCAGCAAAACAACTGTATTTAACTTAACTGTCTTAAGCTTATATTTATAGCTAGTATCTTTTCACACACAGGCAGGGTGAGACTTTGACTGACACAAAAAGTGCCTTGTTCTTACCACTCCAATAAGTTCTCCTCTACCATATTCCCCAACCAGTTCTTTCTTGCCGTTTGCCTTGCGGATGACTGAACGCAGACGTCCATTCAGAACAATGTAGGTGCAGTCTGACTTGTCATCCTGTCTGTTGATGTGAGGACAAAAAACAAAGCAAACATATTTTACATTTACTATAAGAATACTTTTAAGTAAATAATCCAGGTATTGTTTGCGCATAAATGGGAAAAGAATTTCACATCTTTGTCCTAGAAAAGATGGGAGCAGAGTACCTGTACAGGGCTCTGCCAGCTTCTACAGCCATCCAATCAATAGCAAAGTCCATCTGCCTGACAAAAGGAGACATGCGGACGGCCACTGTGTGGGCTGCACTGAGCACCACGCTGGGCTGCTCCCTCATGATCCTGCAGGGGGCAGCACGTAACAGTAAGAGAGAGAACTGAATAGTTACACTCTGAAATATGGCCAAAGTAAAGAGATAACTAAAAACTGGAAGATTAATTTAGAAAGAATTTTTCTAAGTTTTAAGCTTTTATAGCCTCTGGATTGACTTTTGTTAATTCATTCTGTTTGATATAATGTGAAAAAAGTGAAAGCGAAATAAACTTATTTGCATCTCTTGCACTGTAAAGTTTACCCACGCTAAAGCCGAAAGACTCACTCATAGAACTCGGACTTTGAGATCTTCAGATAAGTACAGTCTCGGACAGCCTTGATGGTAAATATAAGAGGCTCTCCGGTGAGCACAGCGAGCTGGCCCACCATCTCTCCCGGATGGGTGACAAACAAGCAGACATCTTCCTGCTTGTTGATCATCCGCTGGTAGACATGCAGACAACCAGAAAGGACAAAGTGCAAACTCACGTCCTTTAGAAGTGAAAACAGGTGGGGGGAAAAAAGCAAAAACAGAAAGACAAAAGTAAGTTTTACTTTATTATCCAACACAGACCTTTCCATTGCAGTAATTTTGTTTCTTTTTTGACTAAATCTGATCTGCTTCTGCTTTATTAATACAAGTAAGAGAGTAAGTTATAAGTTTTCAAAAGGGGAGGGGGCGGGGGGTTCAGACTGTCTTGTGTTAAGTACCTGGTCTCCCTGTCTTGCTAACACAGCTCCAGCTTTTGCCTGGTGCAGAGTCACTCTGCCATTTAACAGGGATGGGTCCTGGATAAGGAAATACAGAAAGCAAAAGTCAAAAACATACCAATAAGTGATAAATAATAAAGCTAAGTGGAAGAACAGTGTGGATGAAATGCTTTCATTCCACTTTGTTGAGCCTTGGAGGAAGATCATGCTGCAGGCAATGACAATTTCACCATACTTTGATCTAGTTATTCAAAGACATGTTGAAAGATGAAGTGTAGCAACTCCTGCTCAGGGGCACACATTGCATCAAATGAATTACACAACTTCCTGAAACAGCAAAGAACTTTTGAGAGTTTATTTTTCATCACCACAGACTCAATAACTTTGGATTTTCTAAAGGATCAGTCAGTCATATGAAAATTTAATAACTTGCATCATTTGTCAAAACAAATTGTACTATGATCACAGCCTGTAAGATTCAGACTCAGATTCAACTTTATTGTCATTACACACGTCCCAAGTACAGGCAACGAAATGCAGTTTGCATCCATCCAGAAGTGCTTTAGAGAAAACTATAAGTATAAATATAATACGAATGTACAGATTAAATATAAGTGTATGACAGTTGAGTGTTCGGTTATGGATGGCTGTGAGTGGTTGTGTGTGTGTGCGTTTCATTGTTTGGACTGGCATAGAACAACAGAAAAACACTATCAAATACTGAACAATCAAAAAAGTGAAACAAACCTCAATCCTCATAAGTTTGAGGATCTCATTCTGAGCTTCCTCAAAGAGAGCAGCACTGGGTCGATTTGACACAGGTGTAAAAATATTGTCCACAACTGGCTCTTCCTCCGGATACAGATAGATCCCTGATGGAACTTCATCTACTGTCACCCTCCTCTCACGCTGGTCCTGTGATACAGACTGTAATAATACAATATACATATTTGGTCAATTTAAAACAGGCCTTCTTGCTGTTAAAACCAGGAATTCTGATTCCAAAAAGCATTAATTATCAGTGAGATATACTGCATAACCTTTTTGTTTTTTGCACTCACTCAAATATTTCATATTTAGCTTTAAATGTTTTTGGCATATAAATTACATACTGAATTATTTTTTTGTTATTCATCAACTGTGGCTCAAACTTATTCTCTGTTCTCAAATGCTACTCTGATGCTTTCAGTGATTACCCAGTTATACTTTTATTTATATATATATATATATATATATATAATTTATACAGAGTGACTCAACATTATCTCATTTGTGTCCTGAGATTCTGCAGTGTACTGACCCGAGTATAAGTGGGGGGAGTGTTGCTTTCCTCTGCCGAAACAGAAATCCGTCCCCTTTCATACGCCATGTCAAAGTCTGATCTTAGACTTTTCTGTACACCTGTATGAACAGATCAACATTTAGGTGCTTTTATGATAAAATAATCATAGATCGATACATTTAAAAAGAACAAATAAAAACATAATACAAACAAAAGGCAAAATGTATTGTAAATTTTAAAACTAAGCCACTGATCTACAATGTATAGCTGTTTCCTTAACCAGATGAATGTTTGTATTCACGTGAGTCCAAAAGCACAAAAATGAACACATCTTTGTATAAGACATCTTACAAGCCTTTTTGTAAGCAAAAATAAATGAAAGTATATAATTATTTATGGTTACAATTTGTACTTAGAATTACAATACTTTAGCATAAACAATAGTAGCAAAGGTTAACTGCACTGTTTCTGACAAACATGAGTGTTTCTAAAACAGAAATGTTAACTGGTAATACATGCCAAAAGGGGCCCACAGCTTCAACAAACTTTTTAATATGACAGGTATAAATGTGCCCAAATATTAGGTGCATGTAGCATATTGGAGATGGATATAACATCAGAAGCGCTTACAGTAGCTTCGTGGTGTCACTGTCACATAACTCAGCTATTCATTCTCTGCAGGCTTCTCAGAAATCATTCTAGATTCATTCTAGACTGGAAGAAGGTGTCCTACTATCACCAAAAAATAAAGAACAGTAAGACAATAAAATCTCTCTGAACAAGAGAAAGATCCCTCACCAGCAATGTCCACGGGCATTGAGATTGTCCTGCTAAGAGTTGCCGTTGCTCCATCCTTCCCTTGTTCTAAAATAAATAAAGAAAAACGAGCACTGGTAAAAGAAAGCTTTAAAAGAAACCAATATATGACTACGATTCATCTTTTCTAACTCTGAGAGTTACTTCAGCTGTTCGCTAACACCCTACCTGGAGTTTCACCCTTAACAGCTGCTTCGCGGTGCTCCTCAGCTACCGTCAGGCTGCCAAAGCGTTTGCCATGGCGCACAGGACTGGTGCGAGTAGGATGTGGTGACTGTGGTGGCAGACGTGAGGGATGCATTTCCTAGAAAAACAGGTATAAGTAGTGAATGGATGATGAGGGTTAGGAAGACCATTGAGTTGAGTGTGTGTGTTCACAAGGTGGCAAGCACAACATAACATTAGCATTAGCATTAGTGACTCAAATCATGGACGTGTAGCAGACGGACGTGTACTGAGCAATAATGAGGTCCAGGCCACATAGGCTACAGCACTTGTTGCTGCTCTCTGGACAGCCTGGGATCCTATGTTAGCTGTGACTTTACTGATTGAGCATTAGCAATCATGTTAAAGGAATTTTGTGGACTATTTGAAACCATTTAGTAACTTCTGACAAGAATTTTGGCTTTTCTGACCATGTCTGTGTTTTCTCTGATATGTCTGTAACTCCCGATACCCACATCACATCAAATAAGTTAGCTGAGCATACTAACAGATCACTACTACGGCCACACAGACTAATTAAACTAATTTCTAATTAAAATACAATTTTGTGAATTATTTTATTTGGCTTTCATCAGGCATTTTTGCAAATTCACTGAACACTGCAGTCTGTAAGCTCCTGCTAAAGAAAGGCAGTTTAAAGTCTAGCTCCAGCACATCAAAGACTTCTTAGCACATTACTCCTCTTCTTAAATCTTTACACTGGCTTACATTTGATGAATATTCTTAGGAATAATACCATTCTGAACTCACATGACTGAAGAGCTCATTGGTTAGTCCCAGATAGTTGTGCAGGGCTAGGACTGTTACTCTTTGGAGACGAACCATGATAATCTGAAAAGACACAACAAAGAGGTAGTCATTTCAAGTATGAAAGAAGCGTATAGATGTCCTGCCTGCAAAACAGTGCTGTATGTGGAACTCGAATCCATAAATATGACTCTAATTTTAACCACATCTACAAAGTGACAAAAAGAATATATAATGGGCAATAAACACAAACACACTGAGGAATGATCAGCATTATACAACTCACCTGTACTACTCGCACTAGACTCTCGGGATACTTCTCAAATATAGACAGGAAGGCTTCTACGGGCAAACGGAGAACAGTGGAAACCTCCGCAGCCCGCGCCGACACTGTTCTGTAAGGCTTCTGGTGGCCCTGCACACAAATATCCGAAAAAATACTTTGCATTTTCTCAATTTACCTGTATTTACAGAAGCTCTGCAGTGGGATTTTGCTGCTTCAAACAATTTTTTTTTTTTTTTTTACAGTGCTGTGTCATCCTAGTGGGAAAGGTTAGGTGAGTCAGCAGGTGAATGTGCTAACGCAGGTGTGGGCTAACACAGCGACACAAAATCTGATATCAATATCTTACTCAGCATTGTGTAAATGATTGTTAAGAGAACTGGGAGGGCCTGTGTACGCAGGCGTGGCCCAACACCTTTATGTGAAGTAATAAGTGGCTGTGACCTACTGTGATGACGTCCAGAATGCTCAGGAGGCTATGCACACTGTCTCCTGGGTAAACTTCCTTCACCACACTTTCTTTGCCATCCTGGAAGACAGGAGAAACACATTCTTATCTGTGTACATGTAAGTAAATAAGTACATATACTATAAGTTTTTTCTAAGAACTTGAGTGTCAACAATATACATAAAGCCTGTACTAATATCTCCATTGGGACAAATATCCTTTGAAAAATTGGTAAATATATCCAAACCCTAATACTGGATAAAGGAGACATCATTAGCTACCAAAATTTTTTAAAGCCTTCTTGTCTGGCAGGTTTTACAATCAGAATTATGATCGGAATGCACTGTTGTGCCAAACATATTTGCTCTTCCAAGATAAGCTCTATAGATTCTCTACAGGCTTGTTAGTGTTTTTTCTTTTCTTGTTTTTATTTATCTGTGTTATTTTTCACATAAATGTATATGTATACAAACAGTACCTGAAAAAAATATATACATGTGAAAAAACATGGCCACACAAAGCAACAATCTTGTTGTGTTGTGGTGTGTGTTTGTTTGCGTGAGTGAGTAAGGGAGTGTGAATGTCTGTGTCCCTGTCACAAAATTTGCTTAATAATGAGGGTGGAAAGCCACAATAACACCCTCCAGAAACCAGAGGCAGATAGAGAAACACTCAGCAGACCCGGGCCACCTGAAGCCCCCCAAAAATCCATTAGACTATACAGTGACAGTCAAAAACAACAGTTTAATGGGTAAAAGTCACAGGTAAACGTGATAAAAGGGACACGGAGATGAACACGAGCCTACATACCGTTCCAGTAAGGCACAATTCTAGTTTTCCATCCTGAACAACATAGATGCTGCTGTCGGGCTGCCCTGGCCTGAAGACATACTCCCCTTGTTGGAACTGCAGAAACACCATGTGTTTGCACAGCTCCAAGAAGAGCGGCTTCTCAAAGTGACCCAGCACCCTGTATGAAAGGACAAAAGCAAAGCTTGGGGGTTTAGGATCATACACATCTGCAAACAGGTGTCCAAACACTTATTTATTTATTTATTCAAATGACAGTTAATGTGGTCCTTCCGTTTAGTTGTGTTAAATCCATTTAACTAAGCTCTATAATATTTTCAATATCTTTATTCATGCAGTGTTTTTCAAAACAAGTTACAAAGCACTTTGCATACAGTTAAAAATAGCAGCGGGTAATGACTAGTGCTAACCCACAACAACAGCCACCTCAAGGCCCTTTATACAGTAAGGTAAAGACCCTACATTATTCTGGAGAAAACCCCAACAATCAAGCAACCCCATATGAGCCCTCTGCAACGGTGGAAAGGAAAAACTCCCTTTTAACAGGAAGAGACCTCCGGCACAACCGGGCTCAGGGAGAGACACCCAATTGGATCTATATACTCTGTAGTACAATATACAATCACACAGGCAACCTACCGGACATTTTTGAGCATGT
Organism: Cichlasoma orientale; assembly: GCA_034780415.1. Lineage (NCBI taxonomy): Eukaryota > Metazoa > Chordata > Actinopteri > Cichliformes > Cichlidae > Cichlasoma > Cichlasoma orientale. The sequence goes on from JAVDPK010000758.1 coordinate 141,825, forward strand.
AGAGCACCTCAGAGGGGAGGTGGGAATTGGCCACATCAAATTCTGTGAGGTCTGCCTCCAGCACTGACGGAGGGGGCTCCTTAGCCTGAAGGATGGGAACCTCCTTTTTAAAGCGCAGGATTCTACACAAGTCACAAGCAGGGAGATAATAAAGAGAAATAAAACTTGGTAAGAGTGTAACTACTACCACCAGAATATTAGCACAGTGAGAAAAGGCTTATGCTTGGTGAGAGTTAGCTTTTAGATGTACTTTTTGGCAATGTTGAGCATCTTCTGTTTCTTCTTTAGGCGTGGCCGAGAAGAGGAGGATGTACCCACCAGGGACGAGGTAGACTGGGAGACCTGATGGGAAATGAATTGGCTTAAATATTACTGTACCATTTTTCCCCATTATGCGCTGTATACAGAAACAGTACAGGAATGATGTGACTCTCAGTGAGAGTCAGCTAGAGCTTTCATACAGCCAAAAACTCACTTTACGCATGATCTTTCGCCCGTAGAACATGACCTTGTCTCTCTTGCGGAAGCGGTATTTGGGAGCCTCTTGAGCTTCTAGGTCTGTAAAATAAGACAAATGGCAAATTAACACAAAACTAATTTTCATGACTATATCCTTATGTGTTCTGGGTGCATGGTGAGAAATGCACACTGACTTCGAAGCTGGATCCTCCGCAAGATGAAGAAGATCAGGATGGCGATGAGGACTATGGCGATACCTGCACCAATTACCATCCCCACCATCTGAAGAGAGGAACCAAAGAGGAGGACAGTCAATGACATACATGTAATGCCTTCTAGTGATTACAGTAGGAAAACCTTTATTTACTGGGGTGTTTTAATATTAAAGATTAGGCCTGTCGCGATAAACAATAAATCAATTAATCGTACGATAACTTAAAATGAGGTAGACAATTTTTATTTAT
>JAVDPK010000758.1:142847-173762 GCA_034780415.1 Cichlasoma orientale
GCACTGAACAGGAGTGGCCCTCCAATCTCATTGTACATTCTGTATAATGACAATAAAGGCATTCTATTCTATTCTAATGTGTTTTGATGAGTCGTGAGGTTCAGATAAGTGTGTATCAACTCAATGACAAATATCTTTAGTAGTGAAGTATGAATGGGAACAATAGCAGTGTATACAAAAACAATGAGAAAGGCTTATGTGGGTATGGAAAATATGCTACTGAGAAGTACATTAAGAGTAGTGAAAATGACTTTTCTGATATGAGAACTGCACCAAAGCAACTAGGAAAACTGTAAAAACACTAAGTGGTCATCTTATCTATTGTCACTTTAACCTTTTCCTGGTTACTTGATGTTTCAAGTGTGAGAGAAATGGTCTTAAAAACCTGATAATAAGTTTGATCTGGCATTTAAATTAGACTTGAGCATTCCATGCGAGCATTCATGAGAGCAAAGACACACAGCTGTTTGGCACATATACTGTATCACAACTGGATTTACAGCTTTTTATTACCTTTATTTAACCAGTAGTCCCATTGAGATCAAATCGCTTGAGAGACTTTCTTTGAGAGAGTCTTTACTTTACGATATAATGCACCTTGAGGCGACTGTTGTAGTGATTTGGTGCAATATAAATAAAATTGATTTGAAGTGAATCAAACGGAATTGAATTGAATTCTTTATGATACTTTTAAATTCACCAATAGATATAGGTATGTTTAAGTAGGTCTTTCTGTAAATTATTTCGAAGGTGTCCAGTAAGAAAACCATGTTTGTTTTCCCCAGACAGACTTTTTTTTTTTTTACTTAATTTTTTTTGTAACTGTTGTATTTGAATTGCTGAACAAAATTGAACAAAATCCATTATTTAAAAGTTTAATCAACATATCAGAAAGAATGTATCAGAAAGGGAAGAAATGCAATAATAGAAGCATCAATGTATTTAAATATTGAAACAGTAATGAAAACCTCCTGTGAGGAGAATCCTGCTGTAAATGCACTTTCACCGTGGAACAGTCTAATAAACCATAACAGCTACAATAAATAACTGAACCTGCATCAGTGATAAGTTCAACACTTTGGTTTGCCATCTCAATACGTTATGAGATGGGTTAAGGTCATTTAATTATAGTATTTGATATGCTTTTAGATACAGCATTTAATACTGGTAGAAACGTGAAAGTACAGGAAACTATATTTTCCACAATGTATGACACACACCAGAAATCAATACCTCTGATAATACACTGGCTCCAGCAAAGAAAAACAAACATTAAAGTTGTTGGGTGTGTTGTGTACCAGAGGGACGTGTTTACACCTTGTAGTCATGTCTAATATCACATTAAACCTCAAGTGAATTTAAGGCAAAGGTGTTAATAAACAAACTTTAACAAAAACACATGATGCAACCATATGCCACATGAATGTACATGAATTAAGTTGTCAAATATGTGATTAAAGTAGAACAAATGTCATACATAATATGACAGACATAAAAAAAAAATACAGAATTAGTAATCACAACTTTGGGGATTTTACATAATCAGTGGCACTATTACACCTCCAGTGATCAGGCCCAGAGCATGATGTGACTTCCTGGACTAAAAGTGGGACTGAAGTTTCTGGGACTAAAGCTGATGACAGTTTCAGTCCTCAGGAGTAGAGCCTATACTGTTTTGCTACATTTTATAGGTACATGTTTCCCATTAGCTCAAAGCTTCACATAATACAAAATGATATTTAATTCTGATGGCAGCTGAGAGATGCTGCAATCAAGGGATTACAGCTGACTGCAAAGAATGAAAAAGGGATTCATGATGTTAATGCTTTTATGCTAATGACAATAGTACTAATGCATTCTAATATTATATTACCATATTTCCCCAAACAGAATAATAGCATTAATAATGACTTTGTATCTTTGATTTGTCCTAGTCAGTCATGACAGTGTCACAATGTGTGGCGAGTGCCCCTCACGAGGAACCGTTCCGGGGTTGGGAGAGTGAGCAGGGGTCTTCCCGGGGTCCCATTGCCCGGTAAAAGCGCCCCCATCCCGGCTGTGGAGGAGCTCCAGGCTCCAGGGCGGGATGCTGAAAAATCTTGCCCTGCCACGGCTCACCATCCCCGGGTACAATGTGTGGCAAATGGCCCTCACCTGCCCCGGAGGTCGAGGAAACCATTCTGGGGTCGAGGGAGTGTGCAGGGGGCTTCCCGTGGTCCCATTTTCCCAGTGAAAATGCCCCTATCCGAGCCGTGGAGGAGCTCCAGGCTCCGGGGCAGGATGCTGAAAAATTTTGCCGGGCCATAGCTCATCCAGCATGGAGAGTGAGCGGGGGGCTTCCTGGGGTCCTATTGCCCGGTAAAAGTGCCTGTATCTGGGCCGTGGAGGAGCTCCAGGCTCCAGGGCGGGATGCTGAAAAATCTTGCCATGCCACGGCTCACCATCCCCGTATACAATGTGTGGCGAGTGCCCCTTGCCTGCCCCAGAGGTCGAGGATACAGCCAGCATACAGAATACCAGAAAATCCAGCTGGCCTTACTTTTACTTTTCATGCTTTTATGAATGGATGGCTTCTGTGTAAAAGGTCCATATGAAGAGTTGCTCTGACCTACAAACACATAGGGCTGATGGGAAAATCCTCGGGTGAAGTAAAATGAACTTGTCCTAACAAAACTAATACAGTGCTTTTAGGTGTCATCTACTGTAGCTCATAATATGAAAAAGTTGCCTGACATGGGAATTTTATATCTACAGTATGTAACATTGTTAAATGAATTCAGTCAAGATGAGGCCCAAAACCAGGATTGAATGCCAGTGATCTTCAAGCCCTCGGGCAGCACTGCATTAAACAGAGACATGCTTCTATAGAAAAACTTGTAAAACTTTACAATGCAAAGAAAAAAAAGAGATGTACACAAGATCCAGAAACACTGCAGCATGGAATCAGTAAAAAATGAGTACCAGTGCTAATCTGGCCTGCCTGCAGTTCAGACCTGGCACCCATTCAAAACCCTGAATGCATTATGAAGCAAAAATACAACAAAAACTTTCAGTTTTAATAGAACTTTTTTTTTTAATTAAACATTACAATAACAGTTTATAATTTTGAGTGAAATGTTTAACATCTGAAAAATTGTCAGAACATCTCAGCATTAGTTCTGCTCTTAACATTTTTGCAGGTAGGACTCCAAGAGTTTGTGAAAAACCCGACATCCCGCGCTACCCCAACTTGATCTGACAGTCTTCAAGTGCTCCCATAACTGTTCAGAGGTCAGATGGCTCTGGAGAAAAGTCAGCACTTGGCCACCTTTGCTCTTCAGGTAGTTCTTTTGTAACTTTGAGGTGTGTTTGGGCTCATTATCCACAGTGGTGTGATTTTGTTTCTACAAAGAGGCAAACCAGAGGATTTGCCATGTTTGAAGAAAGGAGTGTTCCTTTTCTTTGGCAAGGCTTTAGTTGATGTAATTTGGGATCAAAACAACCTCAGACCTTAAAATCCCCATATCCACATTTAACTGCTCTATCATTCACCTCTCCCCTGTGTCTCCTTACATACACCAATCTACTGCCACAAATTTTAAACTTGGATTTAGCACAAACATTTTTTTTCCCATAATCAGCTGTTCTTAACCTAAGCATTTGGCCTGCTGACATCTCTCGAAAGGTTTGTTGCAGACAAACCTTGATGTACTGATCTTCTGATGTAGAGGCCACTTAATCACACTTTGGATATCGTTAAATAATATTGACTTTATTGTGTTACGGTGTAAAATAAACCCCACTGTCTGCATAGTGCATCCTTTTCTTTACGTATGTAACAATTCTGTACATAAATATTCTTTGTTTTTATACTTATCAGGTCCAATTTATCCAAAAAAGCTGGGAGACATTAAAAATGCATCTCAAACAGAAGCTCAGGTCTCAGGAAGTCAAACGATGTCAAAACAGACGTGTCTGTGAGCAACAAAGGACTTCACGGCTGATTTACGAAATCTTTGGCTGTCAAGTTGCAAAATGTTTAACTTTTATCTGCTTTGAATCTACTTCACAGAAGTTTGAAACTTGGGTCTTGGGTCACACAAAAAAGTGATGAAAGGGGAGTGGAAGAAGAAAGGAGCAAGGTGGAATAAGCAAGGGAGGAGTGTGGAAGGGGAGGAACACAAGGAGACAGAGAAGAGAAAAGCAGGAGAGAATAGATTCAGGAAAGGGGGGGGGCTGCTTAGCAGACAGTGATGAAAAGGATGACTTGGGAGTTGTAGAGAGAAGAGGGAGTATCATTACAGATAAATAAGCTGTGCAATGGCTCACGGGATCAGAAGGCAGCTTGACCTCAGCAGGTCATCCTTTCGTTAGTATTGAATGATGGACAGCCAGGACAGGACTAAATTCTGTTACCCTGATCTTGTGAATTTGTCTTGCAGGGGTTTAACGCGTCCTCGCTCCGAGGCCGTACTCCTCTACATGCTGTTCTTCTCCATCTCTGTGCTAACTGTAGTTTTAAATGTGCTGGTTATCATATCCATCTCTCATTTCAGGCAGCTCCACATGCCCACCAACGTGCTCCTGCTCTCCCTGGCCATCTCAGACCTCCTGGTTGGGCTGCTGGTGATGCCGGTGGAAAGTGTGCGGTTTATAGAAACCTGCTGGCTGCTTGGTGATCTCATGTGTGCTCTGTCTTACATTATCGGCTTCACTCTCACCTCAGCCTCTGTGGGAAACATGGTGCTCATATCAATTGATCGCTATGTAGCTATTTGCTATCCTCTGCAGTATCCCACCAAAATCACTTTCAGCAGAGCCGAGCTGTCTGTGAGTCTGTGCTGGGCCTGCTCGCTCCTCTACAATGGGCTGATCTTAAAGGAGCATCTTAAGCAGCCAGACAGATATAACTCCTGCCATGGTCAGTGTTTGGTGGTGATTAACTATGTCTCTGGAACCACTGACCTTGTGTTTACTTTTATCGGTCCTTGCTCGATCATTATTATTCTGTACATGAGAGTGTTTGTTGTGGCGGTGTCTCAGGCTCGTGCCATGCAGCGTCATATCACAGCTGCTGCAGGTGGTACAGTGAAAATCACTGCAAAGAAATCGGAGAAAAAGGCAGCCAGGACTCTTGGTGTTGTGATATTAGTGTTTTTGATGAGTTTCTGTCCGTATTACTATCCCTCTCTTGCAGGACGTGACATTTCAAACAGTGCTTCATCTTGGGCTATCGTTTCCTGGCTGCTGTATTTCAATTCTTGTTTGAACCCACTGATATATGCTTTTTTCTACCCATGGTTTAGAAAAGCTATCTGGTTCATTGTCACCCTGAAGATACTAGAGAAGGACTCCTCTCAGGCAAATATACTTTAAAGTAACACATTTTTTCCTGAAACACATCAGCTGCCATGAGAGAATAAAACAAAATGAAACAGCTTTTTACCACATGTGGCAGAGGCCTGTGATAGATGTTTGAATTACTGACATTTAAGTCTTATTTTATATGAACCACTGTTTCTAACAAGCATGCTCTCCTGTTAGAACTGGGACTCAGCAAATATATAATTTAGATATATTTAGCTGCATTACAGATAAATAATTTATCAAGGCATGCGTGTGGCATAATGTTTCAGTTACTGCAACAAAGAAATCTCCTAACTTTGGGATAAATAAATCATATATTTCAGGTTAACACTGTTTGTATGTTAAAGACTAAAAACAAACTGGGTTTTAGAAAAGTGTGAGAGGTTTCAGCTTGATATAGGTTTCCCTTAAAAATGTTTGCAGAAGATATCGCAACACACAAGAAAAACTCAAAACCTGCATTTTAAGATGGATTTATTTCATCATCATGTCAGCACAGCAGTGACTCACACTTGTTCAGCAAAACTACAAAGACAAACTCTACATGTTTTGTTTTTTGATCTATAAAATGCAATAAAAAATAAAAATGACATTTTTTTTATTTTTATGTATAAAAGCAAAAACAAGAAAGAATATTGTAGTAAATTAACACCCCACCCCCCCACCCACAACAAAAAACCCAACACTAATGCTGAAGTCTTCATCTCCTGGACTGTGAATGAGGCCTTTTGACTTCTGTAATAAAAAGAACAAAGAATGTGAGTTTGTTTTGTTGTTCTACTCAGATCGCATTTAAATATGTAAAATTCTAGAGCAGCAATCACACTGAAAAACGTTTCTTTTATGCACTTATTTCCTTTTTTTTTTTTTTTTTTTATCATTCACAGTTCCAGTAGAGGCACCAAAGTATGGGACACTTAATTATTGGAAGTCTAATATGTCCACAAATAGCATTTTCTAAATAAACAACATATACCAGGGATTTCATGTGGCCAGAAATCATCACAAGCTGGACACCGCGGCTCAGATCTGCCTTTGAAGTATCTGGCCACACATGGGTTGTGTATTTTTATGCCACACATGGGGTTCTCACAAATTTGGCACTGAAAACCAAACAAGAGAAAAAAAAATCATTCAGATCGAATACTGTACAATAAACAAGGCTGGTTACACAATTACACTGACCGATCATTTACTGGGTCCACTATACTCGTATCAGGATGGTCTTATCTTAAATACTGAGGAATAAATTCAGCCTGGTGATGGAAACCTTCCTCAGAGGTTTTGGTCCATACCAACCCCAAATGATTCACCTTTGTGGGCTGCATCTTTATTATGCAAGTCTCTATTTCTACAACAATGCGGGAATATGATCTGGTGACTTTTTAGGCCATTTAAATGCAGTGAAATTCTGTTAAAAGTAGCTGTTAGCAGATTGAAACACTGGTCATTAAGGGAGGAAGAGTCAACAACAATAATCAACAGGCTGTGGTGTTCAAATGATGCTCAGTTTGTAGCCCCTACCCCATTACATTACTATCAACGGTCATGCTTTTATGTTATTAATCCCAAATTCTGACCCTGCCATTTGAGACTCATCACACCAAATGTTTTTCCAATCTTACATTGTCCATTTTTTGTGTAGCTGTGCCTGCTGTAGTCCAGTAAAAGGGCTGCAGTGGTTTTCTGATGTTGTGGCCAACCTCTCCAACATGATATGCAGTTGGAGATGCTCATGTCTACAACTTTGTTAGAATTAGTGGCTGATTGTGTTATTGTTTCTCAGCTCAAACCAGTCTGTAGATTATTCTGAGCTCAAAAAAAAACAAAACCTAAAAATCAGCACCTGAAGTAATTCAAGTGTTTGTCAGCTGGCTACAAGGATGATATTACTAAAGGGGTGGGGGGCATTTACCTGGAAAGCGATGTTACGACAGATGTGGCACACCTTGACCTGGTCTTGATACATTGTGCGAATATATGGCTCCATCTCTATGATACACCGGGTGGATAAGGTGTATTCGCCCCGTTTCTAGGGTAACCAACAGCGCACAATTACACACTTAGAAAAAAAATAGAGGCGTTAATACAACAAAAACTGCTTCAATTTCTCCTCGTCAGTAGATTTGTGAATGCCATTAAAGAACTTTTAGTCAGAAAAGTCTTGACTTGATTTATAAAAATTAACATGACAAAAATAAATAAATAAATAAATAAATAAAAACAGATTTGTGGGTCGAAGTAAAGTGCTGTTATTGTGAATTTTGATGGGTCTAGCTTGAACAGTATGTATCTATGGTGTGAATCTTAACATCCTAGGTGAGACTGTTCTCGAGTTATCGTGTTCACAAGATTTTCAGGAAGCTTGACCTTTAACCTTTACCTTGAGGACAAGGTGGCCGAGATTCAAACTTGTCCGGGATTTTTAGTAGATGCATCAGTGGTGTGAATTTGAACATTCAGTGTCAAAACGTTTTTGAGTTATGGCCAACGTTCAAGTTTTTATGGAGCAGACACCGCCCGCCACTGCCAAGGCTTTAACAATAGCTCGACTTTTTTCTTCAAAACAGCCGAGCTAAAAAGGTATTCCTGTATAAATAATATTGGAGTCATAAATTTCCACACTTGGTCATTTTACCTGCTAAAATACAAAGGTCAGATTAATACTTCGTATATTCTTGGTGTGCCTTAATCTTACAAAATATGTTAATGAATTGCACGATCTTTTCCTGCTGCAGTCCCATTTTGAATATGGATACTATGATAGTAATGTGACTGAATTAAGCTTTCTTTAGAAAAGAGGTCCAGAAGATATGAAATGTAACTTGAAGAACTCAAATCAGTCTAATAACCATCCATCTGTTCACACAAAACGAGCATGCAGAAAATAAACAGATTTGTGAAATCCTGCTGGAGACGGTATATTTTACCTCACTGAGCCATTTGTCGTGTACAAGTCGGCTCAACAGGTGCTCCGTTTCACTCTTCTTCAGCTTTTTGGTGGTCATGGAGTCCGTGGTGTTCAGAATATCAGTGGAGGACGCCTTGCCATTCTCGGAGCCCACAATCAGGTCCATCTGAATTAAAACAGCCCACATTATTCACAACATCAATTTTACTACAAGCCACATTGATCCACACACATTCATACCACACTTTATTCTGTTCCTTTAAGGACTTTCTAACCATCATGCACACCAAAAATTGCGGTTCAGTTTAACGTGGACTCGAGGAACCAGGGATCAAACCCCCCAATCTTCTAATTGGTGAAAACTCTACCTCCTGAACCACAGCCACCCACAAATCTGTGTGGGGTAATTCACTCATGACTTCCTTTATGTCTTTTAAAACTAAAAATTAAAGTTTGTCCACTTTTTATGGCTAATTTCACTAATTGGAGTGTTACACTGGACTGCTGTTTCAGGGTTTGATTAGTGCCAAAAGCTTTAAAAAATATATAAATACAGAAATTTATAGTGGAGCTGTATGTAATATGTTGTTTTGCAGGCTTTTTTCCCCATGTGAATTTAACTCACCGTTTTCCTGAAGAGCTCAAGTTCATTATCAGCATAATCTGACGACATCCTGGTGATGTCGGTTTCAGCCATGTTCACCTGGACAGGATTAAAGTTAAACTGTAATTTATAACCTAATTTCTCAGTTGTGATCCCAAAACAGTGACTAACCAAAAATCCTTGCAACTTAAGACACAGCCCTGACAATGCAGACTCAATACAAGCATCGAATCACTAACCAAGGCGTAGTACTGCTGACCGTTATCTTCAGACATCCCTTTCCTAATCTGCATGAACATTGGCTGCAGCCTTGAATTGATAGCATCAATGAATTCATCCAGCTTGTCAGGTGCATACTGTGCTGCTGAAAATAACAAGTACAACATTGTTTGTTAGTGTCCTTAAAAAAAAAAAAACAAACTTCCATCCTTTGCTCTTCCTGTCATACAGAATGCAACTGGCGAGTGCACCAGCCATGCCTGGTTGAGTCATTTGTTTATTTTTGGGTCGCACATCACCAGCTGCTAGTATATTTCAGTTTTATGTTTATATTGTTGTTGGAGGATTTTAAGAATCTGAATGTATATACCATTATCTTATTGTGATTGTATCCCAGAAATGTACTATATTTGTATTTTATAATTTATTAAATATTGTGTCCACATGCCCAGGAACTGCAGACAGAGATTAGCTTGTAGCTAGGCAGTAAGAAGTACATTAAAAACTGTCTGAATCCACTCCAGATTGTTTTTTATTTTTGATGCTTTTAACCCAAGTATTAAATTAATTCACTGTGGTAATTTTACATTTTTGGACTCAACTGTAAGTCCCTAAACTAGAGATATTCCTTATTGTGTTCATTAATTTGACCAAATAAATTTAAACTGACAGGACTGGCTAAAGAGGTGATGCTGCTCTTGTCAATCAGGTGTCTACTCAGATCTTGTCCTAACTTTACACTTGTCTCCAGATACACTATGAGGTGCTCTCTGAGTTTTTCTGGACTAACAATGACTGTTTACATGTACAGAAATATACTCACTGTGGTGTGTTTCACAGCAATACTGATAGAGCGCCCTTGCCCCTTGCTCATCAATAAAACCATTGACCATCATGGTTTGCAGAAACCTTCGATGGTTTTCTCCCATCTGTCGTGACATGTCTGTGGACACAGAGAAAAGGTGGTCTTCAACTTAACCGACAATTACATAAGTTACAAAATGCACATCTCAGACAGGGGATTTTGCAAGTTTGAGAAGAAACAGAGGCTAGGCATAGTTAAAGGCCAATGACTAATAGTGAAATTATGAATCTTTTTGGATCTAGAGACAGAGAGGAGCTTTTATTCATTTAGACAGACCGTTGTGATAATGGATGATGATCTCAGGAATCAGTGACTGTCGGAAAGATCACCAATGATTTGCCAGTTAAGGCAATATTTACCCTGTTATCCCATTAATGCTTCATATCAACATTATCATTACTAACAGATTCATATTAAGTTTAATGGTGCATTTTAGTTTCATGTCAATATCTTTGCATATAACTGGAACATGCATGTGTGGTGCAGCTACAGAGATCCATCCAACAAGAGAAAATATAAATTAGGCTCTCCCACTGGTATAACCCAGTTCTTTCTAAGGTGCTGGAGGTGGAAAATAATCTCCCTGGTGCAGCCATGTGAAGTTTTCACAGGACTCCCACCTTTAGCAGCAATAACTTGAAGTAGTTATTGTCTGTATGACATTATCAGTCTCTCACGCCATTATGGAGGAATTTTGGCCCACTCTTCACTGAAGTCTGCAGGCCACAGCATTTCAATTAGGTTGAGGTCTGAACTTGATACTTGTTTTTTAAGCCATTCTGTTGTAGATTTGCTGGTGTGCGTGGGATCATTGCCCTGTTGTTGTCTTGAGAACTTTGGTGTACAGAGGAATTCATGGCTGACTCAGAGACTGCAGTGTGCCCAGCTCCTGTGGCTGCAAAACACACCCCGATCGTCACCCTACCACCACTGTGCTTGACAATTAGTATGAGGGGGTTTTTTTCCACTTTGGTATAATCTGTCCAAAGAACATTGTTCCAGAAGTCTTGTGGTTTATTCAGATGCAACTTTGCAAACCTAAGCTGTGTTGCCATGTTCTTTTTAGAGAGAAGCTTTCTCCTGACAACCTTTCCAAACAATAGAACAAGAAAAAGAACGCACATCTAAAAACTTAACAGAAGGGCGCTGGACAAAAAAACCAAAGTAAACAAGAAAAGTAGTCCGCACACCTAGAGTGCTCCGGAATAATTTCAGGAGCGCTCAAGGTGTGCGGACTACTTTTCTTGTTAATCTTTCTAAACAAGCCATACTGTCATGAACCGGCGTTTAACATGCTCACAGGGCCCAGCAGAGTCTGAGATGTAGCTCTTGGAATATTTTTTTTTAAAAACAATTTCTTCGAGCATTGCACGGTGGGGTGTCACACAACCGAAACACACCAATATATGAGCTGTTCTTGATAAATACTAATCACGCCACATCAATTTTGTGCTGGCTAAACGTAATAAATAATGTGATGAAAAACTTCTTTCTTTCCCTGATCCAAAGAACATAAACTAAATACATAAGAGTATCCGACCCAGCTATCTGCCAAACTGTTCTTCAAAACAAAAAGTTACCACAAAAAGTCATACAAACTCAGCAATAACAGCATTTCTACGGCCATGACAGCAAACTGGGCCGGAACCTGACCGGCTAAAACTGCTGACGCTGGCTTTTATTATCGTCTAAATGAATATTGTAACTACGATTGTACTTTTTAAAAGAGGTTTTTAGTTAATGCTAAGTAAGGTTACAGACAGGCATTTAGACAGCTTCAACTTACCATTACCCGTCTGCAGCATTTGAGAAATTTTAGTCAGTCAGCGGTTATTGCTAAAAGGATCTCGTTTAATTTTACAGTTAGTCTAACTTCTAAAACTTTAAAAAAAAAAAACCAAAACAGATTCTTTCCAATAAAATGAAATCAAATTTACTTACTTACCTTCTCCTGAGCGCGTCTTCCGTGTTTGGCTCCGGTTTTTCCTCCTCCTCGCAGACTTGTGTGGTGAATTACTGCCACCTGCTGGTGTGGATGAACTAACTCATGCCGGGACGTCAGCCAGTGTTGCGCCAAAAAGTGATTTCCGATTTTTCTGTGTGGTTTTGATGTGCAATATATTTGCTTATATCGCTAAATAGACTGTAGCCAACATGATTTATGAAGGGCTTATACATATAAAATAAGGAAATGACCTGTTTTTAAAGTATCTTTATGCATTACTGTATCTACATTGTAATCAGTCATTTTTGACCACTTAAAATATCTTTACAGAACTGTGATGTTATATTTGTTTCAATTTCTGCTGCCCTCTAGGCCAGATCTCGCTGAAAAAAGGCATTTTTAATGTCAGTGACAGTTTTTACCCTGGTTAATAAAGAATATATCAAAGTCACTTTACCAAAAAGTGATTGGAGCTTCTACCTTGTAACTGGAATAATGTTTCTTGCTCAAAATGACTTGAAATCATTCATGAGAGACATGTTTGACATATGCTGCAGATTATAGGCCAAAAAGTCAGAAAAGTTTAAATACAGCCAATCGTTTGGTTTTTTTTAGCAAATACCGGAAATCATGTTTTGGCACAACACCAGCAGACCTGCTATTTAGGGCTGTCACTATATCAATAACCAAATTATCGTGACCAAAATAATTCACTTAATTTTTTAAGTAAAAGTGAAATACATTTAAAATACAAGTGTAAGAAGAAGTGTCTGTAACAATAACTGAAAAAAGCTATACAAAAAGAACAGTTATCTGGATAATACTGATGTTGACAACCTATTATTTGCAAATATTATGAATAATAAGCTTGCAAAGGTAAGCCACAGCTGTGGCTGCACAGTACATACACATGAACTAAGCCAGATATATAAAATAATTGATTTGTACTTTTTAAACAAAGTCAAATCACATTCACTGAAACTGATCATGAGCTACAATGATGTAAAAATCAGACTGTCGATGTTTTAGCTCATATTTCAGACTGACACTTATTTTTCAGCTTTTAGCTGCACCTGTTTTTATTCGCTCCCTCTCTTTTCCATCTTTCCTTTTTTTTTTTAAATCTCATCCATGTATTCAACATTACCTAGTTACCTTGCAGACAGACAGAGAAAGAGAGAGGCTCATTTATGTGCATCTTTGGTGTGTGCACCTGGGTGCCACGGAGACTGCGGAACGAGCACAGTGTGTGGTGGAGAATTCTGTGCTGTCCTTAAACTGTTTGCTGATGATCATGATATTCACCAAAATGCCCCTCAGTTCAGTGGTACCACGCAACAAAAGGATTCATATGTTTTATAAAACACGGAAGCATACTATAGTAACCACTTTCATACAGACAGCAATATAAGCAAATTTTCTAGTGAAAGTATATTTAGGTACTGGCCTTTGAGTTATTTGTGTATCAGGTTATTACCACTTCACTGCAACATATGTGGTGGCAGTGGCAATGCATGTGAACAAATAATTACTTTAATAACATGAAAAGTTACACTGTATCATAAACAACCTTAGGGTAAATGGATTTAATTTTTAGTCCTTCAATGTTTAAATGACCATCGTCAGTGCTATCATAACTATTAAACAGCACAAACAGAATTTATTCTAAATGCTTTATTACTCTAACAAATTAAATAAGAACATATAATACAAGGTGTCTGAGTCTTTGATTACAATATAGCCTATTATTAACATTTAAATACAGTATCCAATGTCATCGAGTTTTACTGCAGCATTTAATCTAATATTCCTCAATATTATCCCACATCTTCTGAGACTTTTCAGCAGAAATTTCTAGTTCAAGGTTTCAGGTATCAGAAAACAGTCTATCAGGCTATCATGACTGTGCATATAAAGGAAAAGTGGTGGTCAGTACATTTAGATAAAAAAAACAAAACAAAACAAAAACAATTTAATGTAAAAACCGATGAATTAGGGTAACAGTGGGGCTGAAGTATTCAGTTTTGAATTGATTTAATTTAACATGGCCTCTGAGCAGAGAAACAACAGTTGACATATAAAACTGACTTCATTGCCATTTGCCTTCAGTACTAATAACAAGATGCACAAATGCTAACCATGTTAGCATCCTGTTCAGAACGTGACCTTTAACAAGTAGAACTGCAATACAGAAACTCTAAAGTCAAACAGCTCATACAGTATGTTGTCCGGTCTGCCGTTTGGTTCATGTTAACTTTGAATTGAGAACAAATGTATTAAAATGTACAGTACATAAATTTTTGTGGGATTATCAGAGTACTGACATCAAATTTGAAGTCAAAATTATAAATGTTTATGCAAACACAATTCATATTCAGGCTGTATTCAGGATTTCCTCAAACCAACAGCTTCAACCACTCAATCAACCACTTTCAAAATACGCAATTTAAATTGGTAAACATCTCCTGACAGCACTGTCGAGCCCCTGCTTCTTTCTTTTTGTTTCACTAAATGACAACCAAGACTGACTTGGATAAATCATCGCTAAAGTGCAACGGCTGCATGGCCTGTAAAGTAGAGTAAAATGGGATGATTAAGCAAGGGCTGAACAATGACCTCAGAGATGTATGGTACAGACACCAACATTTCAGAATAACTTTTTTTTAAGTAATACTAATTACCCCACTGCACAGAAAATGAAAGCTTGGGGGTACTGTGCTAAGCAACTCGTACTTTCTTCCAAATCTGTTCGCAACTCCAACCTTCCTGATCAAGAACAGGCAAGATTTATGAGCAATGTGACATAAATCTAAGGAAACAAAACTTGTCATCACTGTCATGTCAAAACTGGGGAAAAAAACTCAATGTGCAACAAAATTATCCACAATGTGATAAATCCTTAGTAACGTGCCTGGAGCATCTAGGCATGTGTCGCTCATTCTCCGAGTTTTGGCCTCCAGCGGTGACTCCATGTTGCTTTCACACGATCCAACATCAACAGCTTTTTTTTTTTTTTTTTTTCTTTCTTTTTTTTTTTTTTCAGCTCAGATCTGGACACCATAGGCTTCTTGTTTTAGCCCTGCATTGCCATTTCTCCCAACTGATTGAGTGCCCAGTGTGCTTTTCGGCCCCTGTAATGCCGTTTTCCTTTTAGTTGGCAGCACTTGGCTGAGAAAACACCAAATCTGAGGACAACAGAAATGGTATGAGGAGCAGAATGAACCAAAGAGAATGAAAAATAAGATTTTCTTGATTTAAAAAAAAAGAGGAAATGTAATGAAAAACAGTCAGCTGAGAAGCACAATCACTCTATAAGCAGACAAGTGACAATAATGTGACAGTAATGTGACGAGTGCTGTGTGTTGTGATTGTTCTACCTTGTGTTCTAGTGACTGGTAGGAAATGGTCCATGTGTGTTGATGGACTGTTGCAGCTTCTCTTCTTTGGCTCTTCTGCTGTGGCAAAGCTGAAGAATAAAAAAAGACATCAAAAAGTTCCTCTTATACTGTTAAATACTGTACTTCTAATAACATTCAGATCCAATAATGATTTTTAAATAAAGTAAGCATTTACCACTAGAACAGCCCGGGGGGCATCGTTTTCACCCACTGTTGCAAACGCATCAACAAAAGGCTAAAATGTTATTTTTTGAAGAAATTATTTTCATTACTTTTTAAAATGGTAAGTAGTAGAAGAGACTACTTTCAGCTGTTCCCTTGCCACAAGGAGTTGCCACAGCGGGCAGCATGTTTGATTTGCCAGAGTTTTACGTCAGATGCCCTTTCCGACACAGTCTAAAGGGGATTTTGTCTCTGGTACTTGACAAAACAACATTTTTTTTTTTTTTTGGTGGCATCTCACCGTTTTCTTTTCCATGAAGCTGGTCAGGAATTCGTCAATATCAATGCGTCCTTCCAGGAAGTTTTCAGCCGTCTCCTCGGACTCCTCCTCTGCCTGGTGGGCTGCGACTTTTAGCCGAGCCTGTAGAGTGCTTAGACTGCAACTCTGGTAGGGAGTAAAAGAAAGAACCATAAATGACAGAAAGAAAATGATCAAAAGGAAAGTTTAAAAGCAAACGTGTCTGGATCGACATCTATGAGCTCTTCTCCTTGAGATTTTTTTTTTTTTGGATAAAGTACAGATAATGTGGTCTAGACTTGGCTGAGAGTACATTGGCTTTGATTAAGCCAATTTACCTTTGAGTACCTTCTCAACTTATATAAATCTACAATTCTTATTCTTAGCGCTTCACTAAATTCCTTGGACTTTGCTCTGCATATTGGTCAATACAATGAGTGCTGTCAAACAAATCCTTTTTACGCTGGCAAAGAAAAACTACCAGTAATAGTCAAACATGATCAATAACAAGAAGTTAATAGGCTTTGGCCTTGACATTGTAGAACCTTCAGCAGTGGAGTGTATGTATATATTTGAGTCTGTCTGTATACTTTTGACTCTGTTCGGATTAGATAAAATCCAGAGTAAATTCAAACCTGTGCACCCAATTCTTTTTTTTTTAAAGCCATTAAAGATGTAAGCTGAACATAGAACGATATGTAGTCCCTAATTAAGTCTGTACCTTATATTTTGCTTGTTCTTTGTGTGCCTGGTCTGACTGACACTGGCCAGTTAAACTTATACAATTCAATGAAAACCCAAACTCAGTTTCAATGTAAAAACCATATTGGAATAAACAATATCAATACATCATTCCAAAACATGTATCTGCACTAGACATCTATTATCAATGAGCCCAGAGGGTGCTGATGTAGTCATTTACCTCACTGAGTTCGTGCTGTCTCTGCATCTTTGTTTCAAAAGCTGACTTCATCTGAGTCAGCTGTTCATACTGTTAGCACAAGAGACAAAAAACACATAATAAGCAGTGGGACAATGGCATGAATGCATATGCGACATGTGTGTGTGTGTGTGAGTGAAAGAAAGAGGTGTGATGTAAGAATTAACCTTGTAGAGCATCTCTTGTCTTTTTCCTTCCAGCTGTGGCTCCATCTGAAGGTTTTTCTCTGCAAAAAAACCCCAAAACAAAACAGTGAAACCAACTCAATTAAAAGCTCCACTTTTCTACGACTATAGAGGCCTTCTGTGAGGGTTGGGACAGGAGAGGAACTTACTGGCCATGTCCACTATACTGGTGACCAATTCTTCTTTATCAGTGGTGACCTGTTTAAGTTGTGGCAAACTCACAAAGAACTTCAGCAACACATCCTCGTTTTCGGACATATCCGACAACTGTGTCAGACTGAGGGTGGATGAAGCAAAAAGTGGATAAACAGGTCAATATATAAACAGTGGGTAAGAGATCAAATACACCAATAATGATATGAAACAATGCTTCTCACAAACAATCTGTGCAAACATTTCAATTTTACATTTTTAAGGAATACTTTACTTCATGTCACAGAGTTCAGGAAAAGACTCAGGAATCTCAGGCATCTTGTACATGTGTCCATTTAGTCCAGCCTGGAAGAAACAGACATTGTATAATCACATCACATTCTTCAGTCTATTCATGTCTGTGAACGCTAGATTTGTGTGAGACTGTCCAATCCTAGTTCTCCATGTAATTTTGTCTGATGCTACCTGCTTCTTCCGGTTCTATGTAATGTGGCTTTTGACACACCAGCTGCAGTAATATTGCCATCATGAAATAACAGTCTCAGAGATGTAGAAAGTTCACGTTAGGTGGTTGTTGAGGTGGTGATGGCATGCTGCAGGTTCTTTCATGTGTGCTTTTGTTTCCCCCTATTTGTGGATTAGTTTCGTTTTTTCCACTTGCTTTGTACTTTTGATTTCACTCTGGTTAGATTTAGGAACTGAAAACTACTTGGTTAGATTTAAGAAGAGGTAGTTGTTTGGGGTAAAATACACCCCTTCACAAGAGTAACACTTGGCTTCCAAAATATTACCTGCAAATTTGGCCAATTTTTCCCCTTTAATGTCATCTTCTCAAGCATCTCTGGATTACCTCTAGTGTGGCAAATATTTATTTACAGAGTGTTCTTTAAACAGCATCTGTGCTGGAAAAGGCCCAGAGGCTGGGATAAAGATGGCAGAACCTGAATCTTTTTATTCGACCCTCTTATCTGGTGAGGGTGATGCTTGGCTTGTCACATGCTTGACTGTTACCACTCCACTTGTATACACTGTACTTCAATTGCATACCTGTGAATCTCCAATAGGTACGGGCAGTGGCAGGTCAGAAATGACTCCATATGGAGCTGGAGCTCGAGGGTGCCCGTGGGTGCTATCGACCCCTGGATGAGGCATTGGCGCTGGAGATGGGACCGGGCCAGGAGGCGTTGTCTGACTGGGTCCCACGTGGCGAGGACCATAGTGAAAAGCCTGAGTGGGATATGGTGCGATGCCTGATGATTTGTACATATTGCTGCAGTAAAAACGGGGGAAGAAATAACAGGCATAACATCAGTGTTTACATTTTTACACAAGTTAGAAAGCACTGCTCCAGATTTCTTTTATAAAACTACTTTTTAGGACCATTTGATACACTGTCCAAATAAGACCCTGACATATTTAAATAAAACCACACTTGAAAAACATCAGAACTTTCTCAGAATCAATCTCAGAAACAAGTGTATTATATTCTCAATGAAAGAAAGAGACTCACTAAGGAAAGCCACCAGGACCACTAGACATCAAGGCGGGAGGACTTTTCCAGAACTCGTCCAGCAGACTTTGAACGACCTTTCCAAGATCTGAGTGCATCCCAAACTAAAATATACATAACAACAATAACTAAATACAGAAATAAGAGAATAAGGTCAGGATACAATTAAAGCACGGATTAACTAAAGAACTTAAAATGAAGCAATGAAAGAAACAGGAAAAGGGATGTTGATGTTTTTACAGCTGATGAACACTTGGCTTGTGTGCACAAATGAAACAAGGATGCCAGGGAGAAATCTGTGCATCAATCAGTTCTCCCCATCTCAGCTTGGAGCTGTCATATTTTTTTTAACTTATATTTATGTGCACACTACAATCCATAAAACAATTCAATTACTTTGTATCTTTTTTTTTTATAAAGATGCATTTCACATTATTTCAAGATGCTTTATAACGTATGCTATTTTTTATTTGTGTCTGCAAATGACATATTATACTTTACAAAAACTGGTTTTCACATTATCCTGGGTTTGGTGCAGAAATAAGGGATCAAATAAGCAATACTTAATGAAAGAATTGTTAATGCAGCAGAGGAAAAATCAAATTATATTTTCCAAGTAAACTGGTTGAAGAATGGGACGCCATCCCACAGCAGTGTGTGACCAAGCTGGTAACCAGCATGCGGAGGAGGTGCCAGGCTGTTGTGGCTGTGTATGGTTCTTCCATACGCTACTGAGGCCCCTGTTTGTCGTGAATGAATAAATTGTTAAACTGCCAATATGTCTTGTTTCTTAAGACTTCAATCATCCAATAAACAACACCAAACAAGCATCAATAGCAGAATAAACTGCTTGGCATTGGCAGAGAAGATTTGGCAAGTTTCTCATGGGCGCAGCCCACATGCTCAACTCTCCTGCTCAAACCACAAATGCATTTTCCTTACAAATGCGGCACCGTGTAAGGAGGAATGAACAGGCTTTCCAATAGTGTAAGATTTATTGCCAAAAAACATTGTTACAACAAAGAAATAATCGACCAAACACAAATTTCCTTATTTTTTGTGCTTAATTTATAACACCTTTGACTATTTTTCTTGATCAGAGACTTAAAGAACTTGAATGAAGGAGGAGGTGAAAAGACGTACTGTCCAGCCTTAGAAGCTCATCACTCATTTCAGTTTCACTTTTAGTCAGACATGAAATTTCTTTATCTTGAATACTACCATGACTCATCGTTTCATTTCAACCTGCCATGCTGCTCTCACAGCAATGCTGTGTTCTACTTGTTACGTTTCTCTATAATCTTTAAACAGGTCATTTTTTTAATTGCTAAAGTGTCATTTTTAGCTCGGCTGTTTCAAAGAAAATGTCAAGCTATTGTCATAGTCTTCGTGTTGGCGTCGGCGTCATCTGTTCCACAAAACCTTTAACGTTGGCCATAATTCTAAGAACGATATGACCAAGTTCACACCGTAGATGCATCTAAAACTCTCAAACGAATTTGACTCTCACCGACCTTGACCTCAAGCTAAAGGTCAAAGGTCAAGTTTTCTGAAAATCTTGTCAAAGTGATAATGCAAGAGTGATCTCACCTAGGATGTTCAAATTCACACCCCAGATGCATAGTGTTCAAGCTAGACCCATCCAACTTCACACACTTGTTCACAGACTACTATAATGGCACTTTGATGACACCCTACCCCCTTTTACGAATCCAAAATAGCCAAGCGTTAGCACCTGCTCAGTAGCGCTCTTGTTGAGTATTGATTCTGGATCCAAAGAAAATCTGTTTACTTAGATAATTCATGTTGCAGAGCTGAAAAAACACACTCCTTAATGTTCAACAGCTACTTACATTGGTGATGAGGGGGCTTGTGATCATGGTGCCATTATTGCTGTCCACTAAATGGTGACCTACAGGGGGATAGACGCTAACCATTGGCTTCTCTTGGGGGAACTGAGGAGGCAGCAAACTGGAAGAAAGACAACAAAAGAAAAGTGTTACACATTTAACTTTCATAGTTTAGCCCTTTAATATAATATATATATATCTATATATATATATATAAACAGTTTACATTCTAGCCTATATAAGCTCAGTAACAATGTAGGGCTACTGGGTAATCAGTCAATTGTTATTGGACAATCAATAGTGGAGTGTTAGATGTAGGGAAACAAGTTAATGAAGCAGAAGGCAAATGAAAATTCAACTGTTAAAAAAAATTAAACAAACATATTGAAAATGTAGGTAAACACAGGGGTTACTAATCCCAAGAGTCAAGACTCAAGTGAATAAAACAAAACCTTGTTTACCTACTATTATATGTCAAAATGGCATTTGTCAAAAATGTCCATGAGATTCAAATACAGTTCTGACATACCAAAAACCAGATCCAATTAATGGACAGTCCACACCCATAAAGCCCAGCCTCATATTCTCTGAGGTTTCACAGGTTGACAAAAATAAAAGCAGAAATAGAGGGGATGCATAGCAAAGGTTTTTCCCAAGAGCTCTCGTAAACATTTGACTACCTAATGCTGTGGCGACTAAAGCCTATTACATATATTTGGGTTCTCAACTGGCTTTACTTGTTTTTCTTTGCTCACCTGGTTTATGAAAATAGGAAAATTTCTATCTTGTTTCTCATATCAAGCTAGCTTTCCTTTGGATTTACTTACAACAGGTCGGCGCATTTGAACAAAAGTCACATATAAAAATCGCATCAGTGGCCTAAGTACAGACTGGCTTTGAGACGAGGCAGATTATCAGTCTGTTAGTAATCTGACACTGGAACTATATGAGGTGAGACCAAAAGGTTCAGAGAAGAAGTCTATAAGATCTGAAAGCCTTACCTAAAGATTAAACCTTTCAATATGACCTAACACATGTTTAGCATCATCATCCAGGCACGCCAAAACCTCCAGCATGACTGCTATTTTTCACTCCCATTCTGACCACTTGCATTGTGCACTCTGCACTTTCTCCAAATATAAAAGGCTCTTTTAAACTGACCCAAATTTCTTCTGAAGAATTACGGCTGGTGATAATAATCTCTGGTTACAATAAAGCAGTTTGCAGTTACACAATCGACAGTCTCCAAGCCCGAAGGCAATGTGTTACATGAGGTGCTATCATCATTGCGCCACGGTGTGAGACTGTCAATGCAGAGTTCTACTGAGGTGTTTGAGGGAGAACAACATGGATTGACAGCCAATTATGGCTCTCTGCAACTTCACCTACTTCCTGAAAATAAAAAAAATACAAACAGAAGAGCTGTAGAGGCACAAGTGCAAGTGAACACAGAGGGCCACAGCCAGAGGTGTAAGAGAAGATGATCTTAAATGTGAGATTGGCCAAATTTCAATCAGGTAGGGCTTTTGGTTTTCATGGACCTGTCATCAGAACTTTTTGATCGTACCTGGTATGTGCAAAAATGTACTCACATGTTAACACTAATGGTGGAGTTGTTGACTGTGAATGGTATTCTATACTCCACATCCTTCTGGATCTCTGCAAGGCTGTGAAGGAACAGGACAAGAAATATCACGATCATCATGCAAAGCAAAAGAACATGAAAAAGAAGAATTTTACACCTAATGTCAAAGTTTATGAAAAAAATCTGCTAGTTTGGAGACTAAATGACAGACTCAAAATATGTCTTTTATGCCCATCTGTCACCCAATAACTTTTGGAGGTGATGGATTTAAATAGTATAGAAATATAACACTATTTTCCAGGCATAAGTACATGCAGTATGTTCATGGTGTTTAGTAGCTGATGGCTAAGAAAAGATATGAAAGTAGTGGTTTCACAAAACAGAGCAGTGGATACAGTTTACTTACTACATTTTAAAAAACACTCGCAAGTGTCTGCCAGTGTCTGATATCAAGATCCCTTTACTTTCACTGTCCCTAATGCTGCTGATCCCACTATTTACTTGACTCATTGCATTATCACCAGAGAACCAGATAATTATGGAATAATTATAATGCTATTATGATTATTTAAGTCACAACTAGAAAAAGTATGACAAAAAAAAAAACTAGTTCTGTTAATGGTGACCCTGAAGTCAATATGAGAGAATTAAACAGTTAACACCCAATAAATCAATTACCCTGCCAAAGCTCTGACCTGTATGTCAAAAACCTTCACCTTACACCTAATAACTTCAATGTCACGGTATGAGCAGTGTTCCTAGACCGAAATGGCATCTGAAATCACATGATCTGCACTTGACATGCATGATTCCTTCTCAGAAACTATGTAATACCATTTCTTTTTCACAAACTTGGCATCATTCACATTAGGAGGAAGACTGTGACTCAATGCCTCTCATGGCTCAAGAAATGAACCACAACAGTGGGTTTATGGTGGCTTACGGTGGACACCATTCGTTGATAAACAAAGGCTAATACTTTAATCTCCACTTCTCAGTAACGAGCTCGTCCTAAAACTACACGTGTGACAAACACTGGAATGAACACAGGACATGTCCGGCCATGAGCCCTAAAAATAGACCTCCTGTCATTTAATGCTAACATAATACACGCTAATTAGCTATGATAAAAGAGTAGGAAGATTGTCTGTTTAAAGACGAGACTTCTCAACAGTGGGCTTACCTAAACCTGTACTTCATAGTATACATGTTTAGAGAACAGATGGGGGTAAATGTGACCGATAATAAAAAAGCTGGTTGTTAGCATGAGGCACTTCTAACTTAACTGTGAGCCACGCAGCTAGCTCTGCGAAGTAAACAGCAGCTGTGTTTGTTAACCGGGTGAGCGTGTTTTGTATTTAACGCTATAAAAAAACCCATTAAATATCCACCCAAAATATGGTAGTGACAACAGAACAGTCTCACGGGTCGGATTTTGGGGTGACGGCTAGTCATTACCTCGGGTGGGCAGCTTTTAGGGATTCGATCTGCCGCTGTCTCTGTTGCTGTAAGCTGTTCAGAGGAGGGAGAGGTCCAGAACCTTTGGAGAGGGGGAAAAGCCAGTTCATTCTCTCCTGGCGAAACCACGGACCGAA
The DNA here is from genome assembly GCA_034780415.1 of Cichlasoma orientale. NCBI lineage: Eukaryota > Metazoa > Chordata > Actinopteri > Cichliformes > Cichlidae > Cichlasoma > Cichlasoma orientale. The sequence goes on from JAVDPK010000758.1 coordinate 166,414, forward strand.
CCTGGCGAAGGAATCTAAAGGCCGACTACAGACGAAGAAGAAATGGAAGAGAAAGTCAGCATGAGCGGCACACGGTGTGGAGATTTGCGGCGCAGACCGCTGTTAGCTGCTTGACTCTCGGTTTCTCGTCCACACAAGGTTTACTTTCTATATACGGTACTAAGTCGGATGGCATATCCTCGTATCCTCGTTAAAATGTCAGTCCCGCTTTATCTCCGAGGGGCTGTGTGTAAATTTAGTCCCGTCATTAATATCAAGCGGGAGATTAACGCTAAAAGAAGAAAACAACCTAGCTAATAACAGCTTGATCAACTTATTTACGTGTTACGTCACCCTTACGCCTACGTAAAGCGCAACTTCCTGTTTTCAACCGTTTTTTCACAATATCAAATAAATACGGTGCTTTTCTAATGATTCTCATTAAAATATACTGTACGTACTGTTTTTTGTTTGTTTGTTTTTTAAAGCAAAATGATTTTTATGTTGATTATTTTTTGTGAATAAATGCTCATTTTCTGAAAATGAAAGTAGTGGTTTCACAAAACAGAGCAGTGGATACAGTTTACTTGTTACATTTTAAAAATCACACGCAAGTGTCTGCCAGTGTCTGATATCAAGAACCCTTTACTTTCACTGTCCCTAATGCTGCTGATCCCACTATTTATTTGACTCATTGCATTCTCACCAGAGAACCAGATAATTATGGAATAATTATAAAGTTTAAGTATTTTTGGTCCCATACAAATAAGCTGATCAGACCTTTTGATAAATATTAAGTTTGCCACACTTTTCAGGGTCCTGGAGTGAATTTATTAAATGTTTAACTTGTTATCTCTACATCATCCTAAACATTCTACCCATATGTGTAAACAGAACCAAATGAAAAATGACACTCCCTTTTAACAGGAAGAAACCTTCAGCAGAACCAGGCTTAAAAAGGGGCAGTCATCTGCCGTGACCGGTTGGGTCTGGAAGTTAAAGAGTTAAAATAAAGTTGATAAAGTTAAAAAGTTAGAATCCAACATTTAAAACGACCCCCTATGAGCAAGCACGTGGCGAAAGGGAAGGAAAAACTCCCTTGTAAAAGGAAGAGACCTTCAGCAGAACCAGGCTCAAAAAGGAGCGGTCATCTGCCATGACTGGTTGGGTCTGGAAGTTAAAGAGTTAAAATAAAGTTAAAATCCAACAGTCAAAATGACCCCCTATGAGCAAGCACGTGGCGACAGTGGGAAGTATAAACTCCCTTGTAAAAGGAAGAGACCTTCGACAGAGCCAGGCTCAAAAAGGGGGCGGTCATCTGCAGTGACTGGTTTGGTCTGGAAGTTAAAGAGTTAAAATAAAGTTAAAAAGTTGTAGTCCAACAGTCAAAACGACCCCCTATGAGCAAGCAAGTGGCGACAGTGGGAAGTATGAACTCCCTTTTAAAAGGAAGAGACCTTTGGCAGAACCATGCTCAAAAAGGGGCGGTCATCTGCCGTGACCGGTTGGGTCCGGAAGTTAAAGAGTTAAAGCCTATCCCAGCTAACATAGGGTACACCCTGGACAGGTCACCAGCCTGTCGCAGGGCCAACACAGAGAGACAGACAACCATTCACGCTCACACCTATGGGCAATTTATAGTAGCCAACTAACCTAACCCCAGTAAGTGCATGTCTTTGGACATGTGGGAGGAAACCAACGCAGACACAGGGAGAACATGCAAACTCCACACAGAGGGAGAAGCCCGGGCCAAGGTCAAATTGAACCCAGGCCTTTCAGATGTTATTCCAACTGTGAGGCAGCAGTGCTAACCACCACGCCATAGCACAAATAGGGTGGGGGGTTTTTTTAGCAACTTTGACGTTAAAATTTTTTATTTTGTCCTACATTATCTAAATTTCTTTCCACTTTCCACATTTAAACCAGCATCATTACAGTTGATAATAAATTTGTTAAAAAAAAAATAATGCTGTACGGTTGTGCATATTACAGCTCACTTTAAGAACCAGTAGCATTAACAAGTAACCACATTTTTAACATGTCCATACAACCACTCTGATCACACCCCCTTCCTCAGTGCCTCACAAGGAAGCAAGGAGCAATCATCAGTGAAAGAGAACGTACAACATAATCATTCCCAATCTGCCTCGTGCTAAGAAAGGAATATCAAGACTCATCATTGGTTAGTAACACCGTTCACTTCGGAATCACGTTCCTCAAGTCAAACATTATAAAAATGATCCCAGAATGTATAGTTTGAGCCAAAATTAAAACTGCATCTCATTCACGGCAGCATACTTCTTACAAAGTTGCTACAGTCTATCATCCAATCATGAGTGTTCTAAAAAAGTCAACAGACCTTAAACAAAGGAACATTCGTTCTGAAGAAAGAAAGCAAGTGTGGTGCTCATGTGAATATAGATGGATTTTAAACAAAGACAGAACATATAATGAAAAAAAAATCTTCTTCACAGCCAGACAAAAATTGTATTGTTACATAGGGTTCACCTTTGCTGCCAAACAAGGCCAAAACAACCAGTTAATGAGTGAACTAAACTATAACCATTACAATAAATATTAATAAACTTAATTCTGCTGCTCTAAAACAGTTTTTTCTCTGCTTGTTATTACTGCTTGGTTTGTTTTAGTTTGTAATAGTTTTAGAATTAGATATATAACCCCACCACCACCACCACACATCACATCATATTATGAAAGGCTACTACCAGTAAGAGGCTGTGTAGAAACCCTTGTATATATCTAAGGCACTGTATCAAACTTTATTTTTTGCAAATATGGGCTTATAATTCTGATTACATTCCCTTCTTCTATACTTCAGCGTAAAGAAGTCATCAGTGGCCCACAGAATGAAGTTATGCAATAACTCATTCATGCCCAGAAGGGAACATCATGAGGTCTGTGAATTTCTTGAACATGAACTAAATGTACTCAGTGTCATGAAGTCACTTTTGTAACCTTTACTAATCCTATTACCTAATAACTTTCATACAATTGTTCTATTTTAGGGCTGCCTTTCTCTCCTGTTCGTTTGCTGTCAGTAGAACAGCTGTGTTGTTAGAGGTATGCAGTGATTGGATGTGGTACCCAGTGTTATTTACATAATGACATGGCAACTGGAGGAGCTAATTAACGACAGGAGAGGAACCCTGAGTGATGAGGACTTTACAGAAAACCACATGCAGGTTTCACATGAAGGCACATTAAGACTTTACTTTCAGGGATCACTTCTATAGTTTCTGACTTGAGAAATGTGTTTCTAAAGTGTACGGTCTCGCTAACCACGATGATGAGTCGTGATGTTCCCTTCTGAGCGTGAAGTGGATGGAGAACAATGATTTGCTTCACATGTTCTTCATCATTGATGATCGTTCTTTGCTTCCTCGTGGGATATTGAGGAAGGGAATATGATCAGAGTGGTTACATGAGTATGCGAAATGTAAAATAAAGTTTACTACAACTAGCTAAAGAAAAACCAGTCAAAAAGCAAGATATAAAAAAGGCACAACACTCTTCTGCCAAAATTGTCTCCCGCAGTGAACAATTTCAGAGGGGCGGGATTAGGAGGATTTTTTTAAATGCAGTTTTTAGCTCGGCTGTTTTGAAGAAAAAGTCAAGGTATTGTCATAGCGTGGTGTCACAGGTAGCATGTGTTCCACAAAAACTGGCCTAAACTCGAGAATTTGACCTAGAATGTTCAAATTCACACCATAGATGCATCTACTAAAAGTCTTGTACAAGTTTGAATCTTGGTGACCTTGACCTCAAACTGAAGGTCAGAAGTCAAGTTTTCTGAAACTAACTGATGAACTTACGTCTCCCGCTTTCTGCTTCCTGGTAACAAGGAAACGACGTACCTTCAGAGAGCTTCCTGGCTGGCAAAGCTGTTATGAATGGCTTTTTTTTCTATTCTTTTTTTTTTTTTTTCAGTAGCAGAAACAAGCTTCCATAGACACAGATGATTGGACAAGACATGGCAATGGGAGGAGCTTATTGGTGACATAAAGGAACCCTGAGTGATGAAGACTTTACAGAAAACCACATGCAGGTTTCACATGAAGTCACACTAAGACTATACTTTCAGGGATCGTTTCTGTAGTTTCTGACTTGAGGAATGTGTTTCTAAAGTGTACGGTCTCGCTAACCACGATGATGAGTCGTGGTATTCCCTTCTGAGCGTGAAGCTGATGGAGAACAATGATTCTTTTCATACTTTCTCCGTCATTGATGATTGCTCTTTGCTCTCTTGTTGAGCGTTGAGGAAGGGAATATGATCTGAGTGGTTATGAAGATATTTAAAAGAAAAATAGTTTTTAAGTTTACAGTCATCTCAGTGCGCCTTCAATTCAAAGCTTTATTGTCATATGCGCAGTGAAGAAACATTTTCCAGTTTCCCTGTACAATGAAATTTTTACTTTGCTGCCCATGGACGTTAAAATACCTAAAATAGAGAAAATTAAGCATGCAATAAAAATAAATATAACTCTCAAAGAATAAGTTATGTACATTGTGCATATATCCTATGTTGCAACAGTTTGTGGTAAAAATGGTCTGAACATACATGTGCACCCTTTCCTTTGTGTGAGTGTATTCACATTATGAAAGGCTACTGAGGTCTGTGTGTGTGTTTGGGTAGTCATACTAGCAATTTGTTTCCTCTTGAGCGTGAAGCTAATAGAGATGAAAGTCACATGCTTTCTGACACCAGTGAATCATACAGCATGGTATATATTGAAGTCACTGGTGGGTGTTTCACCTTTCACTGAAAAACTTTGCATTGTGTTACGTGTTACTGCAGCTTATTGATTATTGTACAGACGTATTCTATTTTTTGATGCTTATCTTTTTAATGTATTTCGTCTAGCATGACTTTATTCAGTTTTTATTTATTTTCATTTAATTTACTCCGTTTAGTTTTTTGGGGTTTTTTGTGTTGCTGATTTATTGTAATTTTAGTTGTTGTTACATACTTGTGCAGTATGTAACAAGAGAATATGATTAGAGTGGTATACATGCTTCTCAATGAACACGGTATCAACAGAAAAAAGTAAAACATTTTATTAGTTCATCTTCTTTGGATGTTTTTTTTTTTCAGTGGTGGAAACAAGCCTCTATAGAGAACAGCAGCACTGAAACGTAAAAAATGTTATTAGGTAACAGGATTGTAAATGAAAACTACAAAAGTAACTTCATGACAATGGGATTATATATTTCACTATATAAAAGATCAATTTCTTTTGCAACACCTTTATAACCACTCAGATCATATCCCCTTCCTCAATGCTCAACAATAGAGCAAAGAGCAATCATCAATGATGGAGAAAGTATGAAAAGAATCATTGTTCTCCATCAGCTTCACGCTCAGAAGGGAATATCACGACTCATCATCGTGGTTAGCGAGACCGCACACTTTAGAAACGCATTTCTCAAGTCAGAAACTATAGAAATGATCCCTGAAAGTATAGTCTTAGTGTACCAGTGTGTCAAAACTGCATGTGGTTTTCTGTAACGTCTTCATCACTCAGGGTTCCTTTACACCACCAATAAGCTCCTCCAGCTGCCATGTCTCGACCAATCCTCTTTGTTTATGTAAATAACACTGCGTACCACATCCAATCACGGCATACCTCTAACAATAATGACAGCAAACACACAGGAGAGAAAGGCAGCACTAAATAATAATGAATGAATTAATGAATTCTTTTAACACGTTTCAGTGGGCTATATACAGTCCAAGGCTGAGGAGGCAATTTGCACAAAAAAGAAGCCGACACAGCCCCAAAACAGCTAAAACACTAATATTCTTTAATAAAACCTTATGAGAAATATAGATATTACTTTTTTTTTTAAAATCTTCATTTTCCATCAGCATAATTAGCTACAATCATTCACACTTTTTTCCACCTGAGTCAAATCATCTTTCACAAAAGAAAGACCTATGAGCCTCCCTAAAGTAGTAGGCAACAGTCAAATCCATAAACACTCACTTCCCACAGCAGCACTACCGAGATGTCGTGATAGCAAAACAAACCACTAGATGTCACTGTGGAGCTGGGAGTCAGATAGTTTAAAAACCTTGATGCAATTCTGGGATCGTAATAAAGGCTTCAATGCTGTGTTCAGATATCCAAGGTCATAAGAAGCAGCAGCTTTCAAGACACTGAAATACATTCTGAAAACTTCTTTAAACATGTTCTGCAACCACTCAGATCATATTCCCTTCCTCGCTCAACAACAGAGCAATCATCAATGACAGAGAAAGTATGAAAAGAATCATTGTTCTCCATCAGCTTCATGCTCAGAAGGGAACATCACGACTCATCATCGTGGTTAGCGAGACCGTACACTTTAGAAACGCATTTCTCAAGTCAGAAACTATAGAAATGATCCCTGAAAGTATAGTCTTAACGTGTTCTTCTGTGAAAACTGCATGTGGTTTTCTGTAAAGTCTTCATCACTCAGGGTTCCTTTACGCCACCAATAAATGGCTCCAGTTGCCATGTCTTGTCCAATCATCTGTGTCTATGTAAATAATACTGTGTACCACATCCAATCACTGCATACCTCTAACAATAGTGACAGCAAACATACAGGAGAGGCATATTGTGTAAAGTAAATACAAGGCCAGTATCACCAAAACAAAGCACTGATCATTTTAACTTATAAAGACAGTTTATGTCGGGGACATAACGTGTCATGATTTGTGAAGTGACTGCATCATCAGTATGCTTAACCTTAATCCTTTTAAACTAAATGATGTGATTTTTGCTTTCCACTGTTATTTATTTAGCAGAAGAAAACACACCTTTCACGCGGGGGACCCATCGCGTACAGGTGTAACGCAGCAACAGCCAATCAGCAGCTTCTGTGACCGTCTGAGCGCAAGTTCAAGTCCTGGTGGGGACAAAGGTTATATTGCATTCTCTATTTTTACTCAGTTATTGTGCACGATGTTTATTATTCACTTTGCTTTTTTATTCTATGCTGTTACAGTCCTGGGAGCTGCTTTCTGCAGTATGTACTTATAACAGCATTCTTCTGTTTTTCAGACTCTCATTTGTGCAACCCGCCTCCTCCCCATCACTGCCTTACCCAGGTCCTTCAGAGCCCCACCCAAGCCTCCATCTTCCTCTTCACCACTATCAGCTGGGGGAGTCTGACTGCCCAATAGCTTCATGAATTTCTGTAACTCAATAAATCATGTTCACCATTTCCACCCAATTATCTCCTTACTGAACTATTTTTGCAGACAGTCTGAGTGTAGAAAAAAAATCTATCACTGAAGGGGGAAAGGTAGATGATAAGCATTGAATTTTAATTATGAACATATATTCATTGACAAAAGCAAGTTA
>JAVDPK010000758.1:174774-198279 GCA_034780415.1 Cichlasoma orientale
GTGAAAGCCACAGAAAGATTTTGCTTTCTACTTTCCAAACTGCAGGATGTACTTTCCTCCTCAGTATCCGAGGCATCCCCTCCTCTCTGTTGGATCACAGGGCTATATACAGTCTACAGGTAATCTTACGACGTGCAGAGGTTTTGAAACACTGCTCCAAAGTGTGGCTGAAAACACCCATTTCACATTACCACGGGTGGCTTGCTGTTTCTAGGTTTGATTGACAGAGTCTAGAAGAAACGTATTGACGATATAAACTTCCAGAAAGGTTAAAAGTCAATAAGCAGCAGCAGCCGCAGCAAAGGACAGTTTGCTGATACCACTGAAGAGGTAAAAAAAAAAAAAACAACCCACTGACACGTTTGTTCCAAGGACACATGATACTGTTTATTTCCAGGAACAGTGTGTCTTTATGTTAGGAAAAATACATACACATATATACCTGCATGTGTTTCCAAGGCTGAGGAGGCAGTTTGCACAAAAAGAAGCAGACACAGCTCCAAAACAGCTAAAAACACTAATATTCTTTAATAAAACCTTTTACATATGACAAATGTAGATATTGTTACTTGATTTTTCCAGTACTTCTTCATTTTCCATCAGCCTATTTAACTACAATCATTCACACTTCATTTTACCTGAATCAAAGTATCTTTCTCAAAACCTACCGAGCCTACCTAAAAAAGTAGGCAACAGTCAAATCCATTAAACCTGTGCGGTTATCACAAACTTTGTAAAAATGTATTGATAATCTGGTATAATAAACAAACAGCACCACCAGGAGACCAATAGACGTCACTGTAAAGACAGGAGCTTTAAAAACGCTCTCATACGGCATATGACCTCGTGAAAAACACGGACGGTTAACTAAATTGCATTTTCCACTTAAATACAACTACAGTAACTTAATTTCTCATCTGTAATTTCATTTAACATATTCGGCAACCACTCTGATCATATTCCCTTCCTCAATACTCCACAGGGAAGTAAAGAACGGTCATCAATGATGGAAAACGTATGAAATGAATCATTATTCTCCACCCGCTTCACGCTCAGAAGGGAATATCACGACTCATCATCGTGGTTAGCGAGACCGTACACTTTAGAAACGCATTTCCCAAGTTAGAAACTATAGAAATGATCCCTGAAAGTATAGTCTTAACGAAATACTGCGGGGAAGCAGGTAGTGGTTCTCAGAAAAGACGTTCTCATTCACGGTTTGCATCAGCTGCCAAACATGACCGAAACCATCAGTCCGTGAGGAGTTAATAAACTATAACTTTTGCAAACATGTTATTGTATAACTAAGGCTAAAATTGCTGCTAAAGATGTTTATTTAATGTTTAATGTCGGTATCTAGACCCACAATGCTTTGCGAAAACACTCACATACGTCATTATACAAATTTATATATTGAATCAAATCTGTAGCAGCCGTTACTTTGATCGTTTACCTGAAAGATAAACTTGTAAATTAAAGAAAGAAAATGAACTTAATAATGCTTTGATCACAGCAATGACGGTTACTTTAGGTTTAGAGTAAGTTCATGCTGTGCGGTGCAACGCTTTTTACACTCCTGACAGGAAGCCGGCAAAGAGAAAGTGTTCCTATAAAAAAAGTATTACAATTTATTAATTGTAAAAACTTGTCAAAATCTAAACATTTCCTTGCATTTTGTTGACATACAAATCACAAAAATCATCATGTTTGTTTGTGTGTTTGTTTTTTTCTTCTCGTTTATTTACTGCTGGAACATAAGCCCACCTCGCCTTCAGTTGTGCACATGTAGCGGCACCACAACGACACACGAAGGCAGCATTGGCTAACAGAGTTCAAGCGTTATTCACGGTTTAAAAATGTACTCCCAAAAATAAATTTCAAAACTCAAAGAAGCGTTCACAGCTTGAAAAGGCTTTCAATATCAAACCAAAAGGCAGACTTTCCACAGTAACTGCGTTTCATTGCGCATGCTCAATGAATACCGAGGAGTTCGCGTGTTTTCTTAAAATAGTTTATTCGTGCATGAACAAACCCACTCGTGACGAATACATGATCGTTGTAAATGTTAGAATAATTTACATTACATTAAGACAGTTCAACATCGTGTTTCAGTTCCCTATATTCAAATTAGGAAGGAGCCATATGTCATGCCGAGACATCATGTAATTAATACACACTTTTCGATTTTGCAGTTAAAATGAAATCACCTTTCCTTTGGGATAGGTCAAAGGCACCTATGTGGATATCTACTTTATGTCACACATGCAACTGGGAAACATAAAATAGGTAAAACTATTCAGGAGTCAGACTGATAAAATATAGAAAGAAAAAAAATCTCCTTTTTCATGTTTGGGATAATAAAGCATTCCTAACTGTAACAGTAGTGTGTGGTTATACTGTTTAGTGCAACAAAAAGCAAGGGGTTAGATGGACTCACAACTCAACATTATATAAATGATTTGAGGAGAATACATACCCACAACACATTCGTTTAATTATAGTTCCAGTAATGTGCCGTTTTTATATTACTGTTCTCAATTCTATATGGGTATTACTTTGATCCTGTATAATTAAATAATTTTTGTGCTCTTACGGATTGTAGTGCTACAGTTGAACTAATAAATCTTTATTTAAAACCTTTTTTTTTTTAAAAATAAATGTAATCATTAAAGTAAAGCAAGCCATTTGAGTTTTGGAACTTTAGATTTTAGTTTTTGTTTAGGTTAGATTTTAAATAAGCTTTTCCCTGCTTATTTTTTAAAAAAAAAGAAAGAAAGAAAGTAAAAGACATGCAATCTAACAGCATCTAACTACATGTAAATCAGGTCAAGATGGATGAATGTAAACAGGGCAACCAAAAGAGGAATGACATTTCTTATTATCATCACAGCGTGAATCAGTCAGCGTTGTGCGATCATGCTTGCAGTTATCACATATGTACAGTCTGAAGGTCGACGGGAGATCTACTCCACAAATGCTGGCTCCTCTGGCTGCTGATTAATTAATGTCGGAGCTCCGTCAGATTTCTTCCACCCTCTACAGCTCCTTGTACCTTCTCCACAGCTGGTGCACCTCTCTTCTGGCCTTGGAGCGAACACAGCTGGAGAAGGAGGCGTGATGTCGGCCCTTCACCTGGTAACCACAGAGCAATGGCAGGCAGTTCACTTCAACGAGTCACCTTTTTTCAACTTTATTCATAATCTACAGTCAACTAAAATATGAAAGCTACTGGAAAACAGTGGCATCAAATCTGTATATGGGGCTAATATATTTTCAAGAAACTAGTTGCAGCTCTAGAAATAAAAATGAACAAACTCCTTGAACTGTAGTTGTTAGTGATACTTATCTGCTTGCCAGCTCCTTCTTCAGACAGGACCTGAAGGAGGTAGCGCGCTCCACAGCTTTATAGCCCTGAGATGTGCGCAGACAGCCAGAGTGAGGCGCGAAGACAGGAAAACAATCGCAGAAATAGTGGGCACATGGAAGATGAGAAAGACAAAAGAATGAGTGAGAGAAAATTGATGATAATGGGAGAAAAAAGCATGGGTTAGACAGGAGATGTAGAGAGAGGTGTATCAGCAAAGTGATGAGAAAACGGTGTTAAAAAGCCAAGGCAGTGAGGCCACGACAGCATCAAAAGGGCCACACGGGACCATACAATATCCAGGCTTACAGTGGTGCCAAGTTAGTTAAATTTGATGCATACAAAATTACAAGCTTGTAATTAAATGACCACCTCTATAGAAAATAATGGTCTGAACCACTGGAGGGCAGTATGGCCTTTTCTGACATCACCACCAAGCTGCCACAACCCTGCAGATTTTGCCCATTTAATATTCTTTACATCCCTGCAACCGACTACAGGAGTTATCAACGTTTTTTTCACTACTTCTGATCTAAATCATGTTGTCATGTGTAACATGTTATTTTCTTTTTCTAAAGCACATTTCTCTTGCTTTGGCCGAACTATTCATTTGCCATAACTTTTATTTCAATTGCACTGACAGAAGAGCACAAACAGCCTTTGTCGTTTCGAGACCATTTTGCAACAAAGGACGGTCGAGTTGTGTCAGCGTAGCTCCCACAAACAAGGTTTAAGGAACTGCTGCATAACAAAAATATGCCAATAAGCTTGTTGTTTGTATCCTGTAGTTTTAGACCAGTGTAATTTTATATATGCCTGACCTGGAAATTGTAAAGCTAACTCTCAGACGGTAGAGTTGTGTTATTTTACTGTATATTTTGAAAGATGTAAGTGCAGGCAAATTCCTGGGTAATGCTGGGCGTCAGCATTTACACTGAAGAGCCGCAGAGCAGAGCAGCAGATCTTTTAGGTTCCATCGGTTGTCATTTGGTATTCGCCGCCGCTCATCAGGAGCACCTCAAAGGTGTTGATGCAAGAAAGGTCCTCACCCTGGCTCCCCTGTGCAGCCGATCCTTCATGATACCGATGAACTCCTTGTAGGAGAGCTGGTCATCGTGATCAACATCAAAGATCTTGAAGATGGTGTTTACAAGGTGACGTGTCAGCTTGAGCCCTGTGGCCACGTACACCGCTCTGGCAAACTCATCTGTTAGGAGAGAAGATAAAAATGACTGCTCATCTATGTGCAGCTGGAAAGACTTGAAGGAGAAAAGCCTTCAGTGCCCACATTTCAATCCCAATACAGTTTGTACTACCTTGTCCGATAGAGCGCGCAGCAAAGTTGTACATCTGCATGGCAATGGCAAAGTCTTCGAGGTTGTTGAGAAACTGGAAGAAGGATCTGAACTCATCAAAGGTGATTCCCTGAAACAGCAGGAGAAACAGTTCACAAAACGACCACAGGGAGAGTACCGATGAAAAGGTAAATCCCTGGAGAGAAAGAAGCTTGGAAATGAAAATGACTGTTTCAGCAGGACTGTAAAGGTGCATTTAAGTGGCGTGCATACAGCATTCCTTGAGGTGCATCTAGTCTGCTGTCTGAAAAAAAAACAAAAAAAAACAACTAAACCAATATTCAATAGAGTCAATGACATAGCCTCATGAATGGCATAAGAAGTCATTCATGAGGTTAATGTATGTGCATGATATGGAAAATTTACAGTTTTTCAAAGCAGCTTTGGCTCAATTCTCAAATTACATATTGTTACTTTTCATATGTTTCAACACAATTTCTCAAATCAATAAGCAGTCTATAATTTGAACAGTTATTGATTTTGCAATCAAACTAGACTTTTTTTTTCTCAGTTTAATTTTTACCGTGTGCAGTGTTGCACTGAGTCTTTATGTGCAGTCAGTAGTTTAAGTACTGTAGAACATTTTTATAGAACTTTATCACAAGAGTTAAACAAGCAGAGAACGTGGAGCAGAATGCTTAAATAAACATTTCCTAGGGGGCTACAGCCTGAAGAGGAAGATGCGTAATTATGCGTGGCAGCGTAATAAATAGTAAGATTCAGAAAAGTGAAGAGGCCGGCTGTGCGTTCTCCCTCAGCTACCTTGCAAGGGGACAGCATAACAAGGGAGGCTGATGAGAAGCTGTGGCCATAAAGAGCAACAGCAAGCAGTATTTTCTTATTGTGGTAAACACTATATCTTTGGTAGTGATAGTCTACGCATGACTGTTCTGTGTTGTATACATATTCATATTGCTCTTTTTATTGTGTTGTATTGTGCTGTCAGTCCCTGGAAAGATTTTTTTTTCCTTACATGTTATGCAAATGTATAGGTGCTCTTTTGTTTTACAAAGTAGAATGTAAAAGACTGTGCCCCTGAAATCAGCATATGAACAGATTCACTCTGACACACTGTAGCTGTCACTAATCCTCAGAAAAATAACAGCCTGGTATCGCTGGCATTCAGTGTCAGAGACAATATGAGACAAGAATTTTTGTCATTTTGGTGCCAGTCACTTACTGACACATAGTATTTTATATAAACAGTATTTTGCAGGTTAACTATAGTGATTTACTATGTGTATGAGCTGTTTTAGGAAATGCATTTTTCAGGTTCTGAGACCTTGAGAAATATTTGGAGAAATATACCAAAGCGGTTGAGAAAAACAGTAAAACACATTGCAGTGTTTCATTAAAGTAGTTGCATAAAGTGAAACCCAGTCATGGTGTACAATAGCTGGCTATTCAGATGCCAAGTGTTCATACGTTGTAGGTGAAATGACCAGGCCAGACCCCAGGATCATAAAAGGATATAAGAGGATATTATGCATTTCATAAAATAAATGACCAAAGTTTATGTGAGCAAGCTCAGAGGCCTTAACGGCTGTGCGGTGCACCACATGCTCTTTGCTGTGACTCGAGTGTAAAACCTATAACAGATGCATTAATAAGAAGACAAAAATATGTTTAATCAAATAAATAAATGTGTTTTTTAGGGATTACATGATGATATGCAGATTAAAATACACCAGCTTGCCGTGTATCTCAACCTTGACATTGCTTATATGACGAAAAAAAGAGAAGGTGGCAAATTAACTTAATAGCAGGATAGACTGACAGATTGTAACTGCAGGTTGTGAATTATACGAGGCAGAGACCAACCTCCTGCTTCTTCCACAGCATGAAAAGGAAAGAAGGGAGGGACAGAAATAGAGATGGGTTGCATAAGGACTACATGCCAAAGTCTAGCTAGATAGCTAGCACAGCTTGATAGATAGATAGATAGATAGATAGATAGATAGATAGATAGATAGATAGATAGATAGATAGAACTGAAGTGCAGTGAAATGTGTGTGTTTGTGTGTGAGGTCTAGTGAAGCAATTGAGCGCTCATGTGTGGAGAGCCCCAAGAGCCTCAGGCAGAGAATATGGTTTGAAATTACAGGATGTCTAGAGGGCAGAAGCACCCAAACAGGAAGGAAGAATTTCATTATTGATCAACGAATTATGCAGAACTGTGCGCACGCGTATACTTTACCTTTTCGTCAGGTATACACTGGCGGACATTCTCCAGATAGGCGCTGATATTCTCCACGTTGGTGAAGCGCAGCAGGATTTTAGCAAAGTCTTCTTCGCTGATGGTGGTCATCCCTTTAGAGTAGGTCAGGAACTCAATTTCCAACACCTCTGTTTGGAGGTTATCCATAAATCTGAAAACAGAAAGAAAGCCAAAGACAACGACTCTATAAATCATCCATTCTGCCATGTGGTTAATATTGTTAGTGTTAGCACACATTTTGTTCTGGCTGACATTAATTTCTAATACCTGTAGAAGTCATCAAAGGTAAGCTCTGCCTTCCCTTTCTTCCCAAAGAAATGGACCAGTAGGGTGGTGTCAATCGTGATGCTGTCATCTGCTCGCTACCAGAGAGAGAGTAATAAGAGACGATCAATGACTAAATCACAAACTTCAAGCATTATGGCTGGAGGAGAAGAAGGACAAGTCCATCATTAGGCCAACATGGCCGCCGCTGTGCCAGATTAGCAGGAAGCGGGTTTCTGCTGCACGTGTGCAAAACGTGCACTGCATGAGCATTTCAAAATGTCAGTCACAGTCATCAGCTCAGACAGTCAACGGGCATCACGAGACCAGTCTAGGCAGCATAATGTGATGTCAAATACATACACCAGTCAGAAGAAGCACATAGAAATTTCCAAGTAAACTGGTGTAAAGCAGGTAAGTAAAGAAGGGAAATCAGATTAGCAGCATAGAGAAAATTGTTCTCCACGCAGTCTAGACTGGTGAGGAGTGATGCTGTAGCAGCATGAAACACAGACTGATAGAATTATGAAGAGTCAGCCCAAATAAAAAGAAAAAGATAAGATAATAATTACAATACCGAATCATGCCTACATTCACTAAGCAAGTGGGAGGGCAAAGATGGAGGTGAACACGAATGCAGGAGGAAGGAAGACAACACTTTAAACAGGTGGAGCGTTTTAAAGACAGAAACAGACAAGGTAAGAGGAAGACAGGAGAGGAGAAGAAGACTTGTGGGAGAACAAGTAAGTGCAACACAGACAAATACACGACACACACATCCCATGCATTTCTCTGCAAATGCCACACCCGAATGGAACCTCGAGTCACAAAAAGCAACACCAAACAAAACCCACATAAGCACAAGTGCAGAGATTTTGTGAGCCGATTCCACCTTTTTCCGTGAACAGAGGAAAATCTTGGCCACTGCCTTTGCAAATTTTATGGTGCTTTCTTCTTTTTTCTAGTATGTGTTTGGTTGCGTATCCTTCTAGTCTCCCTTGAGTGTGTGTTGACTCAGTGATACGGGTCATTTGAAATCCATCCAATGGGCTTTGAGCCGTTTCGATTGTTTGCTCACGCTATAATCTGCTGGTTAACAACTTCTTAAAAGCAAGGTGACATGCTTAGGTTTTTAAGCCCTTAAGCCCAGTCTAAGTATTTAGTTCACTATTTTCCATTTATATTCAATAACATATATGTATCTTTCAGAAAAAGGTGACTTTTGAGCAGTTCCAGAAATGACTCAGGCAGCATCAGGGCAGAAAGAGAGGACTTCAATAGCACATCTTCTCTAATGGCCTGCCATGCCCCACCCAGCCAACCCTCATTTACAATCTTCGACCATGCTGAGGAATTTGCAGACATAAGATTAAATAGAATCTCATGTCCTTTTAAGGAGGAGGAGGAGGAGCGTTTATGCCATTTCAGTCATCATCATAAATATCATCATCACCACGATGCTATTCGTGGTTCTACCTCAAGGGTGAAATCCTAAAATCCAATGTGGGACAAGAAGAAAATGTGAAACAAGATCACACATTTACATAAGAAAAAAGACGTCAAAGTGACCTTTTTTTTTTTTTTGCTATGCTTGTGAGTATTCATTCAGCCAGAAATGTGCAGAAAAATATCCATACAGGTAAGAACTAAAAAGGTGAAGTTATGACAAGAAATTCAAATGAAAAAAAGGTAATAAAACATTTTATTTGGCAGAACTACATGTAGAATTTTATTAAATTGTTATTTATAAATGATTACCAGCTAGAAACTCTACTGGTTAAAGTACATTATGTCAGCATTCAAATGAGATGTTAAAGGCACTAAAAATATTAAATATATGTTCGATTAAACTGGAACCACACTGGTAACTCGCACAATAATAATGTCTTCTGAGAAAGAAGCATTAAAAGTAAATACTGTTATAAGACCACTCTTAACTTTTGGTCTGTTGCTGATTCACTTTAGAGTCTAGTCTTTAGTCTTTGATTAGGGACAAAGGAAGAATTCCTTCGTGTAAACACAGACAAACTGAAACAATTACAGACTTACCATTACTGCGTCTAATTTTCTATGTCTCATTTACTAGACCTTCTTTTCATTAAGTCTCTGATTACGGACAAACAGGACAAAAACTGTTTTGCTCTTTTATCTTTTAACTGACGCATTACTGATGTCTTTATGACACATGAGCAGTTCATCCATCTAGACAGTATCCAGGTGGTGTGTCTCTGCCTCTCTTCCCTCCCATGTGGAGGTCTTTTTTCTGTTTTGTTGTTTTGCTCTTAAAACAAGGAAATCATCTCGCATTATCATTTAAATGCAATTGAGGAATTTATGATCCTGGTGGATGTCTATTCACTGTTGCAGTGAGTTATCAGCTGTTCCACAAAGACTTGTAGTAAATGTAATTCATAAATGTTCAAGACATTTTGATATTGGGTATATGCACATGGTAAAACTACAGGGAGTGAAACCCAGAGTTGGAAAAGACACTTTGGTTGAAGCGATATTAACTGAACTGTGCAAAATAGGATGAAAAATTATTTAGATCTGAAAGGCTGTACATTATAAGTATGTGATATAAAACCAGTTATCTGAGTCATCTGCTCTAAATAGAGAAGTTGAAAATTATTATTAAAGCTGCATTAAGAGATATGTGAGCACATTTTAGGCCTACTATTATTTTTATTTAATTTTTTAAATATTTTTTTATATTTGCTGTCACCTAGCAAATATTAATCCAATATTGACTCCCCTATTATTTCTGTTTTGGTTACTATCAACTCCTCAGTTGAATATTTGTCTCTTAAGCTGCTGATTTCTCCACTATGTTCACAAGGTAAGAGTTAACTGTATGTTTGCCCTTTGGTGCTCGGCAGCCAATAGCACATCAGAGCTTTTTCACAAAAGAAGCTACCCAATGCTGTTAAAAATAAGGTAGACTGAAGTAAAAATAAAATTGCAAAATGTAAAAAAAAAGAAAGAACCAACTGCATCAACTCTGACATTCACAGTAGAGGCACTAAAAAGTTCTGAAATAACAGAAAGAACAAAAGATCAGCTTTGATTATTTATGATTGGTACAGGTGGTAACCCATTTTTTCCACTGTTAGGCATCTTATAATTGTTAGATGATAAAGATGATCGTAGCTTTTGAATCTGAAAGTACTGTATGTGTCTTTAAGTGCAATCTCTTCTAGCAGCCAGCAGGGGGCGACGCCTTTGGCTGCAAAAAGATCTCTAGTTGTGTAGAGGCATATGTGAAAATGGACCTAGATTGCCCTTTCCTGATAAGTTTGATGGCTCAGTTGCTATTTTCAGTTCTTACTGAACACAACAAGATGTTCATTTTGTAAATTATGGTTGTCTTTAGTGTTCAGAAGTACGATAAAGCAGGTTATGCTTCGGTGTGGGCCTCCTTGTGATGAAGCATGCAGTATCCCCTTGGTTTCACAGTCAAATCATGACACTCGTGATGTCTGGTTTTCAAAAAGATGACAACGATCAAAATACTCAGCTTCAAAAAACTTTGCTAATAAATGAGTGATGGCACTAGTCTATGATCACGATGGACCTACCTCCCTCACTAGGGCTAGAGGTTGTTTTCATGAAGTTATTTTTCTTACGTATCTAACAAAGGAAATTTCTCATTGTGATGTGCAATAACTTTGTCATTGCAAAGGCTTTCAAGAATCAGTCTACCAACTTGCAGACGTAATGCCAAACGGATCATAACAAGCTTATCATTCCTGGAAGTGTGACGGTACTAATGTGAGCTCATCACCCCCGTGACAACGTAATGGTTACCACGCCCACAAGGCACGAGCCAACACCTGGTGCATGCATGTGTCTATTTGTCCATCTGTGTGTCTATCTGTGAGCTTGTACAGTCTTTGATCGTGTAGCTGAGGGTAAAAACAGTAATTACTGATGTAAATGCTAAACGTTGTTCCTCACCCTCCCCATCTGTGAGTAATACTCCAGAGGAAGAGCTCATTGTGGGTCTTTAGTCAAGTCAGTCATACTGTCAGTCAGTCACACCTTCCAGGGGTAAAAACAGATACCCCCCCCCCCCGACCCGTTCATTTTTCCTGCAATTACCTTTATCTCCCACGTGTTCTTTCTTTTCCTTTGCCTTTCTTATCATTTCTTTAATCTTATCCTGCCCCTGCTCTGATTACTCTGATTTCCTTTCACCTCATACTACCCGTCAGTACCTCCTTCACCTGACAAACACAGAGGTGATTTGCTCTTTCCTACCCTCCCTCCTTTTCTACCTGTCAGTCAGTCCCTCCTTCTCCAGACAAAAGGAAAGAGGTATAATGGTGACTAATCTGTTGAGTAAACACATCTTTCTCTAAATACAACCTGCTTCTTTCTTTTCTCCTAAATGTACTTCCCGAACTCCTTTTCTTCTCACCCACTTTGTTCCTGAACATTTGATCTGCCTGCTGACCTGTGTCATCTTCCTTTGGCCTTTCTCACCTGTTTGTTTACTCAGATTTTATCTCTTTCTCGTGTTCTTCACCCTCATGTTTTCCACTTATCTGATATAGTGCTCTTATAGATGTGTTACATTTCATTAAAATGCATCTCTTCCCCGGTTGTCCTCATTTTTCACTTCAATGTTTCACATTTTTTTTCTTAATTAATTTAATCCTAAATAATTTCTAATCCCTCATACTTTTAATATAGACCTCTATTTTTTTTTCCTCACTGCTCTTTCGCCCCGTCTGATTTGTCGGCTCTGTCCGTCTGACATCCCAGCAGATGAAAGGCTTCGCAGTGTAAATACAAGGTCAACCCCATTATGTTTCACTGTCATTACCTCAAACTCAGCTTCCGCTGCCAAGACAGCACACAGCCTGTCATTAGTGAGCTAGTCTGTTAGCACTATGTTAGCTGTTACTAATCATTACCAGCTTTCAGAAAGTACTATCAGGAAGACACTTTGAGCTACAATTATAGAAACAACTGGAAACCTCGCTTTGATTTTGTGACACAGTTCATTTGTTAATCCACCAGTCCTGAAATATGTTAAGGAGTGCCAGATGGATGAACAGATATTCTGGGATCTCAAGAGCATAAAACCTACTGAGGACATGTCTCAGCAATTATTCAACGGTTCTTTTTCCTCGCTTAGAATGGGTAGAAACACAGTAAGGATGAGGGTTATTTGAAGGTAGTTCAGGTCACCGTCTGGTTTAGATGTTTGATCCCAGAGATAAATTTTACAAGTTGTTTACGTAAATGTTTACCTTGATGTAAATCATAGTTTATCATAGTAAAATGTTCTCCTAATTACTCACGAATTCTACTTGCTTGAATTTAAGCATGCACTGATAAAAATGACAAAGCTTTTTTGTATGTGCTCTGCAGCCAACCTTCTTATCCTCGTTAAACACTTGTGGCGTAAAGTGAGAATGATCTGACACCAAAGCTACTCCACTAGCCACAACACGGCGCAGATAACAAGGCACAGATACACATACAAAGCAGAATGAAGAGAACATGTGACAGAAGAGAGGTGGAAAAACAGTCAAGTTAAGAATAAGGAGAATGAGGGCATTAAAATATTTGTCATTAAATAATAATGGATCAGTATCAATCTACAAAAAAGGGTAAATTATTTCAAAATATTAATAATCTAAAGGAACAAAAGTAAATAAATATCTTATGTTTACTGGGACGAGGTGACAGTGAAATGACTCAGGATGAAACATTTGGATGAGCCTCACATTTTTTCATACACATTTGCAGTGTGTCGAGACATTTTCCCACAAATTCAAGGTAAATACTGGGACCTGAATTTTGAATTTAAAGGTTTCTTTTAGAGATCATCCAAATGAAAATGATTTCACACTGAGAAAAAGAGTAATGATTTCTACACTATTCTAAATCTAAATTTTTATCATGAACCAGTACAAAGCAGAACGCTGTGGGACAAAAGAAGGAATGCTTTGAAAGACTGAGATATTTCTAATTTAACATTTAGGAAGGACAGAAAGAAAGAAGGCAGGAAAGGAACCTTATAAGTAAATGTATCATCAATATCAAACCGAACCAGAATGAAAGTTAGGGCGACCAAAGCTTTTGCAATAATCAGATAATTAGATGAAGCTTAAAGGTAACTTTTTGGTCCATGTGCACTTTAACCAATTACACATGATTGCTCTGGAGGCTGGAGATTACGTGTCAAGTACCACTTTTATTGTCAGGGTAAACATTTAGTGTTTTATTCTGGCCAGCTTGACGCAACATATTTGATGCAACATATCTGTAACCCTGTGGGGATATTTGGAGCTTTTATTTGAACTAGCTGGTGCTGAGGAATGAGACAAAAAGTGAAGGATGAGGAATGCAGGGATGAAGGAACAGAGGACGGTTGGGTCTGTGTACCTCCGCCAGGTCAGAAAAGAGGACTTGACTGGCGCTTCGCCTCAAAACGTCCCAGTAACTCCGCGCCACAAACTCCTGACTGTCTTTTTTTAGCACCTGTAGGAGTGGTCAAGCAGGGCCAGGGTCAGTTAACCTCCAAATCAACCAGTTCAGGAAATAAACTTCCACTCTTCATTCTATCACTTGTCATTATATATAAACATACACAGATTATGTTTCTGAATTTATATGTGAACATAGTACAAACATATGTGAATATTTAAGAAAGGCGTCACATGCAGATTCTGTTCAATCTGGCATTTACTAACTGTCTCAACAAAGGACTCCCTATCCATTCTGCTAAGCCAAACATTATAAAATGATGGGTCAAATAAACAGTGAACGTTTTCACACACAAAAACATGTTAGCATCAAACAGGAAGGGGCAGATTGTACACAAAATAAATCTAGCTTTCTTTATCAATGGGTTTAAATTACAGCTAAAAGAAAGGATGTTAATAAGGCGGGAAAATAAAATCACTGAAGCTACAACTCCACTATGTTGCCACAACACAGGGAAAATTTGGACCAAAAAAAATTATTATTATTATTAATTAAGTTTTTGAAAATGTCGCACATTTTCCTCAATTAAATAAATAAGCAGTTTAAGCAGTTCTACAGCAACAGTTGGCTCTGTTGCCGTACGGTATTCGGCCTTAATAAAAGCTTCTGACCACCCACCTCGTCTTCCTCTCCAGGGAAAATGCAACAGCAGCCATTTTAACATGACCCTGCAATGCTCTTAACTTCACTGTGACAATGCAGCTATCCATCACAACACTGACAGGAGGAAGAGTGCCTGTGTGTGCCTATCTGTGTGTGTCTGTCTGTGTGTGAGACAGCATGAGAAAGAGAGACTAGTGGCTGGGAGTGTATAGTGTATAGTTTCTGGACAGCACACTCCTGCTTTTCTCTACACTATAGTCCATCTGCACTCCACATATACCTTACTACTCATAATAGGCAGCTATGGTCATTGTCATTATATCTCAGTAGACATTAGGCACAAATAAGTACTTGAAAGTGGTAAAGTGGAACTATTATTAAATATCCAATGTTTCAAATTAACGTGGTTAGCAATCTCTGCGAGCCAAAAGCTCAGCTCAGGTACAATTCAAGAATAAACATATAGAAGTGGAAATGAGCATAATTAATTACTTAAAATATTTACAGCATAATATAAAGCATTTCATATCCCCATATCCCCAATCCCTAACTATCAAAATGTGATTTTTGCCTTTTGATACTCATTGTTCCACTTGGATCTCATCAGGTTATATACAATTAATGAGTCAAATTTAGGGTTGTTAAATAAGAATTTTAACAAAAGGTAAATAAAATGTGTGTAATTTTGGACGCCATACAGCTCAACAGCTAAATTGAACCTTTTTTGCTTTCTTTATATTGCAAATGTGATTTTGCTCAGACAATAGAAATATCTTTCTGTACGTACCCTTTGGGCTCCTTCCATAAAAAATCTCCTTCTCTCTCTTTATCTTAACAAACTTCCCCCCAACACAGGCACAAGCACTGCCAAACAAACAGCACATGTCCTAAAAAGGACTAAAATGGAGTCTGATTGTGTTTAGGGCTTTAGTGGGTCTCAGGTCACTCTAAATTACATCGCTCTCTTTTTGTAAGAGTTCATCTCTCCTGACCCCTTAAATGTATTAGTCTTTTCTGCCATTCCTCTATCCATTAATCATCCCTCAGTCAATCAATCAGCTGACTTGACAGATGGACAACCTTACTTGAATTTTCCCCTCTCCCTCTCTCGCTTTCATTCATCCTTTAAAGTAGCTTACAGAGTACATTTCACTGATAGCAGAGGATCAGGTGGGCTGGGTCAAATTTAAAGCTTTTTCGACCGCCGGGAACAGAAGTGGACGGCAGGGCGTTTAACATTGTTCTGTAAGTGACCTAAAATAGCTGACATGTAAAAACTAGCAGAAATACAACAAAACACTGAAACCATCATTTAAAATTAATTTTTTTTTAACTTTTCCAAAAACGTGGCTATGAGCATAATGTTTGGGAGAATCTGTGCGCTTGTTTGGTATATGAACTTAGGCCTTATTTCTCTTCTCTTCTCTTCTTCTGATTCTTTTCAGGTGCAAATTGTAAATATTGAGAAGGTTGATGAGATGAGAAGATTGTTACTACTTTAATGTATCTATGTTAAACATACCAATAGATATCTTAGCTTCGAAGAACTGATTTTAAGGTATTACAGATTTTAGAAAGTCACTGCACCATAGCATAAAAATGTCTGCTGCATATATATGACGTGGAGGTTTTAAACTGTAGTAATTTAACTGGGTGATGAATGTAAACTAGAGGCCATTAATGTGGGTGGGTGTGTCCTTATACTTAATGGACAGATGTATGGAATTATATTTGTGTCAAAAGTGGCACGTAAGATAAAACATAATCACAGCCATAATAATTTCATTTCACCGGTGCTGAGTTCTACAGCTTGGCCTGCTGTAGAACTCAGCAGGCCAAGCGCACAAAGAAGTCATCATAAAGGCGAGAGTGTGTGCTTGGCGAGCGCTGCAACAGATTCGCACTCTGCTCTCGAAGCTGAATTCTGCTCACTCGAATGATTCTGACTTTTGACAATTTGGAGGGCAAATCCCAAAGGAAGACGGTCACTTTCAAAGAAGTGGCGCCACATCTTCGGTCATTGACAGGTTCAGTTTACTGCAATATGATTGCTCATGATTATGTTTTATTACCACTTCTGACACAAATATCACCACATACAGGTGTAGTTTAAGATATTCTGAAATGGCTGCACAAAGCTTGACCTTTTAAATTCCCCATTGGGTTTCTATTCTGACTGATTGCTAAACTATGAAGCACGTACTGACCCAGTTGAAGAAAATCCCTGCTCCATAAAAATATCTTTATCTATCTAAAAAGCAGAAAATGAGACTATGCCATTTGGATACATACGCTGTTCATGGGGGCAACCTGATATCCATACAGCTGCATACTCTAACACACAGAGAGAGACATGAGGAAGAGAAAGAAGAGGACAGAGCATGCAGTCAGAGAGGAGGAGAGAAGGTAAAAGACATGTTAGTACATGCAAGGAAAGAGGATGTGCCATTTTCAACACATCTATGATTACATTTTAGAATACACACTGTGCTTAACACCAAGCATGTACTTTCAAGAGATATGTTATCTGGAAACATATTCTTTATTTTTTATTGATAGCGTTTCCTGTGAGGCAACAGCAATACCAGGATGAATCTGTAAGATACCCAGAGCTTACAGCAGCAAATCTCAAACTCTTACCTACTTACCCATTTACAATGGTTGTAGGCAAACCTGGGTTTAAAAGATTTACTGCCTTCATAATCTGATATAAATAAGAAGCAAAAGGAAACTTTTTAATAAGAAGCCTTTAAATAGTTTTTAAATAACCCGCGACTAAAATATGTAATGAGCACATTTTACTCTAACTAATGCACAACCTACGTAGTAGCTTAACTGATGTAAGTTACCTTAACCATTAATCTACCTATAGATCATATGTGAGATGTGATAAGCTAATACTGATTAGCTCTCAAATAGTTATCAAGCTTGCCGTTCTAAATACTCTGACACAAGCAGAGCAGTGAGGCAAGGTTTTTAGTGCTGTTTCTAAACCTCAATCACAGAAAGTGCTGAGAAAGACACTTTTTTTTTTTTGATATATCAAATATAAAAAGTACACAGTAGGGAAAACTGTCACAGAGGTCCCAAACAGTTTATATGAGGCAGCATGCACTCAAAGCTAGTTACATGAAAGGTTTAGTTTCATATCTGCGTGAATACAGATGACACGTAACTTTGATGATGATCATTTTTAACACATCCACATGTACAGTTTGACACAACACTTCTGTCACCCTTTCAGCAGCCTTAGGTAAATGGTAAGAAGTGTTGTGGCAGTTTACACTCATGAATGTATTAAAATGCCATTTTAAGAGGGAAGTAATTTACAGTAATGTTTACTGTTAATTTAAACCAGGATAGTTTTGGATCCGTGTGTCTGAAGTTTACCCCACGAACAACCGCAGCATTAAAAAAGTCCATGTCCACATGGTTACGTCACCATTGCCTGTATTAAGGTTAATTAGTAGCATCCATGCTTGTCTGAACATACACCACCCTACTCCGTTACCAGCTTCCTTACCAACTGTGCTGACTTCTCAGCATCTCCTTTCCTTCCTTTCTTCTCGTTTTTCTTCCTGAAGATCTCCTGAAGCTGTGATGAGAGAAAGGACGAGGATCTCATTGACAATTCAAAGTCAGATCTAAAGCACTGTTAAAACCTTAAATGCTCAAAAGCATTATTAAGGGGAAAATCAATGCTGAATCCAATACGGCAAAAAACTGCTTCAAACAGTATCAGGCAAGCGGATGGGTGACCTGTTTATATTTAAAATATATAATTTATATATACTTATATTTAAATTTCAAATAAATTACTAATTTCTTTGAAATAAAATAATTAGATTTTTATTATTATTATTATTACATAAATGCTCTCTAGGAGCATGTGATCATACAAGACAGCAACAGTAACAGCAACTAACTATTGTTCATTTCAGTTTAAATACATAAAATATTCCTTTAATCTGACTACCAACATGCAAAGCAGAATAATCAGTATATCAGTATCTAAACCCTCAATGTGAAAAATCTTTTTCTGTCCCACACCTGCCTGCTCCCACAGGATTTTAAATCATTACCACTCCCTCCTGCTGATGTGCCATCCCACTCCCACCAACCTTCAGAGATTTTGATCCCTCACTGCCCACAGCAGTGTTTTTAGTTGAAAAAATGTCAGTCCAATCCCGCAGGGAAAGTAACACATGTGCAGCCCTCGGGAAATCCTACAGTTAGGCTTCTCAGCTTTTTAATAAGCTGCCTTTAGAAGACATGAATTCAAAGTCAACCTTTTCAAAAGGTTTACACTTGAAAACATAGTTAAACATAGTTAAAGCTCAAGGCAGTGGGAATAAAGGTATGTAACAGTATCACCTGAAAATTGAGGGTACAAAAAAAGTGGCTACAAACTAATTTGTTGATTAAGATTAGGAAGGCACTTTAATTTAATGGGGAAAAGACTTCTGTAAATGATGCAAGCTGTGAATTTCTGTTTCATACAGTCTTTTTTCCACTTTTGGCTCACACTAGACTGTATTTCAAGGGTGGACATAGCCACGATACCATAGCCCACTGGTTTGTACAGTCCTAGTTTTTAAAGCATTGAAATTTGTATTTTTGGTATGGCAATCTTTGCTTTTCAAAACCAGACATCACAACACTGGGATGACACTGTATGAACTGAGAGACCCATCCCAAGATGAAGGATTATGATGCTTTTTACCTGTGAATCACATAAAGCAAATGTACTAAAGTCCAAGAATCAAAATATTGAGATGAAAATGAGCATAATAGGGCCCCTTTAATATCAAATATAAACTGAAATGCCTATGAGAAATTGTTGAGCGATTATTACCACTCCATATAAAGAGGATCTCAGAATAAAAATTTCAAAAGTGAGATTTTATCCCCCCCCCTATAATCATGGATATTTATTTTATACTAAAACTATGCTAAAAATATTTAACACTGCTTTGTAGTAACAGAAATAAATAAATGAGGTTAATATTAAGATGTAAATTCAGATTTTCTCTCAGTATCTGCGACTCACCACTAGGAACTCCCTCTTATCCACCATCTGGTTGCCGTCTGCATCAAACATATTGAAAGCAATCTTAAAGCCAGCATGAGGCTCTGGGGAACAGGGAGGAGAACACATAGGGTGAGTGTGTGCACGTGTTTGTTAAAGGCAATTTGAAATCCATAAATAGCGAGGGGAAAAAGTGGCTCGCGTAGATAGGAGGGAGGATGAAGTCACAGTTTCTCTGTGATCAAACACAGCTGCTTGTTCACAAAATACATTAAAGCTTTAGATCAGGTTAACATTGTTTTTCAAAAAATACCAGAACAAATATATTTGCTACAGACTGATGTTTTATTTTGACAGGCAAAGCAAGACAGCATTCATAAAAAAATATTATTAATTTCTATTTAAATATATTTCACAAGCTGGTCATTGGTCGAGGAGATGAAGGAAATTGTATTTTCAATAATGATTTTGGTTTTTAATGAATAGAAAAGTCCAAGTCCAGTGTTTTGGCATATTTAGTTCATTTCGCTCTTATTTATTTTCTTTATTTAGGCCTGGATTGGTGACCGGTCTGGGGTGTACCCTTCCTTTCGACCTGTGGCAGCTGGGACAGGCTCCAGCCCCCTGCAAGCTTAAGCTGAGCAGTTAAGATAATGGGTGCTTTTGTTCATTCATTATTAATTTATTCATTATCTATTTAGATTGAATTATAATAAAGTTTGAGGACATATACTGTTCGTGAGCCCTTATGTGTCAGGCGTGTCAGTACAGCTGAGATGTATATTTTCAAAACAACGCGTCTCGGTGGTTTTCAACACTGAAACACACTAAGCCTGAAACTGACCCACCCCAAGCATCGAGTCCCTTGGCACAAACAGAGCTTGACACTGCGCACGGTTAAGTGCCAAGAGGACTGCTGTGAATTATACATTGGGGAAACCAAACAACCTCTGGCTAAGTGGATGGCACAACCCAGAAAAGCTGCCTCGTCTGGCCAGGACTCTGCAGTCTATTTAGACACACAGACCAATGGTTACGTGCACATCCCGGACAGGGAGGAATGCTGGTTTGAGCAGGGAGTCAAGGAGGCCATTTATGTAAAAAGGCAATGACCAGCTCTGAAATGAGGAGGCCTGAGAGCACATCTTTTACCATCTTGCAGCGCTGTGATTGCAGTCATTCCCAAACTCTCTGTGAGGAGTGCACATGGCCACTGATTAATGGCCATGACAATTTGCATATCAGCGCTCATGAAACTGATATCATCACTCATTGTTATGCAATGGTGCTAGTTTGCATCGTTATGCAGCTGTACTGTTTGAGATGCTGGGGAAACCTGCAGTCAGTTGAGAGTGAAGAAGTCATTTTTATTAGTGATGAAGGATTTATCGCACTGGTCCCTTTTTTTTCTCTCCTACCCCAAGGGGGAAGGGGAAAACCACCACATTTGTGAGATAGCTGCAATTTTTTAAAGTTCTGGATGTACCTGAGCATAGTTAGTTTATTATTCTTCGGAATTAAGAAGAGAATAATGCAAACAAAAACTGGGGGAAAGAGCTCTGATTAAAAGGTGAAGATGAATTTAAGTGAAAGGAGGATGTGTATAGACTGAATTGACTCACTTGTCAGGATGCAGAGTAGGAACAGGTACTCTGTGTATGAGATGATGCCTGGTAATGAGATCAAGAGAGGGAGAGTTAAAGAAGAGGTCACATTCAACACACACGCACACACACACACACAATGTTTACAGATGTTCAAAGACTGCGGGCCTCCTGCGCCTCACACAAAGACATGCACACTAACACACATAATCCGTTCTTCCATGGAGATAGCATCTTAAAATGTGTCTCCTTAAAGCTGAGCTGCCAGCGGCCATTTGGCCACACACCGATTCTTTCTCTACACCCCAAGTGTCCAAAGTAAAGACACAGGCTGGTGTGTGTCCGTGTGTGCATGTGTCTGTGTTTGGATAAGCAAGTGAAAAATGTTTCAGGAGGTGATCCTTTCTTGCCTCGGGCATATTTAGGAATCTTTGTAGCTCCATCTAAGCTCTCTCTCCCTCCCTCTTTTTTCGCTTTCTGTCTGATCGCTCAGATAGTTCAGGGTGGCTCGCTTGAGTGTTACGGGAGACTGCTCCCCAATTTGTGTGTATGTATCCATGAGTGTGTGTGAGGGTGAACATGACACCAGTTAAAGCCAGTGCGAGCCTTGTGTTTTGCTGATGTTTGACTGCTTTGTGTAGAGGAGCTGGTTTGGAACTGAAGTCTTTTTTCCTCATGTAGCCTGAGCTCTGCAAAGACGAGAGCATACAAATTGAAGCTACTCATGTTTCTATAATACAGTCTGCAGCATGTTTGCACTACTATACTTTCAGTGATATACCACAGAATAGAAGGAGATTAATATTGATCTCCAGGTGATATTTATCATGAGGGAAATAGGCTGTAAAAGGCATTATATTGCCTTTCTAATAGTTAGAACATTTTAATTATCCTCTATATCCTCATGTCAATGTTAAGCATGAAGCTTTTTGGAAATTGAGAAAAGCTTTAGACCCAGAAGTCACTGAAATCAAACCAATCGCTGCAACATTTGAGACCTGCTAGGTCTTGATTCAGCCTTTGTTTGCTTTTAAATAGTCAGGGGGTTAAAATTTTTAGGAATTCACTACAGAGAGAGAACATAATAACAAATCTGGATATTTACCTCCAGAGAAATTCATTTAACTTTACAAGTCTATAAGAAGCCCAAAGAGATCTAAATTTTGTGTTTGTTATGCAGGTCAGCTAAAACAATTATAATGCTTACTTAAGTGCTTGTAATGAACCTTGATGACATTACAAAAGTAGTAACAAACCATTATAAATGGAAAATATCAATGTGTCATATGAGCATTAGCATATTTAGCACAGGTAACAATAATGCTGCATGTTGCACATGGGCAAAATAAGGCAAATGAATGCTAAGGTGAAAGAATGCAATGCGTCTTTACTGCTTTAACTAT
This sequence comes from Cichlasoma orientale, assembly GCA_034780415.1. Lineage (NCBI taxonomy): Eukaryota > Metazoa > Chordata > Actinopteri > Cichliformes > Cichlidae > Cichlasoma > Cichlasoma orientale. The sequence continues at coordinate 197,116 of JAVDPK010000758.1, forward strand.
ATTACAGTTAATATTTCCAGGTAATAAATTCACTGTAATCTGAAATCATGTTTTGATTTAATTACCCAATGTGTGGCACTTCACTTACTTTATCAAAGTCTAAAAGACCCAACAAAATAACATTGGCAACAAACATTATCCCAGACAAATTCTTTATGCTTTATACCTCTTCCTGAAGGGGACAAATTCAAGATTTTTGGACTGGCCTAATTAAAGTCCGTGCTTAAATCCAATTGAGATTCTTTTGCATGATCTTAAAGAGGCCGTTCATGATCGAAAGCCCTCCAATGTGGCCAAATTAAAACTGCAAAGAAGAGTGGGCCAAAATACCTCCACAGTGATGTGAAAGACACATTGCCAGTTATTGCAAAAGCTTGACTGCAGTTCTTGCTGCCAAGGGTGGCACCAGCAGTTATTAGGTTTAGGCAGTTACTTTTTCAAATAGGGCCAGGTAGGTCTGGGTAGCTTTTTTTCCCCTCAATAATTGAAATTATCATTTTGTATTTACTCGGGTTATCTTTGTCTAATATTAAAATTTGTGTGATGATGTAAAGCCTTTAAGTGTGGCAAATATGCAACAAACTAGGAAATGAGGAAGGGGTAAATACTTTTTCATGGTGCTGTACGTGTATGAACAAATCAGTATTGTTGAATCCTGATGGTGTGTGTGGTCTCACACTCCACCATCAACTTCACAGACAGACCTGAATGGTTTCTACACAGTTAGAGTGCTCTGAGGTTTCTGTTTCCAAACTTTCTCTTTTCCCTCTTTCACCATTTTCATTTCTCTATCGACTTTACCTATTTGTCTTTTAAAGCTCATTTTTTACACTCCATCTGTTTCTTATATTTCTCTATATCATCCCACTCCTGTTTTAAATCTCCTTTTCACTCCCTGATCTGATTTTTCTACTCTATTCTTTTCCCCCCTCAATCTCTCTGATGCAAAAAAAGAAAGCAGGCCACCCTCCTGGCTACTTGTCCCCATAGACCAAATCAAACAAACACACACACACACACACACACACACACACACACACACACCTACCTGCAGGGCTTCATCTCACTGCTTAACTATAACTGTGACAGGGCTAGTTATACTGTGACACCATGAAACGCCCACAGTGAGGTGAAGGAGGAGCTTCAGTGGGCGGGGCATCTGCT